>VXBU01018869.1:91956-114156 GCA_013400315.1 Bombycilla garrulus | reverse complement strand
TTTTTGTTTTACTTTATTTTGTTTATACATATTAAAGAACTGTTATTCCTATCTTCATATCTTTGCCTGAGAGCCCCTTTAAATAATTTGGAGCGAGGGGGTTTACATTTTCTATTCCAAGAGAAGCTCCTGCCTTCCTTGGCAGGCACCTGTCTTTCAAAACTTAGACAGTAGGTGAAAATGTTTGTGGTCATAATTAGTTATTCATCTCACAAGAAATAAAGAAATATTACCAGACTAAGAAATTACGTCCCTCATCATGTTACTTAAAGTTAGCTTAATTTTACAGTCCTGAAGTAATTTGACTAAATTATTTTCTCTTTGCTTACTTTAGACAGTTTTTCTACATTGCATAGAGAGAAAAAATTTCTATAGGATTAAATAAACTGCTTTCTTTGCCTATAAGAAAGCTCACTTTCCAACCAACATTAAGAAAAACATGACCTAAGCTAGTATCAGTAAAAGTATTAACGCAAATGCTATTATTATATGCAAAACATTAGCTTCTTCTAAGAAATATTACTCTGAGGTCCATTTCAATTGTTTAAACTTCCATCTTGATACCCTAGTACCTATAAGATACTAACTTACTTTAGAATCAGTAAGATTCTTTTTCAAGCAATTGATGGAGACAGGCATTCATTTAAAACAGCACTACAAAAATATTTGTTGCAAGCACAATGTGTTTTATTTTTACTTAAGGTTACATACTATGAAAAGGCTCTTTAAATGCACGCTCTTACTATTTCCTGTTAGCTGAAGGAAAAGATATACTGGAAATATTTATAGAGACTTCACATTCCCACAACAGATATGGAAAAGTTAAGATCTCATTTTAGCCAAGTCACAGCAAATTCCTATTCATGTGTCCTATTCTCAACTGAGTGACCTCTCATCAGCATCTACAGGAAATCTTACCAGAATTAAGGCACTAAGGTAGGAAGGACCCTATAAAAGTACTTACGATCGTTACTGTAGTCATCCACCAGTATGATTTCCTTAATAAGATGTGATGGACTTTTTTTAAGGACACTGAAACAGACCAAGACAAAAAAAGCATTCCAGCAGTGTTAATTTTCCATAATAATATCATAAGAGCAGTTAGTTTGTTAAGCTGCAGTAGAACCTAGCCCAGGATGTTACTTTCAGCAACAGCTGTTGACCTACTACAGAAAGCATGAAAAAAGGCACATGTATAATTCTGTGTGTTCCTTCCTCCCTGCCTCCCCCACCACCACTATTCCAGCCTCCAGAAATCAGTGCATTAGACAATGTCGAATATGGAACTTTTGCAGATATCTTTGAGTCAAATATCACCCGGGAATCCATTTACATTGACTTTTGCTTGAAACAGCTAGCCTCCAAGCATCATCTGGTAATTGGTCCCATATTTTCATGCATTTTAGTTCAGCTGAGCAATTTTGTTTAACATCACTATTTCAGGACATAAGAGGTGAAGATCTCAATGAAATTAAGACTTGACTTTTCTTCTGCAAATAGTTCAAAAGATCATAATGGGTTGTTACCTCCGTTTCTTATCACAAGCTGACAGGAATAAATGGCCTTAAAGAAAAATTCGGCTCTCTCATGCATACCTGACAACAGTTCGAAGCAAAGCAGATCTTGCCTCGTTATGAAAGGTGATCACCACACTAGTGGCTGGCAAGTCTATCCGCCATTGTTTCCGTTGACACCTGAAAGAAATTAAACCTTGTCACTTCAACATCCCGGGCTTTTTAGACAGTCCTCATTGCAAAGTATTTATCTATTAAACTCATAGGAACGCTGCTCAGGAAGAACAAAATAACTTGTTCTCAAGTGATATTATAATCAACCTGTCTTGACACTCTTGGTAGCTATTTTAGTACACAAAAGACTAAAAAGTCAGTGGCAGATATAGGCAAGTTCAGAAAAGTCACCAGACAATCATCATTGCACTATAAATGTCCTTTGTGCAGTTGAGTATGAAATCAGAGCCCTTCTTCTACACTAAAAGAATTCAATACATCTAAGGAAATAAGCATATTTTCAATGAAAATGCACAGCTTCACAGGCTACCATGTTTCTTCCTTAGAATGGCATGTGTCCACTCCTCTCTTTATTTTTAAAACCCCTGTAGCTTTGCTCAGGGCTTTAAAGCTCCTAGCTTTGCTTATAGATAAAATTAGTTTTCTATTCTAATGAGTACTTGTAAGGATCATAACATTCAGAATTTGGACAACAGAGCTAGCTGTGACAATGCTGAGCCATACAGAACCAACGCAGAACCAAGTCTTTCCAAACCACAAAGACAATTAATTATGCAAGCTATGTCAACTCATTTTTCTAGAAACCTGAAATTAATATAATAAACAAAAATAAGCAAATCCCAAAATGATTCCTTCAGAACTACATACAGTTAAACTACTTAATCCAATAAAATAAACATTAAAAAAGACACTATACTCATTGTATTAGAAACTAATAGTACTAGAAAACAATGTATATTGAGTTTATGTCAAATGCATTACAATGTGACAAATCATGATGCCGATTGCCATTTGTGCTGTGATGCACACCTGTGATGTATTTCTTCCATATCCTTTAATTAAGGGTAGAGTCTAGCTGTCTTCAAAATGAATAAACCAAACTAGCATACACTTGTAGCAAATTCAGCAATTGATTTCGGTACTTATTTCAGCAATTCAATTTCTGTACTCTCTGTAGTATTAATCACACTAGTTTTTAAAAGTTTCCCACCCACACGTCTAAAACTGAGCCTCTGCCTATATAAAAGCCCACTCCACACCTGATTAAACATCTGCAACATGCACCATAAACAATGCAACCTCCAACTTCTTGGAATCAGAGAACAAGCAGCAATGGGCTCCTTGCCCTGGCCCACCCTACAAAAACCCAAAAACCTGCGGTATTTTTGATACAACAAAACCATAGTGTCACACATTAGTGCCTGCACCAAACAAAACATTTTCATGTTGCAGTGACCTCACTCGGCTCTGAAAGAAAACAGAGTCGATGCCAAGCCTACAACTGCTGTGTCAGATCAGCAGAACCGCCTCTGGCTCTGTGGTGGGTGTACAACATGCCTTTGTCACTAGTGCCCAGCATGGATTGAATAAATCTCAAGTGCCTATGTGTTGCTGAAAAATAAAGAGCAGCTCCACTAGTGTGAGCTCCTGGCAATTCATCTAGACAGCTGAAAGATGTGCAATTATTATACTCAAAAGTCTGCAGTGCCAAAAAAGATATTCTTTATCCTGCTAACTTTCAAATTACTCACAGAGGACAGGGCTACTGTGCATGCCATTATCACATGAAGCACTTGCATCAGAATAATTAAAAAGTCACATTAAACTTATACTAATCTCTTTGCAGAAGAAAGCCCTTGAGCCAGATCACATATTAAAGAGAATTACTCAAGGCAATGAAGCCTCTCAATTTTAAGAAAACTCAAGAAAAGAGCACTACTGTGTATTTCTGAGGGAGAAATAATACCTCTAGACTTCCAAATAAAACTGCAGGAGTGTTTCATCAAGTATTACTGTTTTCAGGCCTTCCTAAAGCTCTGCTTTAACTGACTCAGTATCAGTCTTCCTCCCATTCTGCTGTGTCAACAGGGCCACAGTTAAAATTCAAACCAGAGAAAATGTCATTATTTTTGGCATGAAGATTAAATTTGGTCTCCTCAAGCTGCAGCATGTCAATTTTACATGCAGAATAAGAAAATACATTTAGTTAAGATAGAACTGGAACTGCAAACTTCAATAGAGACCTTCAATGTTTAGCATAGGTCAGTAAAATCAGTTAGAACAAGAAAAGTACATTCTTTCCCCCAGAGATTTGGACTAGTTCATTTAATTAAAAATTTTTCCCAATGTCTCTGCAATATGTTTGAAACCACTTTTTGACAGAAATATAAATTTTAACCAGTGCAAGGAGAACATTCACTTCAACTGGTACTACAGGCACAGAAAAGTATTTTTTATTCTCTTCTTAAGAATATAACTTGTGTGTGAAGTCAGAAGCTTCTAATAGGTGCCAAACGACAACGAAAACACAGCTTAGTGCAGCTGCAGTATTTGACAGTAATTCCTAAAAATCATCACAACACATCAATTAGAAGATGTGATCAGAAATCACTAGTCCAAAGCACACATGGGGAACATGGGTCCACAAAAAACATGGAACATTTCATCCTTCATCTCACTTGGGAAACTACTTTACACTGAAAAGGGGATGTTCTATAAGCTTCCTATTACAATTGTGACACCCACTTGTAAATTTCTGCATCTCCAAAATCTACCATGAAACAAAAGTAAACCCAGAGGTTTCTTAGAGTTGTTGAAAGTGGAGGTTGGGAGCATCAGCTGGTATGAGAATCCATGTTCCTGCTCAGAGTTCTCTCCGCTTCCTTTCTTATGTTGTATCTGCCTGTTTTTCCCTCCCTCTTTTTGCTTAAAACAAAGGCAAGAAGCTAAAATGAGTGAATCAAAAGTGTGTTCTGGTACTGCTGGCAAGCTTTTACAAAAAGCATGAGGAAATCTTTTCTCTTCCTGCTAGTAGAAGTTTCTATGATGTAAAAAAAGACTTAAAAACATAGTATTAAGAAATGCATAGTTATACTCACATCTACATATCTAAAGCAGAATCCTGATAAATTGCTTCTAAACAGTCCAGAGAATTTCAGCAACTAAAAATATTGCTATGTAATTTTTTTTAAGTCAAAGAGCCTTAGACACATCAATACAATTAATAACAAGCTACTTAAGAAAAGTATTTCCTCACCTAGGCTTCTTTCCTTAAAGAAGATCGCAACAGCTCCACAAGAGATCTTAATCTCAGTCCAATTGCCTTCAATTTTACTAGAAAGCAACATGCTTCAAAGTGTCACACGCTCAGATATTCTTCTTCCTGTGGCTATTGATTTTGTTCTTTCCATTGCACAGTTCCCAAACAAATATTTCATGCAGCTTTTTCAGCTGTTGCAGTGAAAGTTCTTCCCGAAATAGAAGGAAAGTTAAATGCAACATGGCAAGGAACTCATTAAAGACAGCTTCTAAGAATGATTGCTTCAGTTTGTTTTTCTCTTTTGTTTCTTTCTTCAAAAGATGACTGGGCACTTAAATCTGCTCCATGGCCAAGTCTAAGTAATGACCCCAGCTCAGATATAGCCTTTCCCCAGTAACATCTCTCTCTCTGGGTTCTTTTCCAGCTCTGTTTAGTGGAAATACTTAAGCAAGTCAGCATATAATCACAAGACTAACAGTTAAAAGAAACATGGCCATTGAAATATCATTTATCTCAAAGGACAGCTTTTGTCTGTTAGACACATGCTTCCTTCCCTAAGGGGGATATTTATTAGGCTAGGTATTTACTATTAATAAAGGTTATTAGGTATCTAACAAATCCAAATTCAGCATATCTGAATCATGGAAACTTCTAAAAGTTGTAGTTGAGTTTGATCTCATGGAAAAGAATACATGATCTAAGAAGTTAGAATACATTTCTCATGGAAAAAAAGTATATGCTATGAAGAAAACTTGAAAGTAATTTTAAACTCCTCAGTGGAACACCACAAGCATCGTGCTTTACTTGGCAGCAAGTGAAACACCAGATTCTTCCTAATTGGACATTCAATTAACAACAAATGACTTGCTTTACTCCATCTACAAACACTTTGCATTAAAAAAAACCTATTATACAAGGGATTTCAAAACTGACTGAGTTTCTGTACAAATTTTCTTCACTAGGCCTTTTCTGATTAAAGAACTTTATGGGAGAAAAACAGGAACATTCCTATTCTCTTTCTTCTTCTGGTGTCTTTTTCAGCTGCTTCTACTTAGAATCTGTGAATGTACATTCATCCTAACTGTAGAATTAGTTAGGCAAATTAACTACATATGGTTGGCTAATTTTATGTTTCAAGACTGGCTTGCCTAGTTTTTAAAACCAAACCAAACCTGGTTTTGTTTTTTAAGTTACCAAGTCCTAATGAGCAACTTATTTTTAAGCAAGACTCATGCAAACTTACAAAATCTTTTTTAAAATGAAGGTCTTCTCTAACTAGTAGTAAAGAGTATCTTTCCTTACTGTGAAGGGAACTGTTTTCTGAAACTGCACAAGCAGCTTGAAGTATAATTCCATCCTATGTTTACCAGGGTGTGAACAAATTGATTACTTTAGGTTTAGAGTTGACAATTATCACATACAAACAGAACCACAGAGTGACTGAGATCCAAAGTGGCCCTGGAGATTTCTGAGCCCAGATTCCTTCAAAGCAGTGCCTGCTACAGCAAGCTCTGCATTGGGCTGAATATCCCTAAGCGTGGAGATTTTACACCCTCTCTGGGCAACCTGCTCCACTGTTTGATCATTCTCACTGTGAAAGAGACTTACAAATGTAGAGACCAAGAAATGCCATCAGATATCCAGGAACAAAGAGAAACTGAAATGCAGCACCAGTTTGGATATATAATACACACTGATGGAAGTCATGAAAACAAATCCTGAATAAGATTTATTGTTCTTTAACCCACTGTTCAAGAATCAGGGAGTTGACTGTTACTGTCCTTTCTAAAGCAGGAAAACTCTTACTTCAGAAAAGGCAGCTCAAAAGCAATAAACCCAGAAAAGCTAATCCAAACCAGCATGACTCAGTTGGGCACTTACTGATCATGCCTAGTGTCAGGAATGCTTCGGTCCATTCGCAGTTTGTCACTTTCCACCTGATTGAACTTGTTCCGTGCATAGGGATCCTGGCCGGATCGCACCACGGTAGCACCAACGTAGGCATCTTGATCGAAGTCTTGCCACCGAACTTTTCCTACAGTAGAAAACCAGGAAAATACCCAGCTTAGTATTCGTGATTTAAGGAACAACATTCAGGAATCAAACACACTTAAGTAATTAAGCTTCAACAGTACTGTTAACAGTGTAACATCAAAACTCCCTTTTGCATATTAAATTTGTCTAGACTATCCTGTAAATTAGTATTAAATTTTTTAAACAATGCAAAGAATCTGCAGAAATATGAATACCAAGCTTCACTGCCATAAGGATTCAGAAGTTTGCCTATATTAACCAAAAATAAAGAAAATGGTGATTTAAGGGTGTGTAGCTCTGTCTGTGATGCCTTTGATGTTTGATTCCAGACTCTGATACTACTTTGCAGTAACAATTCTCCTGTCAGTTACATCAGGCCGTAAGAGACTACTAATCAACATGTGAAATGAAAAAAAGCATTGACCTACTCTACTTGACACTTCACCTTACTTCTAGTTTCAACCCTTCCAACTTCTGATAGCTCTCCCTTTTGACCTGTGACACTTCCCACTCCCTGTAATACTCAAACAGGCCACTTAAGGCCACTGGGAAAGTATAAAGTTTGGTCCAGAATACATAAGCATTCAAAAAAGGGGAAATAAGAATGGCTGGAAGGTGCAGAATTGCCTGACCTAACACCAGAAACAAAATTTGTAGGCAGATTTGTTAAGCAGAACAAATACCTGAAAAGATCTACCAGAAACCAAATTAAATAAGCCAACTTTTGGGATTTATTTCTCAATACATACACAAGCAAAGGCTTTGCCAAAAATGTACACATAGATAACCAGTCTTATTCCCCTTCTCTAAACAGCAGTTAAGATAACATAGGCCCAAAGGTTATAGAAAAAAAGGCATCAATAGCAAAGAGCTTATACTGCACTAGGAGAGCCTAGAACTGAAAAAGAAAAATCATACCTCACATGTTCCTGAGGATGGAAGTTCCCAGCTGCTTAAAAGAAAGCTTGCCTTGGTTAGTTCTTTCTGCAAGAACTCATAGTATTTCAAATGTTTGGACAAGACATATGTGTAAACAAAACATGAGGACTAATAGAAGAGAAGCAAAACCTGTGATGCTTATCTGATCAGTAGTGGTCCTTGTCACAGGTTAAACTTTCTCAACTGTGTAAAATATTCAAATTCAATTTTCCTTTTTCTTCCTGCTTTAAGTATGTCAATTGTAGCAACACATGAAATCTCATTGATGTGAAACAGTTAAGCAGCAAATGGAAGCATTCACACAAAATGAAGACTCCTTAACACTAATTTTCCTAACTCATCTTCAAGGTATGAGGATTTCACTCAAACAAAATAAAAATCACGTTGCTCTGTTATTTTCCAGCATGTGACAAATAGTGAACAAGCATGAGAAAAAATAGAGTACACCCTCAAAAAGTATCAACCTTGGCTGAATCTTCAGTCAAAATAACAGTCCCAAGGTGACCTGTCTGTTGTCTGCCAGCATCATCCACCAAGAGATATGTACTACTTTTGTACCAGAGGCTTTCACAGTGTCTCAAACCTATTGAAGGACAATACAAACACACTAGCAAAGAATCACGCTCCCTATTGTTTTAAACGCAATGGAGCGGGGAAGCAGGTAAGATTTAAGGATGCTCAAGCTGTAAGAACAGTGAAGTGCATGTTACTAAAATAATCCTACCATTTTCAAATGACTAAGAATTATTAGAATCAGAGCAACTGCAGTGTTTTGTGGCTTTCAATGATAAATGTTTTATGGGTATGGATCTTTCAAAACAAATCATACTGCAATACCTGGAGGTAGTGTCTCCACACTTTGTGCCTTGTCCTCCCCATCACTGCCACGCACTTCTTTCCTTTTGGGGTCGATATCATTTGGGTCCTCCTAAAAAAAGTACATAATCTTTAAAATAACCTTAATTTAGTTTTGTGTCTTCAGAGCAAACTAGGTTTACCAGATTTTAAACTTAAGAGTGGTCCAAGAAAACAGGGATTTTAAGAGTAAAAATGATTATTTTCTCAATTACTTGAAAAACAGAACAAAAATTGAGTCAGATATTTGTAGTTAACTTCTGCAAAAATTCTTCTTTGGAAAAAAGAAAAAAAGGACATTTATTAGGAAAGATGGAATTCCTTTTTTAATCAATAATGTTCCAAGGAGCTACACAGGCAAAAAGGTTCAGCAAGTCCTGAAGAAAGCCCTGCTCTAACACAGAACAGCATAAATAGAAAGTTATTTGAAAAGAGAAATCAGGTTATCTAGCAATTATATCCAGAAGAGCAGCCTTGACATAGGAAATTACTTCCAGAGTATTTTCATGTGTTAATTTCATTGGAGTTTATTCTGGGTTTCACAGGCAACTCCACTGGGTTTGTGATTGCAGAGATATTGATGATTTAGATGGGTAGGGGGCAAATAGTTTCACCAATGCCCTCTTCTGATTAACAGCATTTATTGTGAACCTGTAAATCTCATTTTCATTTCAACAGGGAAAGAAAAAACCCCAACCACCACACTTCTGCATTCTTATTACCACAAAAATACAAAACATGAAGCTGGAATTACGCCATTATGCATTTGGAAGAAGTGGAGAAGAGGCTAACTTTAAAACAAAAAAAAACTAGCAACTGCATGGACTGTATGCCAATTTGCACACTACACTTAGCCAAATGATTTAAGTGCCATCAGCTTCTGCTGTTCTTGCACACTTGCCAAAAGAAATTCCATTTCCTTTTCTAAATCTGCACCGAAGGAGTCCCATCCATAAAACCAGTTATATTGGCACTATCCTGCTAAAGACAAGATCTCTATGCAACACGCAAGAAGATACAACACTATGTCTATACTAATCACTGAGTGCACTGAAGCCAAGCAGTGCAGAACAAAAAAAATTCCCATCTCTGATAGGAACCTGACAGAGTCTCCAGAGCAGGGTTCTGGTGTATGAAGTACATACTGGAAAATGCCTCTGCTGTCCCAGCTCCGAAGTCACATCTGGGAATTCTTTGATGGAATAGTAAGTAGTTGGAACACGTCAAAATTATGCTGGGGAGCATTTCAACCACAAATGATACCATTTCAGCTTATCCCCAGGCACCTCAGAACTTTCCAATGTAAATTCAGCTTAAGTCTCTAAGTGCTAAGTTGGCATTAATATTTAGAAATATGTTTTAAAAAAAAGCCAACAGATTTCTAAAATACTGAAATTAAAAACTAAATACAGATGCTTTATTTTTTCCCCTGGAAAATACAACTAAATCAATTTAAAATTGAGTACTACTAATGCATGCTTTTCATAACATCATGCATCAAGGATCCCAGAGAGAAGGAATTTCAACAGGTTCCTGTACTACATGCCTTGGGCTACCGGCCCTTGTGGATGTCAGCTGATACCTCTGCTTAAAGAAATACTCAGGACAACAACAATAAAAATAACAAAGAAAACCCATACCAATACAAAACCACATTTCCAAAACCACACAACACATTTCAAGAAAATGTTTATGACTCACACTGATGAGGGAAATTATGTCACTGTGCATTGAGTTCCATCAGTACAGTGAAACAGATGCTTTCTGTGTTTCGAGAAAGTTGTATTCCACTCATTATTTGGCTTTATGCACCATTTTAAAGACACTACAGAAACACTGAAGTCCAAGTATCAACTGTAGCTGCAAAATTCAACTAAGCTCTTGACTATTCCAGATGACTGTAATGAGTCTAAAAAGCACGCAAGTTGAAAAATAAATGCAAAACATCTGCTAAACAATCAAAATAATAATGCAAGGGTTTTTCCTGTGATTAAACAAAACAAAAACTATTGAGTGCTTCCTCATTTTCCTGCTCCTTTTAAGTCACTGGGGCAAAAATCTGCCTTCCCATTAATCCTCCTAGCTGAGGTGCATGTGCCATTGAGAATAATTATTTATCAAGTTCTTCCACTTTGGATTTTGTTGCTGTTGTGTTTTGTTTTTTATAAAATAAACAAATTAAGAAAGGCAAAATTAGATCCAGAAATCTTATGGTTAAATGCCATTTTAAATTCTTATAAATTTCAGGAAACAATTTGGTACAGCCTCCAGACATTCGGAGGTGAGCCAAGCTGCCAGGATGGAAAATGCCGCTGCATATTGCTTGATGTTCAGCTTGCCTCCTAGGACTTCCCATAAAACAGTACTGTGATGGGAGAATATGGGGCATTAAAGGATATTAGCCCTCAACTTTGTCCCCTAGATTAGAACTTTGTGGCTCTAAAATCAGCAACTTAGCTAAAAGTGATACTCTATTGTAAGCACTAACTTTCACCCAATTAAGAATTTGGAAGGTACATGTGGGAAACCCCTGTCTTTTAGGTGTAAGCAGTATGCTATATCCTTTAGCAAGAACTTGAGAGCACAAAAAAGAGATAAAAGTAGTTATTAAAACCATAAGCATAAACACAGCCAGTTTCTTTATATCTTTGATTGTAATTTAAAACAGCATGGTATTTGGGTGCTATATAGGAATCAATCATATGGTCGAATGGCATTACCATGTTGCCATCACCACAGACAGAGCTGCTTTCTCAGTTTGCCTTGAGTGAAACAAAATCCCAGCTTCCAATGTGATCTTAAAAAGCCACTCGCTTTTGAGGCATAATCTTCTTGGTAGAATACAACAATGCTGGCACTGACAAAACTCATTCATACAGAAAGCTAAGCTTAAGGGAAGATTGAAAGCAACTTAAACTGCTTAAGAGGAGGTACAGCTCTTTAATCATGAGAGCACAAGAGGGAGATTTAATGAATAAAAATTAAAAAAAAAAAGGCTACTGCACTTTTCTATACTAAAATACTACTAATACTTTAAAATCTTTTCCTGACATTTTCAAAAATTGCTGGCAATTTCAGGCTACAATTTAGTATGCAAATGCACATGGACAACCATTTTTTAGTTGGCAAAAAATAAAAAGGTAGCTGCCAACTAGCAGAGACACTAACCAGACATTAGATGTAGATGGAACACCACTAGAAAAAAACCTTTATGGTCATTGTTTGTTATTTTTCTTAGGCCAGGACACATATCAACAGCAAAATAAGTGTACACCAGCTAAAATACAAGTGTTGCTGGGATTTGGAATATTTTATTTTACACATCATATTACTGCTTCCCACCAGTTTCTGATTCAGTACTAGAAAACACGCAAAGAAACAAAGCTGCAACCTTTCAAACCCCTTCAGTGGGACATATTACAATGATACTACAGTAGTATCTTTAACATAACAAATAAATGTACATTAAATGTAATTTTTAAATTCAATTCAATACTTTTGCTATTCCCAAAGCTCAGAAACTAAGGGATGTACATTTACTTAACATTTTGTTAAAACATTCCTTGCAGCAATAAACTTGCACAATTTATGTTACAGTAAACTGACTAAAGTGAAGGTGGGGTGGATTTTTTTTTAGGCTGATTAATCACCGAGTTGCAGCAACTTTTTCTTTCAGGATACTGAAAGCTCTCCATGCCTCAGAAAGCCCACATCTACTGACAAACCTTGCTATTACCACTCACTCCATTAAGATCAGCTGGAAGACTGAATTTGAAATATGTTGAAGATGCAACATCAAGCTCCACTTTTGAGAACTAGACTCAAAAAAATTGTTTCAGGAAATGATTAGTTACACATTTGCAGCTGCTCTGCTGCAGGGAAAGGATGAGGTAGTTCAAATTCTAAGTAGGATTCAAACATTTTCTGTATCATTTCTATACAACACGTACAACAAGACAGGATTGTATTCCATGAGAAATTTAAGAGTACTCAATTTGAATTTAGAAAGCCGTAATTATACACAGATGTACATTAGTGGATAATTTCATTACCATTATTTAAATCTTGCACTCCCCTTCAGTTTTGGTGTATTTGTAAGCAATGAATATTATATTCCTTACAAGCATTGCAAAGCAATTTTTTGTCAGTTATTTCATTTGGCACCAAAATCAATTTTAAACTGTTCCAAGCCCCTAGGTATTGCTTCTGTAAAAAAAAAAAATCAAAACCACATGTAAAACTACTACTGTTTTTCTTTTTTTTTCTCACAATATTTTTTCTTCTTTTTAATTATAGTTTCAAGTATCACGGATCTGACATTTAACTGCTATGAACTAGATCTCATTATAGGAGAGATTTCAACCCTACAGTGACTTCCTATCAAGAGAACAACTTAGCAACATGAAACATCCTTAGATACATTAAGATATCACACAGATCTTGCAAGTAGCAACTCAACACACATCCCTGAAAAGCTCTTGAGGTTGGAAACATCTCAAGTGGGAGCTGACTGTGCTCCCAATACCAGCCATTCCTCTCACAGGCACCTAGATGCTAAACAGCATGCAACATTTGGGTACAAGAGATGGTTGGGAGTTATGTGCTACCTGGACAGGTAGACACTCAGAAAATAATTGAGAAACGTATCTTTGTTGGACAAAACACATGCTAAGTCTTAATATCTGTTTCAGAACTTGTTTTTAGGCAAGGGCTACTGCAGACAGATTTTCTTCTACTGGCAATTTTTTAAAAGGAAAGTGAATACTGGCAGCACCTTCAAAGAGCATCATTTGATCCAGCTGGCCTAATACTAGGCTGTGCTGTATCCAACAGGACAAATCAGTCAAACCAATTGATTTTGGAAGGGGTACTCTCACTGCAAGACGACTCCTCTCAGGGCTTTATACATGTTTACTGTAACCATGTACTTGGGACCAGACACACAGAAGGCTCCCATGTTGTGTGGAGCAGCACTTGGCACTGCAAGTGTAATGCCTCCTGAAGTTTACATCTCTAAACTAAGCATAAAGGCTCCTCCTAAGAAAAGGATTCAAAGCCGAGGAGAATCAGACAGCTGACTAAGACACTGACAAAGCCTAAACCCAAGCTTCTTTGCTACTATTTAGTATCTCCCATTTAATCTGTGCCCCTTCTCCCTACCCTAATTCAGTTTGCAATCTTTTAATTACCTATCACATTAGCTAAGTAAGCTCTGAAGCACCAGTTCCTTCCAACACAGGAGGACCTTCAGAGGAGCCCACTGTCCAGCTCAGGTTGCTTTCTGACCCAGCACTCACTCACTGCCTCCCAAGGAATGTCCAGAGACACAGCTCCAGACTCTCTTGCTGCTGTGAATGAATCCGGCTTTCCTGTGTGCCAGGCAAGCCCCCTAGCAATTTAATGTAATTACATTACGGGGCACCCACTTCTCAGCAAAAGCATTTTGTACAAAACAGAGATAAAGCATCCTGTGAGAATGCCTGGAATGCTGCTTCTTACAGAAAAGACAAGACGGAAATATCCCATAAACAAATGATAACTTCCTCTGACTGCCAACCTGCTTAGCATACTAAAACAGACATTGCCAAGCACACCAAGAAGTGAAGCATAAATAAATAAACACTGGAAAACTACATACTTCACAATATTTGATTATCACTGTTAGTGTCCAAAATTATTACAACAAAGATGATTTACTTTCCATTCTTACTCCTTTACTCAGCCTAAGTACATTGCTGCCAAAGGCACATTCCTTTCACATATTTGAGTACTCAGAACAAAAATAGAAGCTTCCAGCAAGAGGAACACACAGAGCTCTCATAAGAAGACAATTTTATATTCTCAGAAGCAAAACCAGGGAAAAGCATCAAGATAATATCCTGATGGCTCCATATATAGGAAATGTGTTTAGATATACTTCAGTGAATACACTCAAAACATTTTGGAAATGGCAATTACTACAAGCTGTACTCTCTAGACAAAATTAAATGCCTTAGTGTCCTACCATCTCCGTAAATGTTACCTTTACTTAGTGCAAAATACATATTTTGTAGCTTAGAGGTACTACCTGAAGTACTAAAACAACTATAAAACATGACATTTTCTAAACCTAGAATGGATTAAACAAAAATAATGCTTTATCTGAAGTTTCTGGAAAACAAGTATACATATTCTCTGAGGAAGGTCTGATCCAACTTCGCAGTTGAAGCCTTATTTGTACAGCAATTGGGACCAACTGGAAGTTCTGGTTCAACTTAATTTCTGGACACAATAGACCTACTCAACTGACAAAAGCCAAGAAGCAAAAGAAAAACCCCAGGTAGGACAGGCCAGGCTATTCAAGCAATAAGTATAGACAAGTTATTAAATATGAAGACTTACATGCAAGCATATTTTAGATTATCTTCAAATTTTCATTAGTTCCCTAAAAATAATAGCATTACTTATCTCCCAAATACCCATACTGGTATAACATACACTGCTATAAAATGCACAGTGTACTTATTAGCCCACAAGTGCTATACAATTTTGGACTGTATTTCAGTATTTTACAAAAAAAAAAAGAAATTAAGTACCTGCCAATAAATTAAAAAAAAGTCCCAAACCCGCAACACTTTACAGCTTGGTGAGAATTTAGGTACCTAGCTCCAGGTGACCTCTAATAAACCATGTTCCCTTTGACCTGGAGACTTCATCCACCCTAGTGATAAATGTCAAAATTAAGTGGGACAACCTTATCACCTACCAGAAAAGCAGATAGATAAACATTATCTGCCTTACAAAATTGACAATCTAATGTATCACTAGAAAGAAGAAACAAAAAAACCAGAAACCCCAGAAACCACAACACCCCTTTCATTTCCTTCAGCTCTACAGTGAAAAAACACTGTCAGAGCTAAAGTGATTGTCAGACTGACAGCCAAGTCAATGCCATGACACGTACCCTCACAAAGATAAAGTGTGGGTAAGAACACATCTTGTTAGAGGCTACTTCTATCGAAGTCTTCCATGCCAAAAGAAGCCCTGCCAACCAAAGATCTCCACAAAGGCCACCAGAGACAGAAGCAGAACCAGCACCTGCTTAGAAGTGCCCAAGCAGCAGAAAGCAAAATGGGTCTCCCTCTGATTTGATTGTCACCTCTCCACAGAAGCAGCAGAATGAGGGGAAGGTCTCATACACCAGACAGAAACAGAAATGGATGATGACAACACTACAGAGTGGCCACGAAAAGGCTTTACTGTATTCTATAAGATAACTCAATCCTCATGATTCATGAAGCTGCATAAATATACAAGGATAAATGGCAAGAAGAGAGGGGAGGGAAGAAGAGTAGGAGAAACATATCAGGGGACTGGGTTGGATAGAAGGGTATAATCTCAAGTGTACCAGTAGCTTTGAAAGCAAGGAATAAGTATCTCTAGGAATGGCAGCAGATCACAAAGAGGATAAAGTATTTCCTCTTTAAATTTATCATGTTTCAAACCTCACTTGTCTGCACTACCTGGCACAAACTACGAAAATAAAACATCACAAAACATTTGCAGTGATTATTTAAATTAAGGATAATATCAAAGGCTATTATCACTCAATTTCAGTTTCCAAAGGAAAGATTGATGGTGACAAAAGATATTTCTTTGAAAAGTTAATTCATTATTTTTTTGAAAATAGCCTTCTTTTCTGAAAGTATTATCAACGCAGACACAGTTACATGATTTATACAGTAAGTGCACACCAGCAGCATAGTGTTTAAGTTGCTCTTTTAGCTGTGCTAGATTGGGGGGGAAAATCCAAGAATATATACATCATAAATCACCATCAATCAAAAGGAACTGATTTATCTGATCTGTTAGAGATAGGCAAGCAAAAAAACCCTAAACTTCAACAGCAAAAAAAGAAGGGTTTAGAAACAAAACTGTACTATTTGCAACTTGTTAAAAACCTCTTACTGGTATATTCTTACCTCCAAGGAACATTTTGTCATCATGTTAGATGTGAGTTAAAAACTGTTTTGAAGTACATACTTAGGCAGCAGCAATAATTTTAAGCATGCCTATCTCATAACTTCTAATGTTCGCAAGTAATACCTCTTTTTTGTTTTTTGTGTTGTTGTTGTTTTGGGGGGTTTTGAGGTTTTTTGTTTTAATCCATCAGTTTCTGGAATGGGAAAAGGAAGAAAAAGTGGCAACAACTTCCAAACAGGATATGGCTTGATACACAAACAGTATCTGCCCACTGTGTTTCCTTCCAAGTCCATAGCTCTTGTTTGAGAATTACCGTACTCGTTCATTTTCTCACTCAAGGGCTTTCGAAGATGTGAAACCTGAACGTTCAAGTAGCTTAACACAAGTACACAGGCCCCAATTCAGATCCAAGGGATACAGAAGCCATGTCATTCAAAAAATTAATGAGATTAGACTAAACTGTTTAACAATCCAGTTGATTCTACTTAGTGCAGATGAAAGCTCCCATGGAACAACTAGTACAGCAAGGGGAAGAAAGCAGAAGGACAACATCATCCTGAACTGCTGCAATGCTTTGCAATGTGAGTGTGGAGCTGGTGCTGCTGACTCTGACAAGGCAGCAGCTGCTGGCAGGGACTGTTCACACCTCTCCACACCTCCATCCCAAATTGCTGGACTGTCCCCACTGCTCCCCTTAAGGACACTGGTGTGGCACATCAGGTGATCCAACTCATCTGGCTAACTTGACAGTGAGCTGGGGAGGATTATGGATGTATCCTTTAACTGGGTGGGATTTTTTAAACCACAAGACCAACCACTAAATTATGTGAGGTACTAGATGCAAGGGAAGCATTCCCAGCTACAGTAGCAGAGGAAAAAATTGCTGAAAGGGGTGTTCTCATTACAAGTAAAGGATTGCAAGTTTGGTTACAACATTAAAGCACCCATCACTCAAAACCACTACAAATTTTCCTTCTTGAAAGGAGGCAATTACTCCACAAATGCTTAGGCATGATTTAATGGCACCTCTTGTTAATTCTACAATATCAGAAGTGTCTGATGAATTAGTCTGCATTTCAAAGTCCTACCCCTAATCCTCTTTGAATTCAAACTCATCACTGCTTGCTCCTAGCTCTCTATATAATGACTCTCTAAAGAAAAAGAAAAAAAAAAAAGGAAAATAAAGCTTTTGCACAGGAAAAGGGAAGCAAAATTTTGGTTTAATATTTACTTATATGAGAAAGAGTCATTTTCTGGAATTCCAGGGAACCAAAGTTAACTAACTGAAATAAAAGTGAAGTACGTTATAAATAAGCAGAACTCAACATGAATGCATCCAAAAATTTCAGCATACTGAAGTACTCCAATAACACAAGCATTTGCAAGTCTCCACCTATATACACTGAATGAAACAGTAAGAAAATCACTCATCAGCAATACAAGAAACAGATGCAGCAGAAATTAAGAATGGAAGAAAAAAAATCCCCATAACTTGTATGCGCATCTTGAAGAACAGAGTGCAGATACAGAAAGCAATTGGAACAAAACCCTTTTCACCTGATTTTATTTTACAGATATTTAAACCTGCAAATGTAACAGAGATCAAAGGAATATCAGAAATGCAATTACATCTAAAACCAAAACTGCTGTGGCATCATGTCTACAGTTTGATAACAAAGGGGAAAGGTGACTATTATATAAAACAATATAGAAATTGTTAAACCAAGAAAACTATCTTGCATTAAGGAAAAATAAAAAAATTAAAAAACAAGATGCAGTTAACAAGTTGGATGTTTTGCTGGATAACATCTGTAGGGCTACAATGCAATAAAGCAGCACAAGACCTAGCCACATTTTCTCAGCCATAATGGAAGTTTACCACAGACAAAGAAAGGAAAGACTGAGACAAAGAAATTGAAGTTGCTGTGTCCTGGAACTTTTCTGTAGAATGCAAAAGCACTGTGTTCGTCTCTAAGAAAACAAGAGTGGGGGAAAAAAATAAAGCAAGATTGATTTAAAAATCTTGACTTTTTTAATGGAAAAAGGGTAATCTTCAGATTCAGAAATCAAGGCATTGAAAAACAAGGAAACCATTTCCTTATACCTCTCTCAAGGAAGTCATCTTTGAACACAAAGAGATGCAATAAGTCTCAGGAGTCTGAAAAATTACTTAGTAACTCCTCTAATTAAATAACCTTCAGAGAATGCTTGTGCTTGACAGATGACTTCTGCATTCAATAACACTCTGCATATTTCCCCTCTATCCCAACACTAGGATTTATGATCAGGTCTCTGCAGCTCTGGGCATGTGACACAGCACACACAGTATTGCTTTTAAGCATCTGTGTTTAACTGCAGACTTCNAAAAAAAAAAAAAAAACTAAAATTATTGTCCACAGCTAGTGTAAAGTTCTAATCCAGTTTAAAAATTCTAACAGAAAATTATATCTATTAATATATTAAAGACTCCATAAGACAAAATTCAAACAGAAGATTGCCAATAAAATCTTTGATTTCTTTTGCAAGACCCAGACAGCATCATTCATCTGCAATAGTCTGGACTACTAAATCAAAGCTCAATCCCGTAATGAAACAAATGCCTATCACAAACAAGAAAAGAAGTCTGGAAAACAGACCCCTACATCAGTAGGAATAAATACTAATACTGAGATAACAGACATCTATACTTCAAAAGTTTTCTGCCAAACTTTAGTTCTAAGACTTCTGCATGAAGTAGGCAATGCGGATCTTTCTATCTTTGCTCAATACAGAACAAAACTGCATAACATGATTCCTTTGAAAGACACCATTCTGCAACAAGGCATCAGCTGGGAAAATCTATTTTGTCTACTGGGGTTAACACTCAAACTAATGCTAGTACAGGAAGCTAATGTTAGAGCACTCTACCAGTAAAATTTCGACCACACACAGACTCAGTGCTTCAAGGCAGGAAATCAAGCATTTTGCCCTGCTGCTCCTCACACACAGCACCACCTTCCCTCCAATTTGGGATGCACTAGTTCATCTGTACTCTCAGAAAAAGTAGTCCTTCAAGCTGGGATACTGTTAGTTCAGCCCTGAGCAAAGGCAGATTGTAAGGCACAGAGGGGAGCAATAATTTTAGGCAAATTTTATACCAAGAGTATAAATTGAGCCCTTTAGATACAAATTAGGTCTTGTGAGCAAAACATTCCATATTCCTACTGCGTACCAGATAGATCAGACCTGGGAGCACAAACTTAACAATACAGAAACTTCATGGAAAAAACTGAGGGAAAAATGTTTAGAAAAGACTGGGCAATTTACTGAGGCACTCAAGGAATTCTGCACACTTGCTAGCAGCAAGACGATTTCACACTGGAGTTAATCTCTTTTAAAGACAGATGGAAAACCTCCTCCTGGATGCTAAGGCCTAACAAGAAAAGGTTGGGGGCTCAAGTCTGCTGAAGTTATGGCCTATTCATCTGCAGTCTCTCAGAGGAGATATCACCAACTGTGCACCCTTAGTGATGATCTCACACAACCTCCACAAAGAGCCCTTATCATAGAAACTGATGTAAGAGGGGGAAAGCCAGATGTAAAGCCTGATCCAAGCATGACGGCCAAGCCAAGTGCAGTGCAGAAAGCTTTTGTGCTGCTCTCAAACCTACAAAATAAGGAAAAGTCTTGAAATTGAACAACTCTAAAGACTCCAACAAGAAAAATTACTCCAACCCAGATTCCACTTCCAGGCTGCCCAATTCAAGCTATTAGAAACTTCACAGTCAAAATTTAATGAAGAATTTCTGCAGAATTTTATGAGCTACCATTCTCTAGAATACCTTCAAATACATGGAATATCAACCTTAAGGTCAAAAAGCATCAAAAGATGAGGACAAAGCCATCATCTAGTTTGAAAGTCATGAACGATATATAACAGACAATAGCAAAATGTCACTCCTATCATCTGGCGTTTTCACAACACATACTTCACAATACTACCCCACTATTTTTAGCACTGAACTCTCCGCCTCTTCTCACTATATATGACCATATACTGACATTTACGTCATCCCAAAGTAGGGGAGAAAATAAGAGGATTTGAGGAGAAGGAATCCTTGTACTCATGTGCGCAAACACACATGTATATGCACACACAAAAACATACACGCATGCATATACAGCGAGCTAATCACAGACTTACTTTGTACTAGAAAACTGGGGAGAGGCACAGGGTAAGAGACAAAGTACACTTTTATAAGTACAATGAAATCCTAACAAATAACTTAAACTTACACTAGATGATAGAACAAAAGAAAAATAGAATTAACTGGTCTCTGGCAAGAGAGCGAAGAGTTGGAATCACAATCACAGCACAAGAGCAAGTAACAAAATGAAGAGATACACTACCACAAAGGAGAAAAGACAAACAACCATAACAAAACCTAAGGAGCAAGAAGAATTCACAAAACTTAAGAAAAACAATAGTAGTAACCATCTTGAACCCAAGCCACAGCACCATTCTCAGTTTTAGCTGGTAGAATAAATAGCCATAAGCATTAGGAAAGTCATTAAAGATAAGAGATGGTAAAATATTTAGAGAATAATAAACAAGTTGTTCATCCAACTTGGAGGAATTCAAACTACATGAGTCAGAATGTACCATCATTTCAATGACTTGCTTTGAATCGTGTGGATAAATAAAGCGGGTACAGTCAACTAGCTTGACTTTTTAGACCACTCATGCTGTAAAAAAACTAGAGCCACCAGGTTTTAGAACCCCACACATCGCTTTAATGTCTTACCTCACTTTGCTCCTATTTTGGGAAAAAAGCACCAAAGCATTGAGCCATTGCACACAAGTTAAGCTTCACAAACTGAGATTCAGAGAAGCAGTGTGTAGCACATCTCTCACACCGACTAAACTCAAAAGCTATTTCTAGGCTAATGAGTAAATATGATCTGTCAAAATTCCTTATATTTTGACTCACATACCTGGACTAATAGTTGAATGGCAGCCTAGATAGTTGAATAGCACCTTTACCATAATTTAATATTTCAGTTAAGACTACAACAGGTAACAACTACACAAGCAGAAGCATTTATAAACTAAGGCCATGAGAAATTTGGCTTTCTAATTTTAACCCACAAGAAGCTACAAATATTTAAATTCACAGTTGTCATGGGCTTATTTACCAAATTTCGAATTCCCGGTCAGGGAACCAAGAATGTCATGGTTTGACACCAGCCAAAGGCCAGTGCACCCATGAAAATATATTCTTCTGAATTTCTGCTGTGAGGTAGGACCAAAAAAGGAGCACAACCACCCAAACTTAAAGTATAGAGAAGAAACTTTATTAACTAACACTAAAAAGAAAGAAAAAACAGAAACCAGAAGGAAACGTTCAAAACATCCATCCTCCCCCCACCAACTGTTCACTCTCCCACTGACCACATGAAAAGATAAAACCTAGGATTTTCAGTCAATCCATCCCTTAAACAATCATTTCCCCAACCAATCAGGAAGAGCAGGAGTCTCTCCTGCTTTGCCATAGATCCCCCACAAGAATACCAGTCCTCTTGTGGCCACACGGCTCACAAATGGCTCGCCCACGGATTTGCCATTGTGAAACATCGCCCCCC
>VXBU01018869.1:55728-91923 GCA_013400315.1 Bombycilla garrulus | reverse complement strand
TCCTTCATTCTTCCTTCCCACTTTGGATTCTTTCCTGTCTTTTCCTTGACATCAGGTCTCAGGTCCCGTCTTTATCGCCTTCAAGCTGCTCCCCTTTCAGTTGAGTAGAATGCATGCCTTAAAAAGGTCAATCTGGGCAAGAAGCAGTTAAAACCTCATTTGCTGGGACTTCTGCATGTAGCTCGGCTGTTTATCAACTCCTCCGATAAAATGTACTTGAGCAACAGCTGGCAGAAACAGGAGATGCTCCATGCTGGGGAAGGGGGGAAATTCTTCTCTTCTGCCAGGCTGGGGCCAGCCCGTCCTCCATTCCCCCTGCTCCCTGCCAGGACAGTTCTCTCTGAACCATCCTCCCCACCACCTGCCAGGACAGCTCTCTCAGAAGGGGCTCCCGGCATGGCCCAGCCCAGCCTCCCCCTCCCATAGGCCTCCGTGGCCATGGAGGGGAAAGCTGGGCAGACGCTGCAGCATGTCTGTACCTCTTCAAGGCTGGAAGGGAAAGGAGCAATTCCTGGGCAGTCCTGCGCCAAATGTATATCCTACTGAGCTGCATTTCACTTTTGATTGGCTCACTTCCCTGTCTGTCTTTAAATTTGGCCCACAATTGGTGTTGCACTGGGCTCATGGGAAATCCACAGGCACACCTCACTTCCAGTGGTGGCTATTTTCCTGCCCATCAAAATGTCAATCAATCTCAAACCAGCACAAAAGTATAGCCTTTCCTTCAGGGAAATCATAATCTGATGTGCCCTTATCTGCTACATTGTCTATCTTCTTTCAAACAGCTTGTCAAAGACGACATATTGAAGCCTATTTTGAATTGAGCAACAGATTCAAAATCAGAAAGAGGAGAACTAATAAGAAAGAAAAGAACAGGACAGTCCATCAGAAGAGTTTTCTGGGTCAGTAAGAAGGCCTCAAAGAAAAGCCTGATACACATACACAAAACCAGAAAAAACCCCAAACTTCCTACCTAGAGAAAATGAAGAAAAACTTCAGAACCACCAAGTAATAATTCAAAGTATTTCTTTGACTTAGCAGTAGCTTTAAAAGGTTTATTATTCAACATATAGATCCCTTGAAAACTCATATTTTTCACTTACAGGAAAGTACAGATAAAGACAAAAATAGATTAGATCACCTGCTCTCATAGTGTGTATTATTCTGTTGATAAATATTATCCATATGTTGAGATCGAAGCTGATAAAAAAAAAGGTGCTAAAGAAAATCCTGAAAGAGAAAATCCCCTAAATTTAAGCAAGCACATAAAGGAACATTTACAAACAATTTAAGAAGGGGGAGATAGACGTTAACTTCTCCAGTCACTGAATGCTACTTTCCAAAAGCCAAGTGCCTGGTACCTCTTTGCCAGCCCCAAGCAATATTGCTTGATGTCTCCAGTCTTCTTCCTTTTTTTTCCTTTCCACTCATGCACTCACATTCCTTCCTTCTAAAAGGATTAATCAGTCCTTAAAACCAAGGCAGAATTCCTTGATGCTCAAACTGATCAGGTGCCACTGAATCAAGCTGTAACACAAACAGGAGCAGGTTACAGCGATTATTTCTGATATTGTTTTTGAAAGTAACACTCACTATTTCCTCAACCTAACATTACAACCTGTTCCAATCCTGTCTCTTTCCCTTTCACAAAATATTTTTAACTGCTGGCATTATAAAAGGGAGTTGTTTACCAAGAGCATTAGCTGAAAAACCTATACATTATAATTCTATGTGGTTATATTTGGTTCAAAAACACTATTAAACACTGTTTGCCTATTTTCTGCTACTGCTTCAGAGTCACATACAGAGAAATTACCAATTTTACAATCTCTCATACTTGTAACCTCTTTACCATCAGCACTTAAGGCAAAACACTCAAAAACCCATTATCAGCAATATACCCAGTGCTAACCATTTGTTGCAACGGGACATATTTATAAATAATGCTGAGATTATATAGAGGCAGCATCTAAGCTTTCTTACACACTGAAAAACGCCCCTGATTAAAGTCAATGGCCAAGAGTTTCCCTTCAGAGGCAAACAAATATAATAAATTGGTTTGGAACACTTGTAGCACAAAATTATTTGCTTATTTCTTTAACAGCTGCTTTCATTACTAACAAGAGAATTCTCTTTTCTAGTTGAGTTAGTGAAAACAACTGGCCCATTGCTAAAGATGAAAGATGAATAGTCAGTCATAAGCGGGAACTTAAAATTCTAGAATCATATTTAAGTAGGTGAAAAACAATAATAAATTTAATATTTGTTAAAAATCCACAACCTAAAATGAGAGCCCATAGGTTTTATTTTATGGAAAACTATTTTATGTAAATTGGTTGATAATCAAGCTATTGGTTTAAATTCTCTTCAAATAAAGTAATAAGAACACCTCATTCAATACACAGCTACAAACAAGAACTTGGAGAATGATCTTGGTTCAATCCTTGGTTAAAGTAAGCCTGAAGCAGTGCACACAGACAGGTTTATTGATTATTTTTGGACACAGGAAGATCTTGCATTATGAAATCAACCCGCTTGAGGCAAAGATAAACTTACAGAGAAACTCATACACTGAAGTTTACACTACAGTCGAATGGAAGATATTGATTCTGTCTTAACCATCAGTTCATTGCACTGACTATGAACCACTGCTGCTAGCCTCACTGAAGAGAAATAACACAATTAAGTTGTAGATTTTCAAATATTCTTTCATGGTGCTTTTCAGAAGTATTTTAACTAATAATAAAACTGGATTTATGGAATAATGAGATACCCTTGACACCGCTGTAAGTAAAAAGCAGAGTGGACTTTTTAAGCCTAGGATACCAAGTTTTATCAACTATTCTCCAAGAGTTATCTATTGAACATAGTATTTGGAAATAGTACTCTGGTAACCACACTTTCAGCTTTGTGGATTGCAAGCAGCATCTTTTATTTCTTATTTCTTATACAGGAATGACCCTATGCCTGCATGTTCTCACATTCTACTTGAAAATTGTTAAGAAGTACATTTTTCCTATTCTGTTTAATTTATATTTCTTAGCCCAATTTTCCTACACATTACTAGATTTTTTTCTATCATGTAGCATTCCACTGGGTGTCTGAATTAAAACAGTTTATTGATTTGCTTTAAATCCACTGCTCTACACAGAATGATTTAAAATAAAAGAGGAAGACTGTCCCCACAGTAGTTCTTATTTCGATATGCTGTTTCTTCCTTGCCCGCCTTCCCAACAAAAAATACACAGTATTTCTCAAGCAGTTTAAATATTTGATTGCAATTCTTAGAAATAATTTTGAGGACCACCTACCTCCACAGCCAATAGGATCTCAACCGTATCAAGAAGGGGGAATACATCGGACAAGGCAATCAATACAAAAGGTCGTCTGGAGAATAAGCTATCAGTCCTCAGATGTCATATCAAAAGGAATCTTTCCTGAACAAAATATCATGCTTCTCCTTCTTAATCAATTAGTCCTTTGTATCTACTTGGATCCACCCAGGTTAAACTACAGAAAACTCTGTAGTGAGGGCAAAGATAAAGGAATGTGAGGAAAAAAATGCAGAACATGCACAACTAACAAAAGCGGAGTCGAGACTTTTCCGAAGAAAGGGGCTCATCTGGATCTCTCAAGGGATGGGGAAAAGAGAATATAATATACTGTTTACTCACAAAACTCAAACACATGCATCTAAGGGGGGAAAAAAATGCAAGCTGTGTACTCAGTTTTAATAACGGAAAAGAAAAGCATCTTGGGATTACTTCTATCATAACTTCCCAGAAGGCAGCAGAGATCATAAGGAATGTTTGTCCAAAATTAAAAGAAACCTAGAGCTTTGCACCAGCAGGATCAAGAAAAAATAAATCTGCTCTGAAGTCCAAAATGAATCTGAATCATGAATATCTACAAGCTACATAACAGTATGAATAATACATAGTCCAGATGAGAGAAAGTAAATATTAGTTCTCTTAACGAAATCATTCCTTTGGAGATGAAAAAGATTGGCTATTTTTACTTAGCTTAGTTCTCACGTTTTCATCCCCTTAAAAGTGGAACTACAGCCCTGATGACAACGCATTTTCTTGGCAAAGTTCAGTACGACCTTAAGAGCTCCCAGTTTTTTAAGAACTGCACTGAAATCTCTTACCCTTTTGACGATCAGATGGCTTTATTGCCAGCATTAATTCCTGTAGCTGGCATTAATTAATTAATTCCAACACTAGCATTAATTCATGTAGCTCCAGTAAAAAAATACAGTGTATGAAGCAGGAAAAGAAATACAGCGTATGTAGCATGGCTCAGGGAACACAAACGAGAGATCTCCAGAAGAAAAACACCATTTTGCTCCTCCATGCTCTCGATAAACTAGACATGTCTGCTTTTTAATGAAGGACTAGATTAAAATTAGTTTTCCCTGCTCTCATACCAGACTTGCAGTTTGCATTTTTAATCCACTTTCAACAACAGTTCAGCATGCAGAAGAACATTCTTACACATGCACATTGAAAATATGTTTAGTTACAGCTGAAAAACTGTTCCAAGAACCCTAAAGCTTATTTCTAATGAGTTTAGTATATCTAATTCTGAAAACACAGAAAAACAAACCAGTTTTGTCACATGCACAATGCCACCAAAAGATCAGCCTTTTCCAATATCAATCAACTCAGCCAGCAAGAACTACAGGATAAAAGCTAAGGAGCAGAGCTGGTGGACACAGATCATGTCTGTCCAGGTGCTCTTCATCAGGAATCTATGGAACAGAGAACAAAGGAGAGCTCTGCTTTGGCAGAGCTCAGCTCTTCTAGTAGTGACTCAAAACTATCAGAGAATACTTTGAAGATAAGCTTCTCATTCTTCAATCAAGACATCTATTCATCTCTTACTAAGTGCCAACAGAGCACCACTTTTCAACTTCTGGTTTTGTTTTCCACTGAAGACACTTTCAAGGATTTCCAAGCAAACACTAGAGTTTGCAATCCAAACTGTGCAGCTATGCTAGCTACAACTCAGGCAAAAATTGTCAAGTTCAAGAGCATGCAAACACTGACATGTGAACCCAGACGTTCAACAAAAGGGGTTCTGCTAGACCAATTCCACTAATCCTCTTCATGTGGCAGAGCTAGCAAAGCTGACGGCATACCACTGCAAAAATACTAGGAGGGCATTGTCCAGCCAAGGTAGCAAGCAGGGTTGAGCCATCAAAAGGAGAATCTTGTCATGAGAACAGCCACCCTGACTGCTCAGAGACCTTAGAATTAAAGGATCTTGTGCTCTGAAAGGTTTTGCTCTTTTTCTTTCCAGACTTTGGAAGATCTACTAAATCTGATCTACCAGGCTGATCTGAAAACAATGTGCAAGACATTTCAAAAAGTACATAAGAAAAGTCAATTTTATAGTGGTAAATTCACTTGCATTTTTGTGATTCCGGCTGACCCCAAAGAAAAGATATATCTTCTCAAAAATGTTCGCTTCCACACCAAAAATTGCCCTGAATATAATTTATGTAATTTGGAAAAAAAAAAATAAACACCTCAACCCCACACACCTCTATTCTATGACTCCATGATTCTTCCAGGTAAACTTTCAAACAGGTCTTTCTTACTTAAAGTTCACACCTTACTTCTCTTGCAACAAAACAAGAACCTGTTGGCAACAAACTAGATTTCCATCACATGATCTCTGTGTAAAAGTAAAATCAAATTTCACCTCAGAAGCCTGCCTTTCCAGAAGCTAGCACAGTCTATGGGAAAACATTCTTAAGTGTTTTGCAGCACTTTACACAGCAACATGGACCAATATGACAAAAAAGGTATTTCTTCTTTTCCACTGGTCTCTCACACTACCTTGATACAACCAAATACCATAGCAGAAGCATAAAAATGTCCCTAGCCAACAAAACAATAATTTTTAGATATACGGATATTTTTGCTGCACAACCAGCAAACTATACAGAAACACATTCCTTTCA
The DNA here is from genome assembly GCA_013400315.1 of Bombycilla garrulus. Classification (NCBI taxonomy): domain Eukaryota; kingdom Metazoa; phylum Chordata; class Aves; order Passeriformes; family Bombycillidae; genus Bombycilla; species Bombycilla garrulus. Next base: position 85,952 of record VXBU01018869.1, on the reverse strand, counting down.
AAGGGAGAGGAACTATAAGGGAGAAAACAGAAAATGAAATAGCTGTTCTGGCAGCCAATACTTCTCTTATCCTAGAAAAACATACTGCATGTCATCCATCTTGAAAAATGTATTAATAAAGAAATTAAATTTTTGAATCCTCAGGCTGCCAAATTTCATTGCAGTGCAAGAAAACCAAGTGTGGCTTTCTCTTCCTCCTACTCATGATCTTATCAAGTTCTTGCATTAGTCTTCCAATGACTCACATACAAGCAAACAAACTTTCATCTTTTAAATAGTTTTTGTTGAAATTACTGCTGATAAGATTTATATAAAAGGAAACAAGAAGAAAAAGGGCTTTATCAAAATCAGATAAGGAAAACGCAAAAAAAACCATGCTCACCCTAAAGTTTCTGTGTGAATGCTTATCTGTGGTGTGCTTATCTAACAGTCCTGTTCTGAGTAATATTTAAATATTAAGAATAAAAATAGAGATTTCTTAAGAGTACACCAGATACGTGTCTTGGTCTAACATTTAATTTCAATTTAATTATTGGCTAAGACAACTGTGCTTTCAGAGGACAGAAGAACAACCTGGCAAATCTGTCAGAATCCTATCATTTAATACATTAAAATATTACCTAGTAACATTCCTTTCCCATCTTCAGAAGGTGACTAAAGAAAACATTTTCAACTTCTGTTTTTAAACCCTTGGAGGAATGTATACTGTACACATTACTCCAACTACCTAAAAGATAAAGTTAATAGAACTTCACAGAACAGTCAAATATTCATCAGCAGCTACAGCTAGCTTTTCCATGCAGTTAACATATTCTGGCTCATTCACTTTCTCAGCCCTGCTTAAACCAAGAATTTAAACTTTTCTTTATGAAATGTTTCCAACACTGAAGTCTACACACATACTTTAGTATTATATTCAGAGTTTTCCCTAATTCTTTCTTAAATGAAAAACAGCTATTCCTAACATAATTTGTTTGTAAGAGAATTTTAAGCCTTCAGAATGAAGGCACAACAGCCATGTGCTGCAACATGATTCATACCTTTCTTAAGCATTAACTGAAGAAAGGGAGTTGAATTAAATTGTTTGGCCAATCTGCCAGCACAAATAAGAATTTGAGTAAATGCAAGTTTTCATTTTAATTCAAAAGACTGTTTTAAGGGCAGAATTCACCTCAGTGCCTCCACAATGACCTGCAGAAGAACTGCACCCAGAGTTCATGGTTCACTGCTTGGCCCTGGGCCATCCCCTGCACCACACAGGACTTGGCACCACCCTCCTGCTCAGAGCTGCCAGCTGAGCTGTGCACTCTGCCAGAAAGCCATTATTCTGTGCATTCAGAAAAGTCTGGGGGAAAGAGCAACTGATAATCAATTATTCCTTAAAAACAACTTTAAAAGCAGTAAGGACACTAGACTTCATCACTCTTCTCCAGACATATTTTCCACCATTAATTTACTGCAGTCACAGAGAGCACTGGGTTTTGCTTCACCGTCACACTTAGCAGGTTAAATCAATTATGTGCAGTTTTGAAGACATTTAACTGTTAAATAACCAAAGTGCCTGGATACGCTTGTCCCACTGGTGCTTGCCGTGCATCCAGTCCCCTTGCTGTGAGGCCGTTCATGGCAAATACAACTTGAGCCTCATCTCTGATCAGTCCATCAGCCACATCAGCAATAGATGATTCATTATAAAATACCTTCCTAACTGCAATAAATGCAACTGACAAATATGCCTGAAAACCAGGCAACCCTTGACTTCTCCAGTGATGGCCTACACTGCATGGCCTGTGGAATGCCTGGCTTTTTGGTACACAAGTGAGTATCTAACCAAATGGTATATAAAAAGCAGAAGAGACTAAAAGCCAGCTTTGTCATCCATGTCACCCTGTACAGCATGGGTTCTTACTTCAAACAAAACATGTCCCAGTAAAAGAATATTCAATTTCTCTTAATTTGCATGACTAGAGTCTAAGGCACCTAAGGACATAATTAGGCCCTATCTCCTCCAAATACTTAAATACAAAGCTACCTTGTTAATCTTCTGGTTAGATTCATAGGCAGCCTTATTTTCATTTTAAATGGAGAAACTATCCCAGAATGAGTGTGTGATAACAAAGGCAAGCCCATTTGTCAAACATCCAAAATTATTATTTTGGAAACAAACAGACATGAGCGATTTAATTTGATTTCACTTAGGAAGTGCTAAAAGCCAAGCAATGTGATACTAATTAGTTCACACTGACAACAAAAGAATTTCCCAGTTACTCTAAGGATGGCTTTTTGGAAGTCAACCTTTATTTGACCAAAAGTTCACAGAATTAAGATTCTGCAAATGTAGAGAAAGGTACTGGAAAGATAAAATACAATAATTAATTTATTATTTTAACAGTATTTTAACCATTTCAGCTGTAGAGTACTTTTAGAAAAGCAAAGTTACTGTTTCACAGGATTATTAGCTCTCGGCAATAACTAATGATGTATGGATGTGGAAAGGGTTAGCCTCGTTTTTAAGTAATTTGATTCAAAGCCATAGCATTTCTTGTGAAGAGTAATTTCAAGAAAAGAGAGAACTCAGATACAGTCAAGATAGTAGGCAGATCTGCAGAAAAGAGAAAGAAAAAATTTACAAGTCAGTTAAGAATCTCTTCAACATTACACAGGTGGAGATGATAAATTAACCAGCGATTAACTGAGACATTTCCATCTTATCTTACAAAAGCAATCCCCCCAAACCACTACCTTCCTTCCCTCCCCACCAACAGTTTATCTGTACAAAACTGTGTTTCAATCAAAGTTTTATTGACTGAAATTCAGTGAAGAAGTTTCAGTGAGGTCTGAAAAGATTAACTATCTGGCTTACTTTATCATATTAAGAACATATTAAGGTAGAGGAATTTTATTAAAATGCCATGTAACAGAGCTTAAGAAATGTCCTACAGCCAGGCGCTTGAGGAAGAGAAGTAATACAGGAAGGAGGCAGCCATAAAAGCAGAGCTATAACAATTTTTACACTTTAAAACAATAAGCTGATACTGATAATAATTTGGACAGGGGAAGGGATAACTTTGGTTTATCATTAGACAATCACACACAAAAACGAAACAAAAAAAAGAAAAAACATCCACCAAAAATCTGCAAACAATAAAAAAACAACTAAACAAACAAAGAAAACCAGCCACGAAACCCCAGCAAAACAGGGAATTCTCTTAATCAATACCAAAAGAGATACCTTGACATTTAGGAGGGGGAAAAAAAAAAAGAAAAATCTCTCAAGTATGCCGCCTATTTGGTATAAGCTTTAAGACAAAACTTTTACATAAAGGCATTTCAAATCCTACTCTCCAAGCAGATTGGATTTACATTTATCATATAAAAGCAGATCTTTCACATAGAACTTGTTTCAGAGATGCATGTAGTTAAAAGTCTGCCATCATTAATTGGTAAAGGGATTTTGAGCACTTAAGAGCCACCTAATTGTTAAAGCAATATTGGAGATTAGTACTATGACATTTCCAATAACTTTCAGTTCTGCAGAGATGCTTTTGGGAAAAAACTGATCTCTCTGTGATGCCTTCAGACTAATTCAAAGTTCTCATGACTATGAGGGACAGAAGAAAATAATCAGAAAATACCATAGATTCTTGGAATGCACAACCTCACTAAAAATACTGTGCAAATTAACCATGAAGACTTATATGCATGCATATTGAAGTTAGACAGATCTCCAGCCCAGAAATGCTGAGCAGTTTAATACACTGTTTTAACTCCAGTAAGACATTTAAAGCATCCAGCGCCTAAAAAGGTACAAAATACCTTAAATGTATCATTACCATGCATCTACAGAGAAGCTCTCAAGAGCCTCCAGAGTATTACCATCCTTGCCATAGGTTTCAGTACAGATCAAAACAAAGCTCCTGAAACACAACTTTTTTTCTCTTGCAAGCACAAGCAAAAAAAGTTGCTAGTGAAAGGCAATTTCCCTCTCTACATGCATTTCAAGAAGCATCTTTGTAAGAAGCTAACTAGAACTCCCAGAGACATTTTATATCAGCCCCCTGAGTCTTCAAAAGCAACCATGCTCCTTTCCTGTTTAAACTAGGGAAGGAAGCCTTGTCTTAATTGATCAGTCATGCTCTGAACAAATGTTTTCATAGCCAGAAATCCAAACCACTGCAGACTTCACAGATTCAGAAGATACAAACTCTAAAAGATAGCCTTAACCTAACAACCTGCAATAGAAGAACAGCAAGAAATGGCTGGAAGATTGCTGTGCCCTCGAAGTTTTTCCTAAATTTTGTTTCAAAATGAGAGAACAAAGGGTACAACACCAAATTCTTTTACTCTCAGACTTATTAAAGGACATCAACTATTAACTGCCACACTTTAGTAGAAGGCATAGGTTAAGTAAAGAAAAAACCAACAAAACTATTACAAATAGAGCACCTTCACATTAAGGAACAGGAAACATTTTTCTTCACTCCACTGTAAAGGAAGAAGCAATTTCTCCCCTCACTGAACTGATAGCCTGTGTGCATCTTTTTCTCTGATAACCTGAACTGTCAAGCTCTGTGTTGAATATCCATGGCCTGCTTAGCCTGGAACACTACTTACACAGTAGGAATACACAGAAGTTTCTCATATATTCAATTTTTGAAAGGCTTTTTCCATCCAGGTAATTTGATGTTCATTAGAAGCCACATCTTCCATTACTCAGCAAGTCCAAATTCACTTTCAAAACCATAATTTTGCAGATAGCAACCTTAAAAACACCCCTAATTTCTTCAGACCATCATGGAACTGGCACTCATGCTGGTTCAAAAAAAGTATATTTACACCAAGCTGTAAACAGAAAGACCTAATTTGTGAGAAATAAAGTATGAAGGGGTAACAACATTGGGAACCAACACAAGGAAGACCAAGTACTATGAGAATTCACACTTTAATATTTAATCTTATTTGGCATGTAATTTGCATCGACTTTCAAATACTCAGACAAACTAAGAAGGACACACAAACGATGACACAAACTTGAATTTTACCCAAAACAAGGATCACACAAAGAAAAAAATTCAATTTCTGCTGATTCTTCATATTATATTGCACTGTTGACCATTTTTCTCCTCATTATTATTATCGAAGAAATTTAAATTACTCTAGAAACTCATTTCCTATAGACCTTATTGTTCAAAGAAATGTAGAAGGTACAGAACAAGCCTTTAGCAACATGCATTTAAACAGGTAAGTACATCTCTATTTTAGAATAGTTTTCAGCTAGGGAGACTGTCCAGATCAGATGGTATCTCCTCTCAATTTCTAAAATAGCAGCGAACCACTAGTGACAGGAGTATCGCATCAAATGAAGGCAGAGTCAAGATGTCTTTCAACTTACTTCATGACTTAGACATAACATTAATCCTCCCTTAAAGACGGTTTTTCAGGAGTTGTTAAAAAGTAAATTTACAGTGTAGCATCCCTGTTGCAGTCCCAATATTCTTGTTCAAAACCTTCTCAAACACTATAGAAATATCAATTCATTATTTGAAGGATGTCATTATCACTTACCTGAGAAGCTACACAACCTATGAACATCTGGCAAAAACAAGTGACAATTTGAGATTAGCGAACTTTTTGCAGCATCCTTAAAGAAAACATTTACTTCCCCTGCTCAGATGGAGTTGAAGCTTAGATGAATGCTACCCCTGCTACCAGAGGCTAGAGAAACTGTACTGCCTGGGAAGTCTTTTGCAGCCCCAGCAGGCAGAAGGTAACAATAAAACCCATTCCTTCCCAGAACCACAGTCCAGGACCAGAACCACTAAACCTTTGTTTAATGTTGTTATTACTAAGAGACTTTTCAAAAACATTAAGAACTGTGAAAGACTGACTGGAATTGGGAAGGGAGTGATCAGGAAAGTGACTGAACACAGATGCCTGTACACCCAGTGTGCTATGCAACACAACCTAGCAATCAAGGGAAGAGTGCTCTGTATCTATTTACTAGACTTTTTGCCTGCAGTAAAATGAGAGGTGAATGGAACAAGTGGCTAAGAAAATAAGATATGGGAGACAAGAAAGGTGAATGGAAATGGTTGGAATGATAACAAAGAAATCGCAATACACTGCACCAACTGTAACCTTCCCGTCAGAAATCGCCAAGTTCAGAGGTCTCATCCAACACATGTTCCACCCAGACTATCAGGCTCCAATTCTTGTTTTAATTGACAGTCAAGTTACTAAACTCATCATTCAAGGGAGACTAGTGTGGAGAGGAAAACACACATTTGACTTCACTGACAAATATCATTTTAATCATGAAAACCATTTTGAGAAAGTGGCAGATCTGTACATGACTGGCTCTACTGATTATTCGCTGATGACAAAGAAGTGCAGTTCTAAAACTGCAGAAACAAGATACAACCTCTCATGCACAACCAACCTGCCTAGTACATTAGACAAAAAAAATGTTACTGATATGATTTCAAAAGAAAGCCATTAAGGAACATTAGATGTATTCATCCTTCCAGCAAAGATGCTTTCCACGTCTCACATGGAGCCATTTAAAGTTGTGCAGGGGTGTGGGGGTTGTAGCAAAGCTTCAGAGAACATACTGGCAGTGCTGTGTCCTGGGTAGCACACACAGCAGTGCCAATTGCACAGTCAGGAGCCTCTTCATAATGAAACACTAAAAAGAACTCCCCCATTTAGAATAGGCAGACAGATTTTATACAGTCATCACAGAGGCACACAGCAAGCTGCATCTCTAAATCAATTTCAAGAACAATCAATACTCCTCTAACACACCAGGCAGGCTAGATAAGTAAAGTTTGGGGTTTTTTTCACAATTGCTTGTGAGTGTGCTTTACAGCAAAACCAAAAACCCAGAACCAAGGTCTGCTTCAGTACTAAGAATAATTTTTCTGTGGTCATTCTGCCATGAAATCACTATAACCTCTCCATTTTCTGAGTCAACTAAAGAAGTATTATCACAAGAAATGCCAAGAATATTTTGCCTTATCTAAAATTATAACCCTATGTATTCACAGTAAGTGAAGAAGTATTTTAAAACTGCAAGGCTATACGTGACACTTTTTAAAAAATTGTTACAGAAATGCTATGGGATATTGAGTTTGTACTTCTTATAAAAAAGATTCCAGTACGGTAACTCACTGTACTGCACATAAAATACTGATGATTGAATCCCTATAAAACCTCCTTGGAGTTTAGGAGAACCAGAGGTGCATCTTCATCAATTTATATTTTAATTCTTGTAAATCCATGCCAAGTTGACAAATAGAACATTATAGAAGTGTACTGGCAAGAATGGTATCCATTTTTACCCTCTACTCCTCTAGGGACTCACTTCAGACATACAACCAGTTATGCCAGCTGGCACATCAAAAAGCAAGTCATACACTCTAAAATGCTGAAGAGCATCACCAGAATTTCATCCTCTTCTAGATTTATGGTTAGTGTTTCAGGACATCTTTCAGTTTCCTGTAATTTCCATAGATACTTGCTTTCTACAGTGAATTGCAATGTTATCTTGCTAATTCACAACTAGAGATCTCATTTACAGATGCTCCACATTTGAACTTTGTGAAATGTAACTGAATTTTCCATTACTTGAACTCAGTTAGTAAAGACCTAACAGAAAACACAACTCTTTGCTATCCTGGACTTCAGCAAAAGAAGCGTAGAAGTGGCTGGCAGGTATAAGAACCATTGTGCAGGAAGATGTGCCCACTAAGTATCACCATTCCAAGTCAGCTAACTCTACAGCTCCTGAAGTTCAAGGAGGCCAATCACGCTGTGATTCAGATTGTTTTCACTTTTGCTTAGACAGCCTCCAAGTGATATTTTTGTGTCTTAAAATATAGGCTGGAAGAAGAGAATTATAACTAGAACAGGAATTTGCACTTTCTAAAGCAGGTTTTTGTCAGCAAAAATCTGAAGCACTACAATTAGTCAACATTTAATTATCCCTGGCATGCAAGAAATGAAGATGTAATCAAAAATGATTAGAAAAATTGCAACTTCAAGTTGTGCAGGCTTATATTGGCACTACCTTATAGAAATCTCAGGGTTGTAATTTCATACAAGTTAGCACTACACAGCACAATTTAATGCTAGGACTTTCTGAAGACACAAACAAACATGAAATAAAGTAGGCCATGCTTGTTTCTCCAAGTAAATTTGTTAGGGTTATACTCCTGTGTGCCCTGATGGCTGATGAAGAAACATGCAAATGCAGAAAAAGCCATCACAGCCAATACACTGCAGGAATTTGTGAGTCATTGAGGTATTTTAAAGATATGGAGTTGTAGTGCTCAGGGCACGCTTTAGCGGCAGACTTGGCAGTGGTGTGTTCAGGGTTCAACTCGATGATCTTAAAGGTCTTTTCCAACCTAAATAATGCTGTGATTCTATGAAATCAAGCATTCAGTAAGCAGATTACAGCTCACTGAAAACATTAACAACGAAGTGATAGATGTGGATCACACCAGCTGCATTTACAATAGTAATTTGGCATGCCAAAGGGAACAAACATACCAGCAAATATTTTAGAAGTAAGCCGAGGTGAAGTTTTATAAGTGAATTAACATTTCAGTTTATTTACATTTCCTAAAAAGTGATGATAAAGAACAGGTGTTTGGTCTACCCACTGTCACTTTAAAGACAAGATCAAAATAACATGCTTAAATTCATTCTATGATCTACCCTCTTTTTGCTAAGACCCATCTGCTCCTACAGCTCTACAGTGCCCACTCCCTGTGCTCTGCCAACTCTTCTCTCCTAAAGCAGAAGAACTATTCCTACTGTTCCGTCTTGGTAGACTTTGGTATACATCCTTACATATTTTCTTCTGCCCTTCTTCAACCCCTAGTGTTTTGTTTTGGGTTTTTTTAAAGCTTCTTTCATGCTCCCTTTCCCAATTCTGCCTTCCTACCTCTTCGCTTTATGGGCTGCAGAACAGCTGAGTCTAGAGCAAACTCTCTAGCAAAGTACTCAGCAGTACTGCCCAGTAAACTATTTGCTGCAAAGTATTAATACACAGTAATTGAGATCACATAAACCAATTAATGGTAATAAAATGCTTAAAAGAGGGTTCTTGCAAAAGCCCAGACTCACACCTGAGCTAGACTGCTTTAAGTTAGACTGACACTCACAAGGTAAACAGAAAATTGTTTCCTTAACACTACTGCTTTCTTCCAGATTATGCACTGTCTTACCAGACTTTATAGACCAAAATAAGCTCAAAACTCTTAGAAAACCCCTTCAGGCTTAGTGACACATATTGAAAGACAGCCAGACTTTAACAGTGAGTCAGAGAAGACATGGCCACTTCTCTAGCATGTTGTCCACTAACCCAGTTTTACATGAAAGGCCTCACACACATTTATTGGACCTCTACCAAGACTAGTAACCTTTTAATATCAAAAGGTGAACTTCTATTTCCCCAAAACATAAAAGTGAACACATCTATTTAGATTTTACACACACACATACTGTTCAAACTGCTGAAGGAAACAGCAGTGAAACCTACAGGTTTTAATGTGCTCATACATTTTTACTGCTGAGAGTGTCTGTCATGTAAGTCATTAGAGATCCACAGTCATGCTATTAACGATACAGAGCCCTTTTTCCCAGTCATAGTTCCCGTGTTTAAGACAAGCTGGTGCCTTTCACTACGATGTAAATGTGCCTATGAACTGGGAACTGGTTTTGTTGACTACTCTCTTGCTTTACTATCTTTCCACAGTTTTAAATAATGTCATTAGTTCTTATCCACTTAAAGAGCTGGACAAGCAGAAAATTAAAAAACAATTGAGTTTCACAGTACTGTTACATGATAAAAGGGAGATGGTAGAAGAGTCAAGAGTAGAGTTTAGCCTGAAGAGAAGGGAGGGGTGGGGAAAGGCGGTTTTAGTTTTTGTTCTCAGTTCTCACTATCCTAATCTGTTATCAGGCAATAAATCACTTGACCTAAGTTGAGTTTATTTTGCCAGTGATAGCAATTGTTCGGTGATCTTCCTGTCCTTATCTCAGCCCACAAACTTCTCATTTTGTTTTCTCACCATCCTGGTGAAGATGGGGAGTGATAGAGCAGCCTGGAATGCACCTTGTGGCCAGTTAACCCACCACACTGAGTACAGCTGAATGAAGTGCTATAGTGATACACTCAACTTGAAAATGAATAGCCATCAAACATCTGCTTCCAAAATCTCCTTTCTAACCTGTGGTGTAAAGTATTTTTTATACAATACTGTCATACAAATGCAGTTTTATCATGGCTAGACAGTAATATCTTTCTGACAGTGTAATCCACATGCACAAAACCATATTGTAATCCACTCAAATGTGGTGGAGGACAGCAAAGCATATCCTACTCACCTCAGAGAGCCAAGGCTGACAATACACAGCCATTCACAAGCAGGAAGAGCAGGTCTAATCTCCATTGTAACACAGACATACTGCTGTGTTTCCAAGGTGCTAGCTATTTCTACTGCAGCAATTCCATGGGCTTGCACTCTACTGTAGTTGCGAATTCACCCCACAGTCCTTTTGACAAAAAAACTCACAGACAGCACAGCCCAACATGCAAACAATTATTTTGACTTACTTCCACCTACAACAGCCTTTATCAATGACACTCACTAGGATGTTTGTAGCTATGAGTTCACAGTCTATCGGTATTCCAGCATAGATACAAGAATCAAGAATTGTCACATTACAAGAAAAAGTATCTTCACAAAAAGTAAGCACTAAAAAAATAACTGAATTCTTTTTATAGGCTACACTTATTACTGTAGAATACAGCAAAACCAAAGAAAGGGTATTTGCATGGCTGGCTGTGAGGCTTTCGTCACTACTTACCTTTTAGATGCAAAGCAAAGGACATTCCAACATAACACAGAACCATAAAGTTCATCAAGCTGTCCCCAAGCTTGTTCTTTGGAGTCTGACTAGACAGATGAACCGTGAGAAGCTACCCATCACATTGCCTGCCCCAAAAGCAGGGAGGAGATGGAGGCCTAGATTGCCTAGAAAGGAAGTCATTGTACTTTTAGAAGTACCAAAATACCTTCACTATTAGTTGACAGATTCAGCCTTTCAATTTTAAAGTTTACTACTTGGATTTTAAAATTACCTTAAATACTATTGTGCTAGTAAGGGTATATACAACCATGCAGCCTCTCCCACCCCTTAAAGAAGAGATCTTCATAGCTGCTTGTATAAACACACTCTGTCATGCACAGCTGTCTGAGCAAGACACACTCGGAAAATTAGTACCTAAGAGTCCAACACCAAACTTCCTTTTTAATTCAGCAACACCCCTCTTCAGACTCTTCTCCTTATGTTCCCCCTTCTCCACAAGAAAGGCCACAAAGATTCATAGCTAAAAGACTGTTAAAAATAAATCAATTAAATCAAAACAGCTCTAAGCACATTCTTAAAAAATATAACAATAGTTAAAACTATCAAAACCATTCATTTATTAAACATAGGAGCACCTGTGTTCAACACAGTTATTCCATTCCCCTCAACACATGTTCTTCCTGAGATATTAAATTCTGAAACGGGAAAACCTGATTTTTCTCCTTTATGAACAACTTCCCTGAAAGTTTGTACACAATTAGAAAGCTTTGGGTCTTGAAACAATTTCTAGAATGACTGCTTTTGGAGTTGGTGCCAGCTTGACAATTAAGTATTCCATTTCCCAAAATTTCAAGGCAAGGACAATTCCACCAGAACTCTGAAGCTACCAGATGCACAATCTACAGAAGTAGCCAATTACTGAACTAGCCAATCAGCAATTACAGTGAATCTAGCGTATTTGAAATCTGTCTCTTAACAAAATAATTATGTCAGTTTATTTTTTTCTGCACAAACTGAGACCACTTATTGACCCATTCAACAGGCAAGTGCCCATGCAGTATTTCATAAGACTTGCTTTCTGATCAGAAAACAAGCTGCTGAAGAGTATGGCAATACTATTATTATGGCGATGGGAAAGAGACTGCACGAAAAATTTAACCTTTCCATTGGAAAACCACATGAAATTGATAAAACCCCTCCACAAACAAAACCCACTTACAAGCAGTCACATGGTTAGAGTAACATAAAACCCTTAAGAGCAGTCATGTGGTCAGTGGGAGCAACGGCAGGCAAGAATTCCTGTGTGCTGCTGTTAAAAAAAAATAAAAGCCCCTGAAGGATTGTTTTTTTCCTTATATCAGAAAGATACTTAGACTGGCTTCACCAAAATACAGTAATGTATAGCTTGCAATCAGAAATGTTAAAATCAGATTTTAAATTCCAGAAACCACTCTGAACTACTTACAACAATGTTTCAACTTCTGAATCAAGCTGTTGACATGCAGCCTCAAAGGCTGAATTTGAGGGGTTTTCTGTATTGTAATTTCTACCCATTCATACGTGTTGATCATCTGCACCAATAAAGCATATTTCTCTGCAGCTCATATACTATACTTTTGTCATCAAAACCCATCAATATGGGCAAATCTCAGATTTCAAAAGCAGAAATCTTAATTCTTATATCTCTCTCAGTAAACACAAACTCACGGGTTTGAAAGTCAGTCCTTCAAGCCAAGCAACTGACAGTGTGACCAAGGCAGGAGAATTTTCAAAGAAAAATATTGAGGGTTATATCTATTTCATGGAACAAATATCTCAGAATGAACAGAACAAAGATAGTTGATTTTGAATGCAACTAAAAGAAACAGCTACATCACCACGCTTCAAAAACAAATCCCCAAGCCTTTGGAGACATGCCATGCCACACAAACACACAGACTCTAAGACTGCTACTGCAGCAGATTTCTTTGGAAAAAGAAAACCCACAATGAAAACAGATCCAGATCTGACAGAAACTGAAAACAGATCCAGATCTGACAAACTTTCTCAAAATGTCCTTGTGCAGACATCTTTAAGTTAACCTTCACTCAAATTCTTTGAAAAAGATTCATACCCAAGATCAGTTTGAAGCATCAAATTGCCTGATGCAGCGAACTGAAGCCTTCCACTCAACACACACATTCTGGTACAGAATAACTGGGGAGTTTTCAAGACCATTATATTCCTCAGGTTCTGGTTACCATCAGCATAGCATTGTGTCACACTCTCTCACCAGCAGGAAAATAATCATGTTATTTTCCCTTGTTTCTAAACTTCCCCCTCTCATGCTGATTTAAAGATTCACTCTAAAACACTGATTTAAAGAGGGGATCAGAATTATTCTTGTTATATTACAAAGTTTTTATAACTCCCTGCTCAGGGGGTACTAGTCTGCACTAGGGGCCAAACACATTAACAGGCAAGAAAGGGAACTATAACAGGAACTACACAGGTACTTAGTTGCAGCAGTCTAATATCAGGAGGAAGGGAGAAAACAGAAGCCAAGGAGACAACACAGTTACCCCACTGCAAAGAAAAAGCCAATCAGCACAAGAGGAAAACCTACTCAGCAATCTTTATAAACCTAATCAAAGCTCCCTTCCTGGAGCAGAGTAAATGATGCAGCTTGGTACAGGAACAAATCAACCATCTAAACACAGAACTGAATGTTTTTCATTATCACGTTGAAAACAAATACTAATTTTAAGTTTGGTAGCCTCTTTACAACTTCTGTATAAGGACTCAAAGAAAACCTACTAAACCCTACTTGAAGCATTTTAACCATTTAGCTACACACCGAAATTTGGTTATAGTGACAACTGTATGTGGAAGATGCTGTCCAGGCTCTGCAGAAGAAGGACTTTGTTATACAGAACAACACGATCCATCAAGAGCTACTTGATCTCCCAAAGGCTTTCACTTTCTTTAACTGTCAAGGAAAATAATTGTGTATATTAAGATTTCATTCCTCTTAGTTAGCACTGCGCACTGAGGAGAGCAAAAATGGAAAACTAAAAAGAAAGGACTGTCACATTTTTAATTAAGTCTACTTATGCATTAATCATGACCATATGGTCGTGGTATTATGCCATGAAATAGTTCAGTAACAGTGCATTTCCTCCAAGAGACAAAAATAAAACACAAATAACCCGTACACATGGATTTTATTCTACTTCCTCAGTCCTTTACAGAGGAAATTATCACAAAATCCTTATCCCTGTGACATTTCAGGTAAACACTTCTCTGGTTTGGAACACATGTTCAACTACAACTGTCTAATAATCCAAGATGAAGAAAACAAGGTGTAGTTCTGCAGCCTAGAATATAGAGAATTGAAGGCTCCAACAGCACTTTTGCTTCAAACTGTAGTCCAGAGTAAATGGTAATTTTAAAAAAAGCAATGAGATATTTTGCTGTTCCCAAAAAGAAAAACTCCAGCATATCTAGGAAGTCTTAAATTGTAAACAGTACAATGGTAAAAATATCACAAGCATATTAAATTAGCCTTTATTTATAAGACATAATACTTTCCACTTTCACTCAAGCAGATAGTTTATAAAGTAAAATAGTATGCTTACATCAAATGGTAAAAATATTTTGGAAATATGGGGCCTGCTATTTCTTGTGGCAATAGTAGAAATCTCCATTTCAATTTCTTTTACAGTACCGTAACATGACAGGTTTTCATTTAGGAAACAAAGGTGGACAGAGAGGTGTTGGTGTCTTTGAGCATTTAGCAAGGCCCCCGTGGAGAGAAAATGCTTAGTCATGTACTTACCCTACTTCCTAAGACCCTCTGTTATCTCCCTGTAACACTATTGGCTACATTCCAGATGTCCTAAGACTATAGGTCAAAACACCAAGACCTCAGACTATTGGCTAGTTATCCCAATCCTACCTAATCCTATAAAAACCCCTACTTCTGCCCACTTCGGCAGAAGACGCCGTTCCTGGACCCCTTCACGGAACCCCCAATAAAGAACTCGTGGAATACTCTGGGGTCGGCTCTTCTCGTCTCTTTTCCCCTGAGCTAGCAGAAGCGGCTATCTGGCAAGCAGCAAGCTGAATATCACTGAGAGCTGAAGAGCTGAACCGCCTGATAAGAATCAGGCTGGGCTTGCCGGATAGTTCGCGGCTAGGGCGCTTGCCGGACCCTGCAAGATTGGAGCCGATCCTTAGGACCGGAGACCGGGACCCCTCACTATCCGGATAAATCTTAAAACGGCACCGGGGGTCCTGACTGCCCCCCAGGCTGGCCACCCGGGCAGGGCAGGCAACCCCCGGTACAACCGTTCTAGAGAGGGATGCTGAATGTGCAACATGTTCAGAATTAGTACATCTCTAAAAAGGCAGCTGCAAAATAGAGCCTTGGCAGATGAACATTCTTGTGAAATAAACAGCTTCTCTCAATGAACAGTCCAAGCATATCACTGAAGTAGAGTTTGCTATTTTTGCAATGTGGTTTTTCAAACAAGTTAAAATTTGTAGGTAATCAATCCCAGGGAAAAAAAAAATAAACACAAAAAAAAAAAAAAACCCTACACAGTAAATTTAACTTCTCTTTTGTATTTGCAGATCATGCCTCAAAACACCTTCTGAGCTCTTTGGAAATAAGCTCAAGTGCAACATTAATATAGGCATTGACACTCCTAGTGCCAGTGCCTATTACTAGCAGGAGTGATGGCCCAAGCAGAAAGGAAGAGTGAAAAACAAGTTCAGTGCCAGCTGGTTTGTATCATACAAAGACACTGAATGCAGTGGACGCCACAGGCAAGTTACTGTGAGTTCTCTAAAAGCCATCCATGCCAAAAAGGGACACGTACTCTAGAGCATTAAAGATAATCTAAATTCCATATTTCAATAGCTGGAGTCACAGTGATGTTTACAGAGTAAATGGACCCTTCTTGTAAAAGATTTGCAGTACCTTAGTTTTGCCAGTTTAAGCTGTAACTTCATTTGTGAGTTCTCCCACCCAGGTGAGTATTTCCAACAGTCTTGTTGCAGCAACACAAAACCCAGATTTTTACAGATTACTGTGACAAAGTTTTTTGGAAATGTATCCATCAAAAGTGGGTACAATCAAAATGACCTTGTGTCCTAAGCTCATAAACCATGATTATCATATCTTTGCTTAGATTTGAACACCCATACACAACATATTTAACTTCTCTCTATACATGCCATACTTCAGAGCTGACAAAAAAGACACCATAGTACCACAACAGACGTGGTTTCCATTTCTAGAAGCCTCCTTCTCTGCTAATGCAAATCTGAAGGCAGCTGACAGTCTGAGAAAACCCAATTGTCATCATTAAATCCAAATGTGACTGAAAAAGAAATAAATCAGTTGTGTTGTGAAGAAGTGATTGAATGGTCAAGCAGAGGGATAAAAGAGCCCAAACAAGCAAACAAATGTGAAGAGAAAACTTTCCTCTCATGTTTGGTCTGAATAGAAAATAATTGCTTTTGTCTGCAAGCAAACTTGGTAAATAGGTATACTGAACAGCTCAGTCTGAAACTGCTTTGCTATTCTTAGCACAGAGACTATTTATCATTTTGTAAAGCTCAAAGCTAAGAGAATTTAATAGAATAATTAAATTTATATATTGCTGCCATTAGTACAAATGAACATCAACCAAGAGAAAAAAAACTCTGCAGCATGGTATTCTCCCCAGATTTTCTTCAGTTCAACTGGATTTGACTTTCATGCACAGTGCAGATAATATAGGCATGGTTTTATACTAACAGTAAGATTAGTGAAAACACATTTGTTCTCTTAGGGCTTGTGATTTTCTGAGATAGAGAAAAGGGAAGTAAAAGGCTACACATCTTTAAAATACCTTTCTTTTATGACCTGCAGCTTATCTTCAACCCATTTCTTCCCTCTCTTACACAGGGTGCATTGTTGGCAACTGATGAAAATTATGTACAACAGCTACTAAGCCTCTAAAACAAAGTAGCAGCCTGTATAATTATCTCTCCCATTTCTGTTGCAGAACACAAGTAAAATGTCAGTGTGTGCCAGATACTATTAAAATTACTAGATTCCTGCAGCCCTTCTTCCTTCACAGAAACACTGGCTTTGGGCATCAAAAATAGAAGCAGCCAGTTCCTAGTTTAAGTTACTTAGTGAAATATTGAGCTTTCTTTTCATATTCTACCAGAATGTAATCATTTAATTCTTAAATCTAAGATCATAAGAGCTCTAGTTAGTGGAAAATAATCAACGGTCCATCTAATTTTGTCTTTTTAAGCTCTTGGTTAGACAGTAGATTTCCCAAGAATACTTCTTACACCATACTCTCTATTGCAGGGCAGGAATATGCTATGTCAGCACCAGTAGCTTTGCATTCTTGCAATGAAAAAAAACAAGCAATTTCTTTACACAGTACTTAGTTTTCAACTATGATATTAAGAGCAAAGCTGCTATAGATGGAAATACAAACCCAGGAGCACAGAAACTGGGTGAATAGAACCAACACAATTTCTGCTGTACATATTTAATCCTTAAGGGAGCAAGAGGGTAGGGTATGTTAAAGTCACCTCTCTTATTTGAGTAGGCATAAGAGCTAGAACTGCACTTCTAGAAAAACAGGCAGAATTAAGTTAACAGCTGAAAAACTACATAGTGCTGCATGTGAGACAGGCTATACTATCCTAAAGTATTTTGGGGATTAATCTTCAGGTTAACAGGGACAAATGAAGATCACACATTTTATGCATGCTGGCACTCAATGAAAAGGGAGGAATGTAGCCCATACCATGTTATGCTACTATTCAAAGAGCACAATTGGAACAATTCCCATCTCACCAGTAGTTCTATCCATTTTAATACCATTGCAGTAACTGGAAAGCACTGCTGTTCACTGGCAGACCTGGGAAAGCTTTGTTTTCTCCCTTCCAACTCAGGATATTCTGTGATTCTGTGGAAGAAAAGAATCAAGTGCTTGATCATTGTGCTGGGGCAAATAATAGCAGTCAGGCATGCAGCAGCAACTCTGACTTCCAAAACCAGAAGGGAAGCCAGTACTAGCACTTCCTATCATTCCACTGCCATTTTCCTCACTGTCTGTATAATGGCAAAAAGCCATTCAAACACAGGGGGAAAATTACTACACAATTATTGTCTTAAACTGATAAGCCTGAAAAAGAAGTCTAAACCATGTCACAAGAAACCAAACATGCTGCCATCCCAGCTGCTACATACTACTGCCAGTAAGAGCATGAGAACAGTCTAAATGAAAACATCATGCAGTTGCCAGAACAGCAACTCACATACTTCCAAAAAAATTCTCCCACTGGAGACTCTTCTTCCTCCAGCTGACAAAAGAATTCAGTGCTAGAAATTTGATATCCACAAGCCCTAGTTGATCACAAAAAGCTTTTTAATTATTCTGATGCCTATGTGAAATCAGGTTTTCCAGAATGATCATTTAATGCTCCCCCCATCACCATCCTCCAGGATAATGAGTGCATTACTTTAGCTTACAGAATAAAAATGCAGACAAATATCTTCAACTCACTTGCAACTGCAGATAGCTAGCTCCATTACTGCAAAATTCATACATACAAGCAAGAATACTGTATGAGAAATATGCTCAGTATTGTACAAGAAACAGCAGCAAACAAATTACCAGTATCATCAAGAAGGCCACTAGCGATAAACTCAAAATAAGATGGTATATAAGACTCAAACAAAAACAGTATTAATAATCAAAGCCAACTACAGACATTTGTTTTGCATACATAAAGAAGTGCTTAGAGTCTTACTTTCAGATAATGTCAGCATTTCTGTGAACTATTTTATAAGAAATTGCCATCTTAAGTACGGTGGGTTTCTCTTAAAGCTCTACCAGTCACATCTTTTTTAAAAGATAATGTCTTAGAAAACTAAGAAGTACCTACACACACCAGCATCCAACACCTTGCTTATTAAACATTACAAACTGCCTTTCACTACAGACTTGGTGTACTAAACCCAAAGCTTCGTAACATCATTTTTAAGGTCTCTACAAGATTTTACCAAATCATTCAAGAAAAAGTTCCCTTAAAAAAAAACCTCAAAGCACAGCTGGGAAACCAATCAATTTTTACATCAATTTTCTTTCATACTTCTACACTAGAAACTTATCTCAGAAACTGGGATAACAATATCATGAGATAACAACCACAATCACAATTAATTTGAACAAATACCATGACATTTCCAAACTGTTGCCTGCCTCTGAGCTGTAAGCTGCTCTTGGAAATAAACATTACAATATCACAACTCTAAACCAAACTGACCATGTGTGTACTGAGGGTTTAAGAAGTAGTCAGCATCAACCACACTAAGATTAGACACTAGCTGTGACTTCCCACATAGCCTATGTTCCAGATTCATACTCTGGTAAGCTCAGCAAGAAGCACGAGGTCCTATCAAACTTCAATGCTGACGACTTAAAAGCTTGAGCTATCTTTTCCATATGACGTATAACCTGGGAGATTATGATTTCTTGAAGTCCGTTCAATTAATGAGACAATCCATAAAAGCCAATTATCTACACTAGTTTGCTGAGTACAAAAAAAAAGCCTGATTTTGAGCAAAAAGCCACAGCAAGAGATAAACACAGGAAAATTTCTACCATATGACCACAGCTAACATTCACACTCAGGTATCTAAATCCTACTGGGAATAAGCCCTTCTCTAAGTTCATGGTGTAGAAATAACTGTTAAGACCATTCAACCTTCAGCACAATAGAACCAGGACTCTAAACAGTGCTAGAACAAAACAACATTTAAAAGTGTCCTGAGCAAGCAGTGGTATCTTTTCACCACTCTTTCCAATACAGCTGAACAATGTTTACAACATCCAAGTTTATCAAGAAAAGGATTACTTTATACCAAGATAACCTAGAAGATGTACTCTGAAACTGTCAAAAATATTTTCTACATGCTTAACTAAAAGAAAAAACAGTGACCAAATCTGAAGCATTTGTAACCATTAGGGAATAATGAAAACAACAAAAAAAATTTTGAGAAGTCACACACCATGATAAACCATGTGTATAAAATCAGGTTTTGCCCAAGTTTCTGGCTCTTCAAATTGCAAGCACATGAGAGAGAACATTAAATGATTGCAATCTGATTTTAACACCTTGATTTTCTCACTATTGTTCCCAGGATACAAGCGGTATTAGTTATCTCAGTAGGTGACCAAAATGGATTTTTAAGCAAATAGCCGTTGCCTTGTATAAAGACAGATATTTTAGGTTTAGGCTAACACGAACATCAAAATCAATCTCTTGCTTATTTTTACTGGAGAATATTCAGAAGGTATTTGGAATAATTGAGAAATTGCACCTTAACAGGACATACTGCATTCTTACCAAGCCTTTTGCAAACCTGATAGTCGTTGCAGAGAAGTCATTAAAAAAAAAATGTTTTTATTCTCTGATCAGTGTACACTTTGCCCTAACATATTTCTAAGTCTTGTGAAAACTCAGGGGTAGCATCAACAAACTGTCACTCAGTTCAATCTTTCCCCTAAGAATCTACCAGGCCAAACAACACTTGCACTTATATCTCTAAAGAGAAAAAGTTTCCTCAAAAAAAGTGCCTTCGGACACACTTTTTTGCTGCACAAATAAGTCTCTCCACAACTTTTTGAACATTAAGCATGAAAGCTAAGAATATAAAGCAGTGCTGATGTTTGCTAGCCCACTACCTGCTACTTTTCATTTAAACACTTCTTTCAGACTCCAATTGTCTTTTAATTTAACTGTCAAGACCTGTAAATTCTTAAGATGTACTTATTAACACAAAGCACACAGCTTAGCATATGTGGTGGGGACATTGTCTTTGATAAACATCTGTCAGTTTAAGAGGTTTTAGGAATGACTCTGCTCTTTTAGGAGTCAAACTCCAACTTTTTCACCAGCTCCTTACTGCACTTGCTGCAATTACTGTTCACCTGCAGCACTTGCACAGTACACCAAAATAAAGGTATACAGCGTGTCAGTGGGACAGAAAAGAACATTTCCTTAATTAAAACTTAAAAACAGTCACTAACATAGTGAATATGTGTTGTAACTATTCCACACGGTGGAACAATCAGTCTGATGTTTGTTGAGGATACATGACATAGCACATCTTCACTTCAGTGGCTGCTGGCAAAGCAACGCTGTGTTGTGAGAGCACAGGCCAGAGGAATAAAGACCAGCTCCTATTTGCTCCACTCAGATAAAGCCAAGGCTGCAGTTGATGGATGGTCTGCCACAGTAACCAGAAGGACTTTGGCAGGCCGCTGCAGCAGGAGCCATGCCACCACCCATAACAAGAACTTATGACACTGTCTGGAGAACATATGTAGACCTAATTCTCTGACCCACTGACACATTCCAGCAGAGAGATACTGCAATTCCACTGCCCCCGCACTCTTGGTAGGCACACCTACCACAGCAGTGGTTTTGCCATAGGGATGTTTCCCAATATTGGAAAATTTAATTTCTAAGTATCTAGGCTGGTCCACCATTAGCGGGGAGCAGTTTGCCAGCAAACAAAATACTTCAGGAGGAGAAAACTTTCCTCTTCCTTACCAAGGTCCCAAGAGAGTCAAAGTGTACATGAGTAAACACTTTTCCATTTCACGTATCAGAAGCAAGAAAAGAAAAACCAAGCAACTTAAAACCTTGTGTCAAGCAAGAAAAGAAAAATCAAGCAACTTAAAACTTTGTGTCATCAAAGCATATATCCATTATATGTACACACTCGTGTTTTTATTGACCATCTGTAAACCAACAGGCCAGACAGAAAAAAATATATTTTAGCAACAAATTTCAGCTGTGCTCGTATCTCCGGGGTGGCTAAGCATTTGGAACTTAATACAAGGAGAAAACATTTTCTGCTCATCAAGTCATAGCTCTTTGAGAATTCATACACAATAGCATGAACAGGGTGCCAATTTTTTACATGGTCTTTCCTTGGCCAAAGTTCTTTTGTTTGAGCAGATCTGCTACTCAGTACAGGCAGTCCACTGCACTTTGATAACACTTGAACTCAGCAGAATTTCTAGTTTTTCTCTGCTTCCCTTAATAAAGTGCCCAGGTTTTATGACAATTTTACAACTCCAGAAAAGTTATTAACAACTGAACTTGCAACCTTTTTGATGGGCTCTTTTTCCATATGAGACCACAGTTATAAAAAAGAGAAATCCAAATTATTGCCTTTGATGTGCACTACATAGCAATTTCAGAGATATATGGAATGCTCTAAAATTCAAACTTGCTGTTCTTTTACTATCCTATTCTTTTCCCATCTGAATTCCATAAGCAAAGCTCAAAGCTAACATCTGTCTGCATAGTCCCTTTACACAAATGTGCTCCTGTCAATTGATGGAGCTATTTGAACTAGCATATTTTAACTCGTTCAAATGAAAATACAGGTACCCTGATCAATTAACAAAACCAGTGTATAAAAAAGGGATATCAGGAAAAATAACAGTTTAGACAGATAAAAAGTGAACTCAGAAAAAGAAATTGATAGTAATTTTAGCATGTTAAACTGGAAGCCAGTCATATTAACAAATTACCTTGATTTTGCAGAACAAAAAGAGCTTTTAACATTCAAGATGACAGATTCGAGAAAAGCACACAAACAAACAATGAAAAATCCTATCTATAAGCCAAATATAAGTTTAAAATATGCTACATTCCAACAGGGCATTCAGAAAAGAAAACTGATACTGATTTTTTTTTCACTTTCTTAATCATTAATAACTTGATATGACACAATAAATAGTGCAGGCCTGCTTAATTCATAGTAAGAATACATGGCAAATGAACACTTAAGAGAATTACATGTAAACATATACTCTGGATATGTCAGTAAGATACAGGTTGACAAAAAAAATTCATTTTCCAAGTAATGGAGGAAAAGGGAAAAACAAACATCTAAATATCTTCATTTCCACTTATCAGGAAAGATCCACTGTATGAAAGATCTTTATGGACTTAGAGGGAACATGAAATAGTTCAATTTCTAGTGTTAGCTAGATTCTCTTATGCCATACCTTCAAAATCCCAAACACACAAACCAAACGTTTTGATGTGGACACAACTTTTTTTCCTCCATCTTCCCTCCTCAATCTATCCCTTAGTCTTTTGAAAGCTTAAATGAAAAAGAAAAGCAGAAGGGAAGCAGGCACCTTACTTATTCCAAAGCAAACAGCATGAAAGACTGCATCCAGGTTTTAAAATTTATATAGCTTAAGACACCACCACTTTGCATTACATGATGGCAATATGTAATTTTAACAACCTGCTCAGCATTTCCTTCTGTAACACCCACACTGATATTCCGTTTCCACAATATCCTGATATATTTGGGCAATGACATTTAGCCCCATATTCCTGAAAAAATTGCAAATGCCTCACTGCTTCCTGCAGATTCATTTTTAGAATTCAAATTATTTGCCAACACATGGCATTGCCAACATATTAGCAATACACATCTTCTCCTAAGTCCTAATAAAAATCACATTTAGTAATAATTTTACTGTTGGACAGGGAGTTAAAAACTGCTTGTACACCACTTGCCTATATACTGCTTTGTACCACTATAGCTTAACTAACATCAAGAGTAGGTAATTTAAGGACCAAATCAACTTAAAACAAATCATTTGCACTGACTTAATTTGAGCAGTTTACACTTATCACCTGAGCTTCACGGGACCAACCGTATTCTAATGTTTTCTTTTCAAACCGATTTAATTTAACCAAAAGTACTGTATATTAAATTATTTATAAATTATATGTAGCTACCAAAAGCCAAGCAAACTCATTTTCTAGGCTGGCTGGCGGAATTATTATTAAACAGCTTCTAGGCAGGCAACAAGTTGTTGAAATACCCAGCACCATTACAAAGGTATCTCTTCTATTCCGTGGTACAGTATCATGGCAAGCAGCTTTCTAGTAGACAATACCACTTCCCTCATTTGACATATCATTTTAACCAAGCAGTATCAGTTATACACAAGCACTTACATAACACATCACATTGAAAAAGTGAAAAGGACAGGCAAGAGAAAAGAGGAAAAAAACAGGACTTGCAAGGAAAAAAATGTGAAATGCTCACGTAATTTTGAGGACTAAGAATGAAGTTTGCTAAGGTTTGTTTACACAATTTATATTTTTATTCTAGGCTGGTCAAAGAACAAGTGAGGTAGCACCATTGAGATGAATCTCGTAATTTTTTTTGCTGCACATGAAGTCATATTATGCCTTTTCTAAATTAGAAACAAAGTGCTATTTAATCACTTTTTATGTTGTATTTTTGGAAGTGTCCAGAACACACAGAAAAATGACTGGCATTTATTTGCCACACACCTGAAATCACAAGACTGATGGGACAAAAACAGATAAGGCACATGCACAATTAGTTAGTGGACTACCTAATTTTTAAGCGGTATCTGCCAAAGGACATCACTACAACTTACAGCTTTTGTACACAGAGATCCCAGAAAGCAGCAAACCACAGCAGCAATGGAATAACACAGAAGCACAGCAAAATACTGCAACACCCACATGAAAGGGAAGAACAGTGGGGAAAGGTAGTTCAACTACCCCATTTGGTATTAAACTACCAAAGAAGTAATTCTAATTTCTCCAACCCCTATCTACAGCCCTGCTCTACTTCTGCATTTATGAAACAAGCAGGTAACTCTAATCCAAGAGCCATAGCATCTCTATCAGTCATCAGTTTCTAACCTGGGAAGTTGCAGGGGACAACACAAGTCTTTCAGCAAAGAACTAATTTCTCAATGTCAACAAGCAAAACACCTCCCTCACTGAAGCATGTAAAAAAGGAGAGGAAAAGATAATAGCCCAATACAGCTACAGACCTAAAGAGACTGCACAGAATTAGCAACAGACCACCTTTTCATTGCACCCAAAGTTAAGTCTTATGAAGTAATCCATAAAAATAAGTGCCTGAATTGCTAAGACAGTCATTTTGTCAATTGACATATGTTAGATTAAGAAAATATACATGTATGACATTTACGTTCTAGTGAGAGGACAGATTTATTATTGAAGTGCCTGGGCATTTAATCTCTTTCCCATTTATTACAGAATCATATAAAAGAAAGATCTATTAGCAGAAAGTGTTACCTGTTATAGAAAGGAACATAATTTTCTATGCCCTTGCACCTTCTAGGAAGTGAATGATACAGTAAAGGACATATGAGAAGCTGACTTTTTTAATCTCTGATATCTTCATTTGTCTTAAGATCAAGGCATCGAAAATCACATTCAATGTCACCACACAATTCTTAAAAATGCAACATCAAAAATGATGCAGCTAAGTAAACAGTATTTAGAAATTAAAGCAGGCAATGCCTTCTTGTGATAAAAGAAACCCACAGAGTTGAAGTGGTTACTTTTCCCTTGTTTCACATACCTCAAGAGAAACACTCAAGTTGCACATAAACAGATTAATGAACTCAAGTTAACACACATTTCCCTTCCTCCTTACTTAAACCATCAAAAAAAACCACTTAGGTACACTAAATGTGTAGTTTATGCAGAAAGAGAGGAAGAGTGCTCTGTGTGTGTCATTATGTACAATGTCAATAAAAGTCTCCTTTAACAGTAACTGAAATAGTACAGGGGTTCAAAAAAAAAAAAGGAAAATAAAAAAGAAAGCTTTGTATATGCTGAAGGGAGTTATTTTAAAGTTTTACCCATACAGAACAAGAACTTACACAGCTTGCTTCTTTTTCCCCTGCTTTACCCAGTTTGAGACATTTTTATTCAGTCACATACTCAATACGAAGCATTAATTTTCACCTTCAGCTTTATTTCCTCTCAGGACTCCAGTACAGTCACCTATCTAAAATCTGCTCCAAAATAAAGGAAAAAAGCAAAACAAACAAAAGGGAAGGGAAAACTAGCACTACATACAGGACAACCAGTTCCACAGGAAAAGCCTGCCTCCTTGTGGCTCAACTAGCCCTAAATTAGATTTCTCCAGTTCATTCCATTACACCCAGTAAATGTGGTGAGCCAAGAGAGTAACAGCCTTCCGTTTCAAGGTGGTTTGGGGTTGTGGTTTTTTTGGGGGGTGGAGTTGATGAAAAAGAAAAATGTTTCTAAATTTAGGAACTTCCTGTGAAAGTGATCCATCACTCCCCACCAAAATACTGCTTTTAGCCTTCTCCCCTAGATAGGGTGGAAAACTACAGAGGTTCCACTTAAAAACAACTGAGATTCTTTACATGGCAACAAAAGCAAAAACTTGTCAGCACTCTGGCACCTAAATCCAGAAGGCTACAAACCTTCAGCTGTGGCTTAACCTTGCAGGCCTCTCTGGATGCCTTAGCTTTCACCAGTAAATCCTCATTCTGCCCACAGATCTCCTTCTGAGGATGCCTCTGAGGATTTCACTCTTGGCAGCAGCAAAGCATTTGGCACTTTCAACAAGATGCAGACTTTCCTCTGTCCCGCCTGAAGGGCTCAATTACATGGGTCTACTTTCTTAATCCCTAGAAGAGCAAGTTCTTTAGAAATCAGCTGGAGTTTTTGGCTGGTTTTGGTGGGGGGCTTTGTTGTATTGGGTTTTTTAATTTCTTTTTGATTTCAATCCAGTCACTCTATTGTGCAAGAGCTTAGTGGTTCAAGAACTTAAAATCCGTGTGACAAATATACAAATTCACACCAGTCTTAGGAAGGGACCACATCAGGATGACTTTGGCTTTCTAACCGTCTTGCAGAAGCTGCTCCATTTTTTATGCAAGTCTGAGAGAGAGCATGAACTGCTTTTGCTCTGGGTTAGGAAATTTATCTATGAAAAGAAGGGAACTTCCAGTCCCCACTCCAAAGGCTTTTTAATATAAAACACATTTAGTGAACATAAAAGTAGACCACATTTTTTTCAGTCTCACGATTGTTAGGCTTGCAACTTGCTCCCTTCTCTGTCACAGCCTCTGTGTAGGAACCATTTCTCTGACCTTTAGACATGGGAATCAGACTCACTTTTTCCAATTTACAACTCAGTGACCCAGCTGGAAAAGGAGTCAACTAAACATGGCTCTCTCATGTTCACAAAAACCTTGGATTGATTGGGGATTCACTGGAGGGAAGAAGGGGAAAAAAACCTGAAATATTTCCGTCCCCTTCAAGCACATCTTGAATGAAAGGCTTTGATCCTACCCTTTTTTTCTTTTCAATAAGATATTAAAAAAAACCCCAAAAACATTGTCACACTCTAAATTCCAGACATGTGACACATCACTTCTTTCTACTGCAGTTTTTATGCCTAGGTCCAGAATGAGAAGGATTGCACCCTCTTTTTGTTGTTGTTGTTCTTTACACACTTGCCAGTGAGACATCTTGTGCATTGTATGCTTTAGACTCTTTCATGCCTGCTCAGACCCTACCAGGCCAATATACTGCACACACAGCTGTGGATTGCACCACTGTTGAGAGGGGCCAAAAACTTTACTGAGGCTATACCACACACTGCAACATCCAAACAGCTTCATAGGTCTTATTAGAAAGGTTGTAAATGAAGAACCAAAATAAGCAGGAGCTTAGATTAACTCTGACATTAATCTTGTAAGAAAAGCAAATAAAAAAAAAAAAAAACCCACTCTTTTCTCTTACTCAGGTACAATCCTGACAAAGGGCAAATACCTTAAACTCTACTGAAGAGAAAGAGAATTGGTGCTGTTCAACACATCACAGGACTGGGTGCCATATCAAACAAGCCCAGTATGTCTGAATAACACACTAGGTCTGTGTATGGGGAAAAAGAAAGAAAAATATAATCCTTAAGGAAAAGCACATTCTGTTTGTACAACCAGATCTGTAATTAACATGCAAATTACTTACACAAATGAAGAACCATGCCCTCCTGGTTTTTGTAGTTTTACAGGCTGAAAACGGCAGACACTGCAATTTATTAGAAGTTGTGTTCCTCCATAAGCAACTCTGTTTCCATTATATTGAAATAGTGGGCAAGTAACAAGGATTATACAAAGCATACACACCAAGAAATTTACTACAGCAGGGTTTCTGCTCCTAAGTTTACCAGGGTTTGTGGGTTTTTTTGCTTTACACCAGTGTCTGACACGAAGTTAATAAGCCTTTCATTGATATGCAAAAGCTATTACACTACACACACCTTTCTCTACTTACATTTGCTAACCTACGCTGAAGTCTGGGATTAAATTTTATGCTTCACTGACAGAAAATAGAAACCTAAATCACCAATCCACATGTAATAGTTAATTTCCCCACTTGTTTCTTGTGGTCACAGTATCTACTTTCTTCCACAACCCTACTTTAAACTCTCATATTTTTAAACACAGCACTGGGCTTCAGCTCAGGTCTATGAAATCTCATTTTCTTTAAGTTACCCTTACTAAACTTTCCCAATTACCCACACCAGTACAATTTACTAAATTTTGTGCAGAATGATACCAAATTATGCTACCGAAGCAAACAACAGGTTCATTTATTTCTTAAAAGCATAATAAAAACCTCTACTAATATCAATAATAAACAGCAACAGGTTCTAGTAGATTAGATACCAGACTCTTACACACAAATATTGATTTCTTAACTATTTTATTCTCACAAGTCTTCCAGGTGACCTTTGGCAAATCACTGCAGTTTCCCCAACAGTAAAAATTAATTTAACAGAATTGCAAATCTGTCTGGAAACACCAAATGTAACACACCATAAGAGTTAAAAATCTATTTCCCTATCTGCATGTACATTTGCCTTGATAGCTTTTCTTTATCCCATTATACAGCAGAAGTGTAAGATTGCTTTTACTTTCTAAATAGACTCTGGTGGTTCCTGAAGAAAGGCTTTAGGCTACTCCCTCACTTTCAATCACATGCTTGATCTATTTCTGCTACTGTATCTCCTTTGACAGACCAGGAGCTTGTATGTGGCAATACTTGCTTACACTTACTTTAACATATTACATCAAAAGTTGCTGTAGAACACATTCCTAGGATACAAGGAGAAGAAAAAACAGGACAGAGAGCCAATTACCAGCGAGCAGTGACTCATTCTCTAGACCCTTGCTCACATATGTAGCCATCCAAGTATTTGCTTCCACAACCTGACACAGAAACTAGTCATCAGCATTTTTTCACAGGGAATACATACACTGATGAACCAAACTGCATCAAAGAAACATAAAAATATTCCTCTCTTTATATATCAACTAGACCTACAAAACACGACTTTTCTTTTAAGGGGAGGCAGCAATTTATTAACAAACAACACCGTTCAAGTGTGACACACTTCATTCAAATGCCCTATTCTGGATTTTTTTTTGCAAAATATTACATAATTATGAGATGCTTTACACCTTTCATATTTCAAAACAGAAGGCTCAAACAACACTTTCTAAAAGCTCTTGATTTTGTTAATCTTTGCTGCAGTGGAAACACTACAAAAGAAAGAGCACTTAATTTTTCTAAGCAGAGATAATGCACAAAGTTGCCACTTTCCACATCATGCCACAAAAACCCGTTCTTATTGACACACACATGAACTGTGACGTGCTTAACTTCCAGCTGTGCTCCTGATCAATGAATTACTATAGCACCTTGAAAAATCAATTTAATAACTTGATGGCCAGAATACTGAAAAATTACTCATGTATTGTCCACAGGGAACTTCTTGAACATGAGTAACACTTGCAACATGAGCTGCTATAAGAAGGAAGAGACAGACCTTCCACGCCACAGACACAAAACATGACAAATCCAGCAATTTCCTGGCATATTGCAAAACCAGTCGGAAAACCGTATCCTTCAGGCACAGCGCTAAGGAGAAAAGAAAGTGCTGTGCATCCAAAGGGAAAACGCACTAGCAGCTCGGCTCCTCGCGTGTTCCCTAGGTGGGAACACGAGCCCGAAGGACGCCGGTGCCAGCAGGGAAGGCAGCAAGTGGCAGACGCTCCGTGCCAGCAGCGGAGCGGAGCCAGGCGGGCCCCCCCGCCCCGGAGCGCAGCCCTGGCCCTCCCCACCCTCCCTTCCCACACCAACTTCCCCCGGCCCGGGACGTGGCCGGCCGCAGTTGGATAAGGAGCGACGCGACGGGGCTGAAATCGGTCTGAAGTCCACAAAGAAGCCATCTGCCTCCGGGAAGCGAGCTGGAGAAGGGCGGGCGGCAAAGGGGAAGGAGCAGCCCGGGGCAGTTTCACGCCGCCTGAAAGCGAGGGGTGGTGAAGAGATTCCCCCGGCCGCCGCCCCTGCTCCCAGCCCGAGGGCCGCGCAGCGCTGCCCCCAGCCCGGCCCGCGCC
>VXBU01018869.1:0-55363 GCA_013400315.1 Bombycilla garrulus | reverse complement strand
GGAGGCCCCTCCCCCCCTAGAGGCGGCGGGACTGCGCGGCTGTGCGGGTCGTCCTCGGAGTCGTTCCACTCCCTCCGCGCTCATACTGGCCGGTTACACAGAGACTCTCGGTACCACAGAAACTCCCGACTGGCCCCGGTCCGCGCCTCGCACTCCCCGCCTGCCGTAGCCCGAAGTGTCCGTGCCCGCGCTCCTGCCGCGGTGCGCGGGGTCCCTGCGCAGCCGGGCCGTGGGCAGAGCCGCAGCGGCACCTCGGACGTGAGGGGTGCTCCGGGCTTACAGCGTTTGGTAGTGGCTGAGCCCTCGTTCAGTGCGTTCTCCAAGGACCATAATACAGCTCTAGCGTGTGGGTCTCACCTCTTTGGATGTGTCGTGCTCCCTCACCCATGTTGAATGGGCCTCCAGAAATTCCAGACTGACTGCAACACAAGTTCTATCTCTGACTCTTTTCAGAACAGAATATGTGCTTTATGAAGGTGTTGTCCCTGAAGTCACTTGAGGTAGGTAGTGAGACAGGTCTTCATTGTGCCTCAAAGGTCAGCAGAAAGCAAAGTCATGTCAGGGTATGTCCACTGCCCTCTGCATGACATTAATGAAGAGATTTTTCCGTGGCCACATGGGACACATCGAGGACCTAACAGCCCACCATCCCACTGAGGTCACGTACCTGCTCCACTTGCGCTTCTGAAGTCACCACTACAGCAGTGCCCAGTCTGGAAGCATGGGCACCACTAACGCAGGTCTAAAGGGATTTCTGGGGGATTCTGCCTGGATCTTCCCAGTAGGGTGACTCACGAAAGGCTCTGCTCTTAGACGCTGGTCTGTTGATATGGGGTCATTGCCTGGTAAAGTTATTTTTCTTTCTCCTTACCCAGTTCCACCTGAACAGCCCAGGACAGATATTGTAGTCCCTCTAGTTCACTGACTTGCATGTGCAAGTTGCTGCTGGTTTTCCACGCCAATGAGTTTCCTGTTGTTCAGCATTTGCTGCTATCCCACTGTGAGACATCAAGAAATGAGAACACAAAACTAGCAAGAGACACTTTCTCTAACAGTTTAAAAGCACCTCTATTTCAGAAGCATAATATCCACTCAAAGGGGAGCATTCCTGGTTTTGAAATATTTTGGGTTTTTTGTCATCTCACTGCGTTTTATCAATAGACTGTTTTACTCCCGTTTATTCTGACTGTACCCCACATTTCTCCTTGTCTCCATACCAATGTCAGGCCTCTGCCAGTCTAGCCACACCTGTGGCTACAGAGCCTCTGTAGCAGACTGCTCACCAGGCTGGGACAGGATGTGGCCAGGGGGTCTGGCATAAATTCTTTTGCATAAGCAGGAAAAGATCCAGCAGCTAGAATAAATGGCATCAAAAACTCATGTGTTCAACAGCACAGTCACTCCACTGACAGTCTTGTCAGGAAGGTGAATTGTGTCAGTGTTGGCACTGCCTGGGCAGTAGTTGTCTGGCATGCAGAGATTTCAGGGGATAACTGCATACTTTCCCACCTCCAGAGCGCTGCTGGAGACATAGCTTGGGCAAAAAAGACAAAGGAAGGAATCCCAAATAAATATCCATTCAGGGAGTATAAAACAAAGAGATAGATTTCTTCAGAGCAAATGGATCTTTCAATAAACTGAGCATTATTAATTTAGTTTTGGAGGAAGCTGGAGACAGACAACAAATTTGGGCAAAATAAAAGTTTTGGAGTCAAATAGCTAGCATCTATTTGAAGTGACATAGACTGGAGAGTATGGGCTGCCAGGAGACACACAGATGTTCTAGATGAGAGATTTTTGATTTATCCAGAGTGTGTTTGATGCAAGTGAAAGCAGTTTTTTCTGCAAAATCACTGACTGTGCCTGCATCTAAAAAGACACATGCACACATGTACGCATATACATGCACCTCACTCCAAAGCTAAATTTCCATTAGCAAGGTTTTCTGTATAAATCAGAGCACTCAGTCAGTCCAAGCTTGGGAACATCTTGATAAACTCCTGCCTCTTGAGCTCTACAGTGAGATGGAGAAGCAGCTTCCCTGCTGCTAGGGCGTTCCTTCACTGTGCAGATTTGCTGAGGGAAAGGGTGCTTTGCATGACATATGTCCCCACAGAAAACATCATCCACTTTCATGTTCTAAGTGAAGCCATAATGTCATTTAACTTTACAAAATCTACACACCGCTTAGTCTTTAAACCCCCTACAAAGCCTACAGAAACTTTTCTTGCCCTTTTCGTAGTCTTAAATATCTTGGGATGGTCTTCAAAGGTCTCTCTGCAGCCGCAGGTATTTTCACTGATTTAAGCAATGTGCTTAGATAGATTTTTCCCTTTCTGGCAAAATTAGCCAGCCATGCATGTACAGAAAATCCTTCCATAGCTGCACACTTCACAAGCTTATCAAAATAATCCATTGCACATGCTCAACCACAGTTCTCAAAGGTTTATAACTCAGTCAAATCAAAACTAATTTCTTCTCAAACAAGCAGATACATGCCTACTTCAAGGAAGGCTATTTCCATGTCAGAGTTCATTTTTCAGCCTTCTGCTGATAAAGTTACAGAAATGCTCAGAAAAGGTTGTAGGAGTCTATTTGGATCAAGAATTATTTTTTTTTCCACTCTCCTGATATTCTGAACTGGCTGAACCAGTTTTGTTCAAGTCTTTCCAAAATATTCACATTTGGACAAAGTCCCAATCCAGCAGATTTCATCCTGAATCATTTATATTTTAGAGACCACAGAAAACACAGAGGTTTAGAATGGAAAATATTACTTTGATTTAACTCTTGGAAAAGCTGCCTGTTCTATTACAATGCATTTGCATACAGGTATCTCCTTACCTCAAAAGTCCTAACATGTTTAGTCAGCAAAGAAAAACTGAAAAAAATGCACTTCAATTAAAGGAAGGAATCCAAGAAAAATGTAAGATATTTTTTAAATTATTTTCCAGTGCATTTCAAAAGAAAATATTAGCTTATTTTAAAAGCGGCATTGCTTGAATTATTCACAGAATATAAATGCTTCGTTATCAAGCACAGCCCTTTAAACAAAAGAGAGATCGAGCATGTGAGAGTACAAATGGGAGTGAAATTTGAAGAAGGAATTACCAAAACTTTGCCTTTGATCTGCAATGCAGACACCTAGATTTGAGGCACAAAATTCTGATCTGGTTAGGTAGAGTGTAAACCAGAGGGAACATCACTGAACTCATATGAGAGAGGGTACAGAACCAGCCACAACCATGACCAGACTAATGTAGACAACAGAAAAGTTGCTCATCCTTTTCTGGAGTTATAAGATCTAGTCAAAGGTGAACAAATCCTTCTGCAGTGTGAATGGAAAGCAGTCCTCACCTTCAGGAATAAGTGAGTCAATCTCTTACTCATGTTTGCAATCTCGTCCTTGCAAAAACAGGAAAGGAGATTTTCAGACCAGGTCTAAAACAGAAAATAGGTTTAAAAGAGTTTAAAAAGGCAAAAATACAACTAGTTGAGATGGTGCAACCTCTTTGATGCATGGAAGCTAAATCCAGTTAGGTGATCCAGTTCATATTACATTCTTTCAAACCTATGTAGTTATGTCACAAAGTAATTTTTCTTCTCTCATAAGAAAGGTTACTTATTAGCCTAATGTAGGGTGTTTGATAGCACAGAAATCACACATTAACATGAAATTTAAAATATATCTGTAGAGCCTATAGGTCTACTAATGTCTTCAAAGCTTGACTCAGCCCAAGCCCAGTATGTGTTTGTAGTACTAGAATTCTGTTTGTAGTGAAAGATCCTGATCCTGAAAACATTTATGCAAATGTTTAACTTCATTCAGCACACATTCCCATTGGAATCAGTTGGACTACTCAGACATTTAAAATTATATGCTTATGGCTGAGTACTTGCAGGATTAAAGGTTAAGTGCAGCTAGCAGGTCTGAAAATCTATGTGGGTGTTTTGCAATTCCTCACTGCACAGTGGTAACAATGAGAAACAGACTACCTCCTCAGCTAAAGACTTGGGAGTCAACATGTCCTTTCCCATCTGTTTAGATGCCAAGAACCATGTTTGTTTAATTTTTCAGCAGTTTCTGATGCTACCCAGAGTAGGCAGACATGCTGGCAATAGCATTCAAAAGTGGCTCACTTCCAGAAAATCTTGTTACCCTCCAAGAATGTTTTTTGAACTGTTAAAACCCCAACCAGCAATATTGTACATATGCACATTTTACCTTGAAAACAGCATGTCACTGTGCCTGACCACAGGGTTTGTCAGGCAAGGTCCAAATACGTTCAGTGCTTGCAGAACTAAAGCTCTCTCATCCTAGACTCTGAATTTGAGAAGGTGGTATCTTGCCTTTTGAAGCATAAAATAATGGCTACTTCCACTGATAGCACTGCTTTTATGCTGTTTCCACATTAGAGATTGATCAACACATTACATCATGCTGTGCAGATATTGTAAACACTGCACTTTCTCACAAGAGTTTGAAGTATCAGCTTAAGACCTCATGCTTCCAAGGCAAATTATCCAAATCTGGAAGCCTTTCCTCTCTATTAAATAAAGTTTAAGGTTCAACATTCCTTGAAGTCATCCAGTTCTACAAAGAAAGGAAACAGATTATTTTCCTATGGGTGGTAAAGACAAAGAAAGAACAACTCAGCCTTTGCTCAGCCTCCCGCTAAAGATGGCAGAAGCCAGTACAAACTGCAGTCTTCTGCCAGCTATTCTTCCTGAGTCACTTCGCATGTTGGACTGAACTTCAGCAGAACAAAACAAAACCCCTTGCAGCATTCTGTAGGCTGCTGATTGGATATCAAAATGTGATATGGCTCAGAAGTCTCTCTCATAGGAGTATGATGATAGATGAAAGAGAGAATCAGCTGTAGAGAGAGACTTGCTGAAACAACAACCTCACCTTTGATTGAAGTAATTTGACACCACTTCATTGCAATTATCCAAATTCCAAAGGTCATAGCTGCCACCAGTGGTAAAGACTGATGATCTAGACGAGGCAGGAAATTCCACCCTTTCCTCTCGAGCAACACTATGTAGCAGTATGAGTGCAGCTGTAGTACTGTAAGTCATTTGAGGCTAGGGATAAACACTATGTGCTAATGCATAATACAAAAGTCTATTTTTGAGCAACAAAGACAAATGTGAACCCATCAGACAATGGTGCTGTAATCTCGACTGGTACTTTGTCCATTCAGGTTTATAATCTAGAACAGTAAGGCTACAGCCAAGAATTTTGAGGCTATCTATCATACAAGTTTGCTACAGCAAAGCATAGAAAATGCAGCTAAGTTACCCTACAATCAGATTCGTGGAGACCAAGAAAAATATTTTCCTGAGTCAAAGTGTTCTACCAGAAGGAGGTTTTGCTCATGTCTTTACATACATAAAGATTTTCTCAGCTAGTTGCACCATCAGCTCACCACAGGGAACATAAAAAAAGGAAAAATAAAGAAAAATAAATAAAGAAGACTGAAGGAGGCATGGTAAGAAGGCAGGTGAGAGTATAAGGAAGCAACACAGGCTTTTGTCTTCCAAAGCTGCTGCACCATCTGCAGTGTCTGAATTGAAAAGATTGATAAGTGGCACAGATCACCAGCTACCCAGGATATCAGACCCAGATGGCAGGGAGAACCTGATGCTCAGTGATTGCTCAGTCTAGGTATTGTAAATGTTTCTCTTCAGTGATTGTGTATCATTCAAAAGGGCAGAGGAGAAAACCTTTCCTTGCTATACAATATTTTTGTTTCAGCTGGATAGTGAAAAAAATCTTCTTACTTCTTCCCCACTTCTCTCATAGCAAGAGTTAAAGAATGTGTTTTCAGTCTTAGACATGGCAAGCAGGTCTCCAGTTCTCTGGAGAAGCATTCTAATCACTGACAATGGCAAGCCACATCAGAAATGCCATCATGAACAGGCTGAATACAGCTCAAATGTCTTTGATTAATTATTTTTAATATAATTTTCCATCTTTGTACTATTGCCTCCCACTCAGGTGCGCATAGTGCAGCTCATGCCTCAAAAGTGGCGTGCTGCCCATAGCAACCTATTCCCACTGGACAAAACACAATCTGACAGTTAGCAGTTCTGTACATCCCCAAAGATTCCTCTGCACCAGGTGAAGGACACCACTCCCCCCACACCTGCCTTAGCACCACATCTACTTTTTGCATTACAACAGTGGCTAAGCAAATAAATCCCAGCGATGTATTTTTATCAATGCTATGTATTGTACTCCTGGATATTGCTCAAGAATATTTTTCACTGTGCAATTAAATGTAGTATTTTCACACAGCACAAACCATCAATAAATACTAAATAATTAGTTTGTCATGTTCTTTTTGCATATTTGATAATTTGCAAAATTTTGTGTTTGGATCCCACAATAATTTTAACAAATTATACAGGTCATCTCTATCATACTCAAGAACATATTTCATGTAACAGGGGAAAGAGATATTTCTTTCAGTTCACATACTCTCTAGAAGTCATATATTGATTTCTCCCAAGTTTAATCTTTACCTACTTTGGAACAGACAGTAAATAGGCTCACTTACCACAAGAGATGGAAATTGACCCCATTTGTAACCTTCGCGACCAGTTGGGCTTCAAACCTTTATCATCATCCATTAAAATTATGAAATACACTGTTTCTGAAAACAGGACCAAAACCAACAAACCTGGAGAAATTAGTTTTATACTCTTCATCTTCCAACAGCAGTAGCCAGATCCACTCCCTCCATAATACAACTGAACCACAATGACCTTGGCCCCAGTGCCTATCACACAAAATAATTTGAAAGAGAAGGTGGGATTTCCCTGCAGAGACCATGTATTTTCCATCCCGTTGTTCTTTCAAGAGTTTCAAGAAGAGGAGCAACTGTTTTCTTCCAAGGAGTCAAACATCAAATAGAAGAACTTTCTGGCCTTGTCCTGTGAGCTGAAGGTCTGTGACTTTGTCAACAGAGGTTAATATCCCTTTTCTTTTCACATTCTACCACGATATTGCTCACTGTTTTCTCTAGCTTTCAAAACTGTATCTGAACTAAGAGACAAGCACCTTGAGGAGAGGTGGTCAAATAAAGATTTTACTTTTACTTGTAAATTAGATTTTTCCAGCACATAGGGGTGTAAATGAGGCTTTCCCTATGGAAATAATAATTTTTTTGCCTCAGGAATTCACTGTAAGTTCAAGACAGCAATACTTTGTTCAGTTGTAATCTCATACACACTGGTGTAAATTGGGAGTGACTCTGTAGAAGGCCAAGTCATTACAACAGGTTAAATTGATGTAACTTGAAAAAAAAAGAATCAGGTTTCCCATACAGCTCCTTCTCTTACCAAAAAAATGGTAATATACAGTGGAGAAAACAAAAGCACTTCCAGAGTACTGCACTTCAGCATATATGTCCCACCAAACACTCCTAACAAGTATCACCACTGGAAACATAGTGCATGAAAATGCTCATGGGGACGCTGTTCCAAAGGCTTGTGTGCAGTGATGGGGGGATGGCAGGGGAGACAAGGGTGAAGAAGGTATAGAAAGGGGAAGAGGGAGAGGGAAAGAGAGAGGGAGAGGCAAAGGGAAAGGGAAGGGAGAGAGGGAGAGGAAGGGGAAAAAGAGGCAAGAATTGAAAAAGAGAAGACATGCCCTCCGCTTTGTGATGTACAGGGATGTACCCCTTGGGTCAGGTAGCCCAGCAAAAAGGGACCTGAAGCTTTTGCAGTGTAGCCTCTCACACATCACTTGTTAAGGAGAGAAACCTCACACATTTTGGGAAATGCTTCCCGCTGTGATTCTGGGAATAGAAAGCTCTGTGATGCTGAACAAGAAAAGTACTGTTTCTGGTATCATATCTTTGCAAGCAGCACTTCTACTGTATACTTTTTTTTTTTTTGTGCTGTCTGAGTCATTCCCTCTAGATGGATGTCCCAGGACACTCTTACGGGAACAAATATCCTTGAGTGTACTGCCCCATATAAAACATTTACCAGCTATTCTCTGTGTGTCCTTGTTACAGAGGAGCTCACTAAATACTTGCCTAGGGACACAGATGTACCTACAGAAGTGGAGTGTGACAGTGGTGAGACAAATGTGCATACACTGTACTGACCTTGGCAGAAGTCCTCTCAGTCCACCAGCAGGATCCTGTCTTTAACGCATAGAGCCCCTGCCAAGCCTGGCAGTGCCTCACCTAAACCATTATTTGTCTGAGCCATCTGCCCTTTCAGGATCCCACATGTTACGTGTGACGGAGCAGCTGAGGTGCAAAATTCTTGCTAAGGAGAGGGCAAGCAGGATGGTGGCTCGATGCTACAGCAAGGATCTCATCAGGAAAAGGGCCATGGCTCTACACCTTAGCCAGGCACACACCTACACACTGCAGGGAAACACAGTATTCAAGAAATATCTCCCTGTATTCCCACATTTCCCCAGGACTCTGTCCAGACACTGGCACAGAATTCCAGACAGAACAAAAGCAATATCCTCTGTGCTTGAGTTTCATGGTTTTCCCTGCTTTCTGATGGGACACTGCTAGAGGCTGTATGCAATGGGAAGCCTCAGCTGGCTGCAGGACCACTGTTAGCTTGTGTCTTTCTCTTTCCTGCTCCTACTTCAGTTTTTCAGTTTCACAGATTTGTCTTTCTTCCTGGCAGGCAGATATCTTTTATATTCAATAAAGAGCAGTGCATTTTCTTGCTTTAATTAATCAAATATTTTCTACCATGCAAGTAAATAGTAATTAACCTGGCAGCTGGAGGTACCCTGGGCTAGATCATGATGCTCTGTGTTGGCTTTCCACAATGTTTCCTTGCTGTCAATGCTGCTTTCTTGGCTAGGTTATCTCCAGGCATACCATGTGCTTGAGTAACAATAACAAACAGGAAAAATGAAGCAGTTCATAAGATTATTATTTTAGTTAGATTTTCTGTTCTAAAAGCCAAAAAAACATCAGCAGGCACAATACACTCAGGAGAGTTGCTTCGTTTTCTTTTTTTCCCCTACTCACTAAAACATTGAGTTGTTATACAGTTATATCAAAGAATTTGATAGGACACCAAACAAGTTCAGAATCCCACTGGGACTTCAACAGCTGTATTTGATCAGCCATGAGCTCATATCATCGCTCATGGAGAGAGAGAGGGAGAGGAAAGACAGGGACTTTTGTGTTTGAAGGACCTGAACATATTTGGATCTCAAGTGCTTCTCAGGGTCCCCAGTGTCATTCTATTAGTTCTTGAAAAATTGTACTGTGTCACTGCACAGGAAAAAAGACTTGAAAGTAATGGCCCCCAAGAGCCTCAGGAGAACCCTGTCAGGGTTCCCATACCCCACCCCCACAGAGAAGCAAGCAGGGACCTGGTGGAAACTTGAGGCAGTAGCTAATACATGCTGAGAGGAGTTAGTGTGCTTCTGCCATTCTAAGAAATGCAGAACCAAAGGGCATGTACCTGCAAATAGGAGAAAAGTCCGAATTTACCAGGTGGAGAGGTTTCACTTTCCAAGAAGAATAAAGTCTTTAGAGAGGAACCTTTCCAGAGTAGGAAACCCTGCTAGAGCTGTGCTTTTATCCTGCCTGCCCCATGGCGAGTGACATTATTTAGAGCTGAGAAAAGTTTGAATAAATAAATCAGCTGAGCCAAGTAGTCTTTTCAGTGTGTAATCAGTTACTCCCTTCCCATGTAAGTCTCTCTGCCAAGGTTTTCCTCTGCTTCCTTGAGAAAAGCCCAGACTGGTCTTGCCACAAGCAGGGTCTTCACGTGTCTGCTGGGAGGGCTGGCAGCCCCAGGCAGCATAGAACAGCACACACAGAGCTCCCAGTCTCTGCCAGAGAGAAGCAGCTGCTCAGTCCCTCCCGGTGCTGTTCCATAGCTGTCTGTGAAATGCTCTGGTCCTAGCCCACTCAGAGTGGGTCAGAGTTCACAGCACAGCTTATGATCAACATTTGCATTTGTAACAGATACCTGTGCAGTGTGACCACAGCCGAACACCTACACTGCTCTTAGCTCTACTGGGCTGAGATACAAACCAGTAAGGGAGCCTTAGTAAAGCCAGCACTGATCCTGTTCCTGCTCTGTGGAAAAGAAAGGCAACATCTGTATAGAGGCTGTTGGCCCAGCACCATTCAGAACCATAAAATTTGCTAGAACCAACCAAACAAAGCCAACAGAGGCAACTGGAATTTACTGTATTTTCAGTTCATTGTTTCATTTAGATCTCCGTGCATGAAAACAACCCTACAGAGAAAAAAAAAAAAACTTCAAGTGAAGGCAGGATGAATACTTTATGGAAGCAAAAAGATGTATTTTGTCATTTAATTACACAGATGGGAAAATCATACAAGCAGTGGCAAGGCTGACAGCAATTTGGGAGAACTGGCAGCATCCCAAAGGCTAAGGAAAGTATCCTCTTCATCCAATGCTTCTTGACATTTTCTCAGAGACCAAGTTCACAAATTGTGCATTTCTGAGTTCAGACAAAACCTTCTAAGCTTGTCAAGAGTATAGATGTTGCAATTGCCAGCCCAGAGATGTAAGACCTCTGTAGGTGCTACCATTTCTTTTCTTTCTTTCCTTTTTTTTTCCTAGAGATGGCTCTTGCAACATCTTGAGTCCTGAGCAAGATGAATTCTGTCACTGTGCCAAGTCTTAGCACTAGGCAATGGAGGGCAAAGATAAGGCTTCAGACGTGTCCCACTTATATGTCAAAATACCGCAACATTGACAAGTACTTCAGTGCCGCACATTCCCTGAATACTAAACTTCTTCCTGGTACTTCTTGTACTATACAATATGGCTCTTTTTATACTTTAGTTTACCAGCATTTTTTTTCATTTGCAGTTAGGCTGGTAGAGGGAAAAAGCCCCTCACAAAAATTAGGATAGCATTTTCCCAATCTTTACTGGTCTTTTCTTTCTTTCCAAAGTACTCACACAAACTGGGACTAGAAATCCCAGAGCTAAGATATATGCCCACCTCTTTCATCTTGTAGTGTTCTTTATCAGAGTGTAGCTCACTATTTATCTTTGCAGGTTTTAAAAACACTGTTTTATTATCTAGCTCAGTATCTTCTTGCCGTCCTCAGAGATGATGGAGTGGAGAGAGCATTTATAAAATTTGCTGATGACACCAAGGTGGGAGTGGATGGAAGTAATTCAGAAGATGGAATCAGAATACAAAATTATCTCAATATGTTGGAGAAATAGTCTAAAGCTATCAAGACAGAATTTAGCAACAATGCATATGAAGACTACATGGAGAAATGAAAGATTAAACACACAAATACAAAATGAGAAATCATAAAAGAGTTGGAAGGGCTGGGGACAAAAAGGATGTGAGAACTAGAATATGACTCAAAGCAAATACAACCAAAGCAGTTAAATCTCCTGAAAGACAGATCTCATATGAGA
Organism: Bombycilla garrulus; assembly: GCA_013400315.1. Classification (NCBI taxonomy): domain Eukaryota; kingdom Metazoa; phylum Chordata; class Aves; order Passeriformes; family Bombycillidae; genus Bombycilla; species Bombycilla garrulus. The sequence goes on along the minus strand of VXBU01018869.1, from coordinate 43,943 downwards.
TGGATTATTACAGGAGTGTCAAATGCAACAGGGGATTATTCAGCTCTTCAATGGCCTGGTGAAGAGCCACGTAGTGTATTGGATTTAGCTCTGGGTAACTCTTTTTTAAAAAGCAATAAAAACTTAAGACATTTAGAGAATATGGCAATTCGGAAACATCTTGTATAATTAGATTGGTCACTCTAGAAGCTTCACAGGGAGATTTGATAATTCTCTTCCAGTTTATGAAAGATTGTCCAAGAAAGGACAACAATTACTTACTTCCTTTGCTCAGTTTTCAGGAAGAAGTCCAGTGGATCTGGCAGAATGATGGCAGGTGATGAAGGAAAATCCAGAGCTGGCTAATAATTCTAAAAAACACTTGGGACTCTACTTGTAGAGAAGTTTAGGAAGAGATCTGACATTGCTACCGGTGTATTTTATCCCACTTGGAGCAAGGAAATTTTCTCAGTGGTTTCACACCGCTTGTCAACATTCTCAATCCTGTTTTATCAAAAGATACATCCAGTTCATTTTTGTTTGCAACAGCACAGAGTTGTATCTGAGCTGCAGGTGCTCTTCAGAACACTTCAACACTTTAGCAGTTACAAATTCAAGATCAGACACCTTTCCTTTCTCATGCTTTTCTTGGACAAGCAGGGATCATTGTCGTCTTCCAACTCTGCTCCCTGCTTTCACATGTGGGTTTTCCAGCAGTGAGAGTCTTGACGAATTTCCATTCCCTTTTCTCTCCCCAGTGAACTGTGTATGTTCACAGCTACATGGCATGAGTAAACTCCAGTGATCACACATACCCTCTTTCCAGTCACTCCTGGATCTTGTTCCGATGTTGGACTCTACCCATAATATTTTCTAAATCACCCTGAATCTTTGTCCTCTCTGTAGTTGAAGGCAGAGGTTTATTCAAGCTTCAGCTGTCTGTGAAGACCTTAGAATTCAATCTCTACCCCAAGATCAATCCTGCTAAAGGCAAAGCTTGAGTCATGGGATGCTGGAACTCCTCCAAACCAAACCATGGGCTGCTGTGCAGGTGCTGTGTGAAGTGCTGCAAGTCCTGCATCCCTGCCCACCAGGGCCCAGAAAATGAGAAATCCACAGCACTGTTCCAGTTTACCCCCTGCAGGTTCAAGTACAGGGAGTGCCTGTGTTGCAAGAAGATGAGGGTACCACCATCACCTCAACTGGTCCCGTCTTGGTGCTGAGGAGCAGTGTGGGCAATGTTTGTCTTGGTCTCTGCTCTCTTGCATGCTGCTGAGAGTAGTGTGGTACCAACAAGAGTGAGACAACCTCAAATCACATGATGCAGTTTATCAGCAGGAGAATGGAGCACTGCACAACTGATTTGCTTTTTTCCGCTGTGGGTCTTATTTGTCCACAGCCCAAAGCACCTCCCCCTCCCCCCAATGCAATCAACTGAATGGCAGCCTCAGGCAATTGAACCTTTTTACACTTTTGAAGATGAGAATTACTTGCATAAAAGCTTACATTTTGCTTTATTACTTCTCCACACAGATTTAGTTGTTTGTTGGAGCAGGGGGAGGATATTTTCCAACCATAATGAAAACACGACCTGGTGACGCAAGGAAGATCACCATGATGACATGCCTTTATTTTCAGAATACTATATTTTTTTTAAAAATTATTTTAAGTCAGAATAAAGGAAGGCTCCTGGTGGAACTTTAAATTGCTCTTGTTGGGCTTCTGATAGATCACAGTGCACCAAAAAAGGTCACTGCATGGATGCACTTAGGTAACTCTTAAGAAAACCTCAAGGAAACTTCTGATGAGGTAGATTCGCACTTGCACCCAAATGCAGGGGTTTGTGTGCACACAATTCAGCCACCACCAAACCTACCCAATGCTCCTGCCTCTCAGCAGTCATGCTCTCTCTGCAGAAACTGAAAAATTAATATTTGTTGCCATAATGTTCTGGCATCAGCCTTTTCACAGTAACATTGATTTTTCTTTTTTTCTCTTGCACATTCTCAGGCATCCAATTCCCCGTACTCCTCACCGTCTTATCCCTTCTCTCTCACAGACAGGCCCTTTGCTCTGCAGAGCAGCCCTCTGAGTTCACTGGTGTAATCACACTGAGCAGCAGGAGTTGTGTGTAAGGGCAGTAAAGACCAGTTCTACTTTTACTTCTGTTCACAGCCTGTGTTTTCCTTCAACATGGTTTTTTTAACATTTTTTTACATCTTTCAGCATTTTCCCTTTCCTCCTTACTTTCAAAGATCTTAATGTTCCTATTTTTTTTCTTCCTGTTTCACAATTCCCTCTCCCAACTTCCCCCAAGAAAAATGAACACATGGCAAAATACTCTGTTTTTCTCATTGCTCCTCCTTTCGTTCTCTTCCAGTCCTTTCTCTAATTCTATCCCATCTTCTACTTACTTTCCTTATGACACCCAAGGACATGTTTCCTCAATTGTTTATAGATTTATTTACTTACATATTTATTGCTTTTGGCTGTTGTCCTTACAGAAGCCCTCACATTTTTCACATTTCCCATCAGCTCCCAGTTTTTACTCATGTTCCTTGGAGGTGGGGTATGTTTCTGTTTTCTATCCCTCCAGCTATGAGTACACTACAAGCCAGAGTACAATTACAGCTGAAGGAACACCTAGTTTTACAATAGCTCAGTATGAAAAACAGTAGGACTACAGCTATGCAGAGTTTAGCATGGACTGCAAAGTCTGTCCAGGATCTTAATAAATACACAATGGCTCTGCTCATTGCTGTGACAAAAATACAAGGCCCAAGAGAGGTGTAAGCCCATTCTTGCATAGCAAAGTAGCTGTAAGAGGTACACAGCAGGGAGCTCACAACCTCTGTGAGCAGGGCATGACAGTCTTTAACCACCTGTACATTACCCCAGCCTGTGGGGGGGTAATGTACAGGATTTTCTGAGAAATGCAGAAACTCTGTTGGGCTTCCAAGGGGGATGTTCCCAGAGCTTTTCCAGGAGACAGGTCCTGTCTAGAAACGGCAGTGGAGAGAAATGTACCCCCATTCCATATGTACCTTTCCTCACAACTCATGATACCTCAGCACATCTCTGCCCAGAGTTTGCCAAGGGCCCAGGAATATAGCTTTTCAGCTGCTCCCTGCAGAGCTCACAAGGAAATTTCCTTCACAAGGAAATGGCCTTCCCCCAGACAAGTGGGACTTTTTGTAGCCCCTCAGTGAGCAGCATTTAGGAGTCCAAGCAGGGAGGAAGGTAATGGAAGTTAACTTTTTGGCTGTGTAGCACTTCACATCACCAAGTGCCCTGACTGGTTGCTATTTGTGTCCAGAATAATTTTGCTTTTGCATTCAAAGGAATGAGAGAAGCCTTGTGGTGTTTGCTTCCAGTAAGATAAGTAAGATACTTTTTCTGCATGCAACAAGTGGTATAAAAGAAATAAGAGAAACACAACAAAAGGGAAAGCAGACTGGTGTGGTTTAGGAATGAGGTACTGGAATTCCCACTGCAGCTGATTTAAGTCCCAGTTTCTCAGCAAGGCTGGTTCCCCAGCAGTGTTTGAACGTACAGTTAGCAAATTTAATTAGCTTAGTACCTAATGCACCAGCGAAAGCCTTTGATGGTAAGCCCCAAGGATAAGGGAGTGAGAGGCAGACTCGCCAGAGCACAACATGCCAGTTTAACTTGGCTGGGAGTCAGGCTCTGCGTGCTTTCCTTACACAGTGTACAAAACCGAGCTTGTTGGCAATGCTCGATAAATAAATAGCGATAACAAAATCTGCAGCATAACCAAAAGGATACCCGGAAATTACTTGTGTGTGGAACTCCCTTGGACATGGCACGTTGCCTTCAGCACAGGGAAATATACTTCTACTGCAAGCTCAGAGTGTTACTTTTAATTGTTACTTTTCACCAGTTATTCCAATGTGATAAATACAATAATCTGTGGGTGTGGTAGGTCAAATAGTATATAAATTACCCAGCAATCAGACTATATTTAGGCCCATAAACCAAAAGGAACTCTGGGAACAAGGACTGAAGTGTTAACTACATATGATTTTTTTTCTTAATCTACAGTCCAACCTTTGCATCTTGATGACCTGCCAGACTTGTCTACAGTACGTCACTTCTTTTTTGTGAGAGAGGTCTGAGGGAAATAAAAAGCCTGGATGAGTGCAGAAGGCACAAAAATGTGTGTTGATGGAACAGCATCTATCTCAGAAATTGTCTTTCATCTCATGTTGTTCAAAAGTGAACTGCATCAAAAATAGGGATTTTTAGTTGCTGGATACTGACATGCAAAGTTTTTCTGTAGGTCTGTACTATTCTTTTGGGAGTGAGTGCAGGGTACAAAAGAATAAACTTCAGCAATAAAATGCTGTTCAATGGCCAACAAATAAATAATTCAGCACTATGGACAAGCAGATGAACACCAGCTGTTTCAAGCTGGTATTAAATGCATCTCAAATTGCAATTCGATGTTTTGGATTGGAGGCTGCTCACTGTCAATTGGCATCTCAGCTATTCCCATTCAGGCACTTTGGGCAAACATTCAAGAGCCACTGCCTGGCTCAGCACTACCAGAAACATTGCTGATTGGGGCGAGGAACTGACTGTCCCTGCAGATCAGCTTTGGATCCGCAGCTGTGACCAGAGCAGCACCAATCACAAGACATCCCCACAGATCCACCCAGGCAGATGATCTCTGCGCTGAGCTAGCAGGACCCCTGAGCCCCTGGTATGCACCTTGAAGAGTGCTATTGATGACTTGAAATTGTAATGGACCCAAGCTTGCCCCTGCCATAGGTAAGGAATTTTTTGAATTCCCATAGAATTCGGTTGGAAGCAGGATGAAACCACAGGATCTTGTCATCCCTACTGTGATGATAAGAAAATGTTTTGTGATTGTTACTAATACTATAGCTAGACGAGAATCATGCTGTCATACAAGCACCAAGGGAAAAAGTCTCTAAATCAAATACATTTAAATCATATTTAAAGCACATCATCAAGTGCAAGAAGACCTATAAGGAAGAAATTGAGAAATTATGAGAAGGATTCAAAATTATAAGATGCTTGTGTTCTGGGCACAAGTAGCACAGTTATGTTCTTTAGAAGATACAATTAGGAAACTGAAACCATTAGATTAGCATCTAATAAATATTTACTCAAAACAGCTGAACAGTACTTCACAAACAACATGAGATTTGCAGAAGATGAAATGGTATTTTAGCAAGCGAGAGCAAGAAGGAAGCACAAAAGCCATCTGCTGAGACAGAAAATCACTCATTACCCAACCTTGTCTTCCATCGCTACGTAGAGAGGAATATTTATCCCCTGTTGATCTTCTTCAGGTGATTTCTCACCTGTACATCCTGCTCACATAAAAGCCACAGGCTACAATATATTGATATTGATATTGTCTGGACTAGATGATGTGTGTCTCAAAAACTGAGCTTCCACATCAGCACTTTAAAACAGCCTCTCAGCCAATATCTGGCAGAGGGAACAAACCTGGGATCTTCTGTAGGAAAATATACTTCTTTCCAAAAACCCTGGCACCAGCAGGGAGGGTGTCTCATACAACCCACTCCTCAGAGGTGAGTCCTTCTATTTCTGGGGTTTGCCATGATTGGAAAACAAGGCATATCTGATATGTGTCATGGACACATCCTTCCAGTGCAGGAGGACTGTTGGATGAAACAGAGCTGAAAGAAAGCTGGATCTAGAGTTTGTAATACTTGTATTTTCAGTGTGGTGTGCATTTTGAGGAAAAACAGCTTCAGGTTTAGGTAAAATGGACTGAAAAAAAATAGATGTTTTGCAAAATGAATAACACCTCATCCACAACTAATTTCCATTAAATATTTTGTTTTATTTGAAAGAAAATAGTTTGTTTGCATCTCAAATGATGTTGTGTAAATAATAATAATAATAATAATAATAATAATAATAATAATAATAATAATAATAATAATAATAATAATAACAACAACNATAACAACAACAACAACAACAGCAACAACAACAACAACAACAACAACAATAATAATCCATGGGTTTTCCTAAACAAAACAAAATCATGAATACTGGTCCTCAAAGAGTTGCACCTCTTCATAAATGCAACTACTCTTACCCTCTGTGCATCACATAGAGGCTTATAACACATTCTTACCGGGGGTTACAGATATGGCTGTCAAACACTTTCCTGTTCTGTCCTGTACAAGCAGTTACTGACTTTTCAGGGGGTGGCATTCAAATAGCTCTCTCAAATAAACATTTAATTCAAAAGTACTTAAAATACTACTCAGGTCCCCTGCTGTGATGTTCCAGATGTAGTTTCCAACAGCAAAAGTGTCATTGTTCTTACCAGCTTTCTAACAGTCTGCAGTGAAGATTCTTCTGTCTAAATTGGCAGGGTTTGAACCCCATTATTTGCAGCACAGCAGTAACAAACATTGTATTCTCATTGTCATCCTATCACAAGAAAAAAATATAAGATTCTCAGATTTACAATAGCACCAATATACATCTACATTTTAGGCAAATTTGCACAGTACTTTCAGAACTGAATTTCAGGTATGCTTCCAGATCACTGTGGCTCTTCTGGCGTTCATCAAAGTACTGCACTGTACTGACAGTCTGCCATGTTGTAGTGGTAAACTACTCTAATAGAGAGGTTTAAGTACTATTTACAAATTGAAACCTGCAAGAAGAAGCAAAAAAAGTAAACTTTCCTTGTTAAAAAAGGTCTGATTTTGCTAAAAATGTATTGCAGCTGGAGACAATGTGGGTAGAAGAATGTGGGTTTGTTCATGGTGCTGCCTTCAGCTGCAGGAATGCGCTCTGGGCGTGTGAAGTGATGGAGTTGAGCGTGAGCCAACACCAGCACCCGCAGGCTTCTGGCTCTCACTCCTCTACTGAAGCCACCAAATGCCTCTGCTGACATGGACACAGAGGTTTTCGCAAGAAAATCTTCACAGGATTTTAGAGAAGTATGTTACTGCCATGCCTCATGTCTGCCTCCAGTCATCAGTTGCTCCAGATGTCCTTAAACTTGATTATCTCTCCAGCCACCTTAGGCATGGAAGATAGTTATGTTCAGGGCTTGTTGATACGGGGACATTCAGAAGAATTAAATTGATTTATCTTTGGAAGGGGATTAGGTGATGACACATAATCAGCAGCAGATTAAACACTGTCCTTCAGAAATAGAGAGCCCCTAATTCAGTTTATCTTAATTCACTCTGGAAGGGAGTTGGGGCTGTGACTGAAGCATAAGGAAGGCAGGCTTGGGCACAGCTGCTGCTGTGCTCCTGCAGCTCTCCCTCAGCCATTTAGCAGGGGCTGCCAGCCCACCCAAAGTGTTGGGAAAGGAGGGGTGGGATAAAGCGAGCCTCCACTCCTTCCTCACCCCCACAGCTCACAGCTCACATCATAGGGCACTAGGTCCTGAGTACGATGACTTGGGTCTCAGCAGTCCCCGCACCACTCCATACCAGGCCCTAGCCTGGCTGATGAGTTCCCAGAACCATCTTTGGAAATCCCCCTTTCTCCATCCTCTTTAGATATTTTAAGAACTGAGGTTCTGACAGGATCACATAAGAGCCCAACTGACTGATTAGTCTGATGCTAAGAATGAAATACAAAGATTTGGCTTTTGAAAGTTTGTCAGCAAAGAAATGGTACCAAAACAGGGTAACAAATCCTGCAGCCTATTTAGGTGCTAGCTAACACTGCTGCACAGTAGACTCCTGCTCATCTTTAGCTGTAGGCATTTCCCAGATGATGAGCATTTGTTAATAAAATGCTCAGGCTGCTGTGTATTATTTACTTTGTACTTGTACATATTTACTTCATACTTATTCATACCTATTTACTTTTTTATGTAGAAAAATTAGACAAGTGTGAAGGAGCCAGTCCTCTTTATCAGGTCCTGCTATACCACACACATGGCTTTCTCCCAGGTGGAGGCAGCCAAGGACACAGGAAGCGGAGAGGTCTCTTGTGACCTAGCCTGGTGGCCATAAGAGCATGCCCTACATGAGCATGCATCAACACCCTTGGCTAGAGCAGTTTCTTTTCTCTTTCCCTTTTAAAACCCCATCATCTGCGATAAGTAACCTCTTTAGCCCAGCCGATGCCAATGAAGTGTTGTGCAGAAAGCAGCTCACAGTCTGGTACCTGCTCTCACAAATTGCAGTTTGCTTTCATTTCAGGTCGCAGTTTGGGCTTGCTTTATCCCAACCAAAAATCAGCTGTTTCATTTTCAGACACCTGCTGAAGCTCCCAGCATAAGAGCAGGTCCCTTCCCTGACTTGCCTTTTCCAGATGCTCATAGTGATGCATTACACTGAATAATGGCAACTTTAAAAGAAATTGGAATCTCTTCAGGCTTCAATTGACCTTAAATATAGGTTCTGTTTCTAAAATCCCTTCCTCAGCAAAAGTGGATGTCTGCGAAAATGGGTAATGGAATATGGAGCACTGCTGCCTCACCCTGTGCTTGGCAATTACCAGCAATTGTTGCTGTTTGACAGCAACTTCTGTGTGATTTTGTACACCTCTAGCAGGGACGGTCTTGAGTCCATAATTTCTACTAGTATGCCGTTAGTTAACTGGTAATGTTCCTCTCTGTCATGGCAGCTCACCCAAACAAATCAGCAGCTGAGTGCAGATCATTGCAAGCTTTTAGAGTCTGGGAACACATAGTTTGTTACTAGGCAAGTTTTTATTCGTACAGGTCCCAGTTAGACTCGCACAGGGAAATACGACCCATAACCATTTGCGGATTATTCCTGTGGCATGAATTCTGATACCTGCTAGCAGTAAAATTCCTCTCAGAAAGATGGAGCAGGAACAGGTGACTAGGGACCATCTGATAGCATTGTTTGGGTTGGCATTACTGCTTTTGTGATATGTAGATGTCTCTCATCTAAGTCAATGCAACCTTTGTGTGGCTGTACATCACCTACTGCATACATTCACAGAAACTAACATACACACCCCACACACCCCACACCCCACACTCTTCTGTGGCTGAATTCAAGTGCCCAAATATGCAACCTGTTGTTTGATTTGGTAAATCTGAAAAGAATGAGTATATGGCTAAAGAGCAGTAAGGCAATTATATATCAGCCTATTCAACAATGCTGTACACGCTTTCTAAATATGTCTAGAATCCTTAGACAGAAAAATGCAGATGTCTGTGTGTAGTGACAGACAGGAAGACATCGTTTTTGCCTGTGTATATACACATCTTTTCACATATATAGAGTATTTCAAAGCTAAAAAGGAGATTTAGTCACACAGCTCCTTGATGCTAAATCATACTGTATGTCTATCTGCATACACATATGTGCACACTCTGCTGGCACTGTAAAAACCATCTGCATTTGCACTGCATAGCAGTTTTAGTCACATTTCCCAAGGACAAAAGATTATTTAAGAATTCGCCTTCCACCTGCTTGCTCTCCTTGCAATCTCAAACCTTTTTGGCAGCTCCAGGTTTACCTGGAAATAGCTGCTTTCTTACAGAACCAATAAAAATATGCATGGAGACACAGGAGAAAGCCTCAATCTCTATTGTGACTGAGGCAAAAGATGTGGTATGAACTTACTCTCACTTTAACCCACAGAATCTGCAAGAAACAGCAAATTTGAAAGTCTAGCTTCCTGAGGAAAATTAAATGGGAACTTTCTTAACTTTCTTTCCAGACCCAAAATAATAGGAAGTCTGATTTCATTGGTTCCAGCACTCCTGGGACTGCTTTGTTTCTGTTGATCTGAAGAAGGGTGTTCCTCTGTCCATTCCTGTATTGGATCTTTGGCAAATGCACTCATTCTGTACGACTTTGCTTTGACTTCTGTTTGTTAAGGTGCTGATGGACTCATTTGCAGATAAATTGTTTCAGATTTTGGGTGAGTGATATATATACTTCTGTCAGAAGGAATTAGACCAGGACTTAACTGATGGGGTAGGGGGAAGGGTCCAAGTATAATGGTGATCTCTGGGTCTAGCAGCTGGACAGAAATTAAACATTACAAGAATTTCAAATTACTGGTTTTCACGTTCTAGATCCTCAACTTTACTCCCATACTGAAAATATATAGCAGGGTGAAAATTATTTGCAACTTTGCAAAATTTGCCCACCAAGAATGGAAAGGGACGTTTAGAGCCCACACAAATTAGTGGGAAAGTCTCAGCCAAATCAGAGATTTGTGTGTCCTAGAGGTTGTTCCAGGCAATGATGGGGAAAAGGTGGTTCCATGTTTCCAAAACCTTCTCAGACTTGGGACCAAAATCCAGGCCAGGCTGGAGCAGAGCAGTATGAATTGGCTCCTGCACAGCATTTTCCATATCCCATACTTTAGAGACACAGGGGCAGGACCTCAGGGACTTGAATACAGCAAGCAGCTCTGATTTTTGATCTCTAAATTTGTTTAGAATTAGACACCTGGACCTCCAAAGACCATTTCTGGTGAAGGAAATCATGCACTTCCACAGTGCGTAAACATAGCCACACCAAGGGCTTTGCACGTGATGGCAAGATAGAGCTCATTGGGATTCAAGTCATCTCATTCCCATTAATCATGTTAATAATTGAAAACATATGTTCAGCTTGAAAGCACAGCAAGAGTCAGGCAGCCCTGCATGGAAGTACATTGTTATCCAATTCTAATGATACTCATTAACATACCTTTGCCAACCTCAAAGAGAAAACCCTCCCACCAAAATCAGGTACACTACTTGCTGTCAACTTCATGTGTTCCAACCCGACAAAAACCCTTCCACAGCCACTTGTTTCACCTTAGAAGGTCTTTTCCAGTTAAGTCTGTCCCTTCTCCCACAGTGTAAACACAGTGCTGGTGCCAAGCTCTTCTGTACTGGTTGCTAACCACTTTCACAGAAAAGCATTCAGGCAAGACCATCGACTGCAGGGCTGGTTTGGCCACAGTCTGTGCCACCCTCTCCAACAGCTCTGTAACAGGGACAGGTGCCACCCACAACCCTGCCACCAGCCTGGTGCTGGGCTGGGGCCCCTCAGGAAGGCCTTCGGATTTCCAATACCAAAAATAGCACAAACAAGCTTAAATATTCACAGGCATTGATACTGCCCTCTCATTGCTCCCATTAAATTGAAGACAATGTTCCCATTATAAACTTGCTTTGGCAGAGTTTGCATGATGGAATCATTAAAATTAATTCCAGGTGAAAATCTGCAAAGCAAATTCTAACCAGAGCAGTGAATTTCAGAGGAAACCTCATTGCCCGTAGGCAGACAATATTCTTTACTCAACATCTCAGCCTTTCCCAGCTCCTGAAACTAAGAGAGGGACCTTTTGCTTTCAACAAGGCAAAGCTGGGCTTTTCTTGGGCCTGGGCACACTATCAAGTTACCACTGCAGCTCCGGAAACCACACTATATTCATTGTATGTTTGAGCCCTGAGGGAAGGATGAAGAAAAGAGAGAAAGTTTGGATACAGGTGGAAGAAAGGATGGATTTTTTTTTCTTTTCAGATGCACTTATTCTCAGAATGTGCATATAAATCACTTCTGCTGCCATTAGTAACAGCAAAAAAATAAGCCTCTTTGGATATGAGTTTTGAATCCTGTAACAGGAAGGCAGGAGAGAGGAAAAAAAAAAGAAAGAAAAAAATTTAAAAGCAAATCTTGTTTAAATATTAATTATATGGTTTACACAGACTTCAAAATCTTGACAAACACTCTGGTTTAGATTGCACACTTAGTTCTCATCACCCCTTTTCTCCTCCTACACCCTTTCTCCACTGATCCATAAAGCCAGCACAAGCAAATTCCTCCTACCTGGATAGAAACGCTCAGATGCTACCTATATTTGCACTGTTCCTTACTCAGAGGAACACAGTGCCTTGCAGGGAAGCTCTGAACAAGGAAACAGAGGGTGATGAGGGTCACAAATGTGCCATCCAGCTAGTGCTGCTGCTGGTAACAGGAGCCAGGGCAAGTTGGACCCATGGCTGACCTGCTAGGGCTATTCATACGCAGAGGCAGGTCTGAGGCTCTGGCAGAGCAGAGAGGATCTCCTGACCTCTTTTTCCTGCCTCCTGCCAAATTACTCCCCCAGTTACTGGTAAAACCAGTGCCTGTTTCTGAGCTGTACAGCAGCAGGAACATGGAAAGTAAGTCTGGATCCTACTGTTATTTGATCTGACTTGGGGAATGGGATCTTGTAGGCCCTATTGCACTGTCGTCTCATTTTTGCCACTCCCAGAGCGGAATTGAGGCAATGGGAGAAGGATATTTCTCGGGGTCTCTTTGGGGCTGAAGGAGTTTATCAGTGTTGAGACTTCTAAACTCTATGCCTTCCAAGGTGTGCCCCACAGCTTTTGAAAGTGGGAGCTGAGTGCATTACAGTCTTCCACAGGGTGTGAGAGCTAGCAGATAAACTCCAGGAGTAGGAGTGCCTACAGACCTCTTAGCAGTCTGGAAGAGGTTTCACTCAGGGCTTCCCTGGGGGAGACTGGGAAGAGGGGTTCCCAGCCTTCTCCAGCCCGCCCCCTGAGGTAACCTAACCCTGCACTGATCCGACCACTCTGGTATTTTTCATTAGCAAATTTTGGAAAATTCTTTGGAAAATAGAGGCCAAGGCCTCAGGCAGTGTAAATCAGTGTAAACCCCCCTGAAATGTATCACCAGGGATCTATCTCGTGAAGTGCTTGGGATTACTATTGTATAAACAAAGCGTAAAGCCTTGAGCCAGGCCCAAGAATCTGGAATCCCAGACAACTCCATCATCCTTTCCCCAGCATTCCTACATCCCAGTATGCTCAGATATTTCTCTGTGTGCTTTACTCAAGCTGCCTGGGCTGCTCAGCTCCCAGCAGAGCTTTAGTGGCATGCCTGGCACAGAGGCTTTGCTCTGCTTTGAAAGTAGCAGAGGGGTTGTGCATCAACAGTGAGACAGAAGATATTCCAGCTCAAAATGAATTGACAATCGTGTGTGACAGGGTGTGTGTGTGTATCCACCTCACCCCCTTACTGTGATAATACTTATTTGCCAGCAGCTACTGCTTGCAATGGGTCTCCCTCCACACAGTGTACGCACTAGCTGGATTTTAGAGGGCATGGGGTGGGAATGGACCATCTTGGGACTGCTGAGCCCAAACTCCAGCATTGGAGGCAACGTGGGGTGAGACCTGGGGCAGAGGAATGGTCCTCTCCACCCTACAATACTTCTCAGTGTCCCAAGTTCAAGTCTTGCAGTAAAAGATGAAAAGTTATTCCTGCAGGAGGCTATTCCCACAGAAAGCCATTCCCTCAGAAGGTCCTGGGAGGAGGTCTGACACATCGTCCCAAGTGGTCTGGGGGAGCAAACTGTGCCTCTCTCTGCAGAGGAGGGGGAAACTTAGTCACTGCAGCTGACCTGGGAGAGAAACCCCTTCTAGCCCCAAAACTGGCAAGAGGTTTATCTGAGCATGTGAGCAAGGCGTACAAGCCAGGCACTTCTGCTATCAGCTTGGAGAAAAGCCACACTAATGATCTCATGTGGAGGGGTGAGGGGTGGTATTTTGCCAGAAGGAGCAGAATTAGACCCAAATTGTTGTTTCCTCTCTCCTTTCCAAAACTCCTCTCCCTGATTAAAACCAAACTTATAGTATCCTCTTCTTCCACACTCTAAAATTTTGGCTACGTCTTTTCCATGTCTGGCAAAGGACAGAACTGCAAAGGCCAGAATGTTGAGTAAAAGTTTGGGGTTTTTTCCTGAGAAACTCTCTCACTACTATGGTTTATGCCAAAGCTACAAACAGTTGAACAGAGTAAAACAGTTGAGAGGGAGGTGATGACTGGGACAGAGACACCAAGCTGGGACATTTTTTCGTCTAACCCTGGCTGTGCCGCAATGCTGTCCACCTCCTGAAGACTCCCTCAGCCCTGAGCAAGCCAAGCATGTGAGTTTCCTTATGAAAGTCACAGGACTACACATGCCAAAAGCAAAGCACGTGTATTGCTGAGACACAAGCCAAAGACCCCTCTTCAGCAGAATTCTTGAGTGTAAATCAATGGGACAACTCACACACTTAAAATAAAGGCGTATGTTAAAACACCTTGCTGGATCAAGGACTTAACCTCTGTTTTTCACAGCAGAGCAAGTTTTTAAAAGGCTTTTAATATGTTTGGTTTTTGTTGGGTTTTTTCCCCTGGTGTTATTTGGAACATCAAGACTAACTTAAATCAGTGTGTATGAAGGACAACTCTACAGGGAATGCCACAAGCCTAAGGGTGTAAGGGGAATGAATGGCTAGCAATTGCATTTACTAACCCCATGGCTTTCTCCATTTTTTTTCTCTTGATAGGAGGAGCTCAAAATATTTTTTAATCTAATTTCTCCAACACCCTTGCATGGATAACAAACAAGATTCAAATCATGGCACAATCACATGTACAAGCACTTGTCCCCAGTTTTGATCTTCTCTTCCCAAAAGTGAACCTGATCCTGCTTCCCATGAAGACTGTAGTAAGAGCCTGCATTGACCTCAGTGGAAGGAGGAATACTAGAACATATTAATTCAATGATTCCAGCTCTCAGGATCCTTTTTTGCCTAGCTGGCTTTCTACCCGCCTACTCTTGCAATCCTGTCCAGACTATCTGCTCCTAGACCTGAAGCTGGTGGCACTTCACAGATTACAGAAGGAAGCTGTTTCCAGGTGACCACTGCTAGAGATGAAGAGAAACTACAGGGTACAATGCCACAAAACTCTTTATTTGGGTTCCTTCCAGTTAAATTTCAATAAATTCCATAATAATGTGACATCAGCCTGGCGTGTGTATCACTGCGAGGTAATTTGCATGTTCAGAGGAGAGAAGGCTTTTGCACTGGGTACAGATCTCAGGGACTTGAAAACACTACCACCACCCCCAGCAGATCCCACCCCACTTCACTGTCTCAGTCTCACAGCTTTTCCATGGCTGCTACAATATTTCACAGGGATCAGGGTAGGACCACCAGGCTCAGTCAATGAAAGTTCTGTGTCAGCTGAGCAAACCACAGCCAGGTGGGAGTCTGACGTGGGGTGGAGAAAGCCTTAACAGAGCCAAGCCTGGCAACTCACTGCAGTTCTACATGTGGAAGTACAGGTGGTAGATAAAATTGTTTTCTACTATCTTTCCATGTCTCTGTTTCATTCCACCCTACAGTCACTCTACAGCACATCCCGAAATAAGACCTGTCCTGCTTTTCCCTAATACAAGGTGACACACATGGCACAAGTCAGATCTCCTATATGAGAGCTGAGTTGCCTTTCTGGATTAAATTATTTCTCTTTGCAGATACCCTCACGGTTTGCTGCATTTCCTTTTGTCTCTTTTTCATTTGCTTGATTTCTTTTTTTTTAACGCTGCATCTGACATTTTGTTCAGGGTTGCAGTGAGGAGCAACAATTTAGGATGATGAATTATGGATTAAAAGAAATGCTGGGCTATTTTGGAATCACTATTCAGTGCCTTCTGCAGGGAAAAAGGAACTCCAGAATGAGTTTTTCAATTATCTATGTTGGAGAAGAGGGAGAAGGAAGACAGGGAAGAGGAAGCAAGCCAGGAAGGATGGGAAGGCAGAAAGGGAAGGAAGGAAATGGAGGAATGACAGAACAAAAATAAATACAATTTATTCTGATTGTAACACTGAGAAACCACTCCACTCTCTGATGAATTTTCTCTACCATGCTTTCCAGGGTAGATTCTGAAACCCATGAGCAATTCTAGTTGTGCTTGCAAAAGTAGTCCCTTGAATCTTCTGGGAGTTACTCACAGGAGCATAAGCCACCCAGCAGTTGGGAGGGTTGCAGGAGGCTGTCCTTCACCACTGTAGCTGAGTGCCCTAAACACAGAACTGTGAAATAACCCATGGGGGGCTCCACTGGAAATTTACTTAAAGCCACAAACAAATATTTTCTCAAGTACTCTGGGCAATATCTGTTTAAATGCTCCCTCTCTTGGCTGGAAGATTAGGGGAGCAATTGCCATTTTGCTCACTTAACTTCACCTTTTAAAAACAGTTGATAACAAGGCATGGGGGAGCTTCTGTCATGGAATAGAAATTGCCATCTCTTTACTCTGAAATTTATTTGGCTCAGAAAAAGACATCCTTGAAGTTCTTGGAGAGAGGAAAGGAATATGAGGGTGACATTGCAACAGCTGGATATTGGAGCAAAATCATGCTCTCCCTGTTAGACAGCTTAATATCAAATTGGTTTATTAATAAACTCTCATCAATGTACTCTTTTCATGCTCCCTCTCTTTCTGTGACCCTGGCAATACAAGTGTGAGGAAGACACAGTTGTGTCCAGCCAAATCCCCACTGCCTGCCCCTACAGCTTTCCTCTAATCTCAGCTGAATGGTTTCATTACATGTTAGTGCAGCAAAAGAGCTGGAAAAGCTGAGTACTTTTCTAGGTGTACACAATGTAAAATCATTAGGCTGCTTAAGAAGCTTCCCAAAAGCTTTTTGTCAGCAGTTAAATTGCAATTACAGAATTAACTGGAACAGGCCAGGTCTCCTCCTTGCTGACCCAAAGCCTGCCAACTAGGGGATACCATTTCAATGGAAAAAAGGTATCACCTGTCAGAAGAACAATAGGAACATCAATAGCACATGGGAACCATTTAACAGCTATCACAACACTCACCAAACACCCTGCAAGTCTGAGTACTGCTTGGACCAAGCTGAGGTCAACAGACCTTCTGATGGCACTTGTGTAACCCTTTCTCTGCAAACCACATGTCTGAATAAAACTGTGAGGGGACCAAGACTTCAGTCGCTTGTGCTGATGGGGCAAGGGCATACATTACCAAGGCAGGTGGGATGGCAAGGGATGGTGTGGAGCACCCCACCTGCCTGCCCTCCCCACTGCCAGGGACTGTGTGTCCGGCAGAGGATGCTGGAGGCAGGAGGTGAGTCTTCCTGGCCTGCCCCTGTGGTCCATGCAAGCAGAGAGGTCATCCAAAGAACTGCTCGCAGGTTTTGAGGGAGGATCCAGCTTCAAGTTTCTCATTTCAACCTCCCTGCATTCCAGCCACTCTCTTGCCCACCCTGACAGCGCAACTAATGGAGCTGCTCTGGTCATGAGTACACTAATCCTAGCCAGATGGGCCTCAGAGTACTTAAAAGCCAGACACAGCTTCTGACTTCATACTGGGCCACACACTTGCTGGGCTGTTACTTTCACTTCACCCTCATTTCACAGAGTAACCATAATCCTTCCCTCAACCATCATATGTATAAATAGAAACCAGTATAATGGACAACCTCCTTTCCCATCTTTTCGATCTTTCCTCGTTCTCTCTAGGCCTGGTCCTTGTGCACCACCTTTCTTTCTTTCCTATATCACATCCCAAAGCTCCTTGTGGCTCCTACTGGCTCTGCCTTTCCCTCTACCTCTACCCCATTTCTCCTCAATGATTTCCCTTGCTGCTTTTCCCAGAAGCACTCTGGGATGCTGCTTCCCACTCCAAATTGGTGTCATCTCTCTAGTCTCCTCCAGCCTCTTGAGCAGCTTTCTCACCTACCTCTTCAGCTCCTTAGGGAGCACCTGACTGTTGTGGGTCTTTTCTACTCATATTTTTCTGCATTGCTTTTACTTGCACCTTAGGGTGTCACCGGGAGAGGTCCTGAGGCATCCACATCTGTAATACCAAACTCAGCTCATATAGAAAGGAAATGCAGACCACCAGGACTATTTACCTGCCCCTGGTACCTTTTCTCTTGGGACTGACCAAGCAGGAGTTGTCCCAGCAGCTATCAGTGCATTTCTGTCTGCCTGCCCTGAAGCCATTTCAGAAAAAGGGTGGTGCAGATCAGGCAGCAGTGTTGCCCTGGTGATGGCCACCTCCTGGGAGGTCCCTAGGGATGACAAGAATGCTGTGGGCGGCATCCACAACCATATGGTTGGAAGGACCCTGCGAGCCATCAAGCCTCATCATACGCTAAACCTGCAGCCCTCCTGGCAGATGTTTGTATAATCTGCTCTTACAGATTGCCAGGGTTGGGGACTGCTCACTGTCCCCGGGAAGCAGCCTGTGCCGTCCAATGCACTGATGAGGGGTTGGGATTTACAGTGCTAGTCTGTATGGTACATGGGCAGGAAATCCAGTCAGATAGAAGAGAAAGGGGTTTGGCATCCAGCCCAACCTGACACCAGAATGACATCATGACCCACCAAGCTGGAAAGTTCGGGCTCGTTCCTCTCTATTTTTCTAGGCAAGAGCTTGTTAAGTGTTTTTACACTCATTGCTGATGCAAAGAGCCATGTGAGTTATGGGAATTGGTAAAAAATTTTCAGCTCTGGTTCGTTCCATGAGGGAAAAATCCATCATTTTTTTGTTTCTACATCTTTTCTTTCACACTTACTCCCTCCAAAGGGAGAACAAAAAAGAATAAATAAATAAAAAGACTAGCAGTGGAGGGGCATTCAAATAAAACAGAATAATTTGGTTTTTTAATCAAAACCCAAAACTCAAAAAAAAGAAAAAACAAACAAAACAAAAAAATACTGAAGAATCTCTTTCTTTTTCTTTTGGTTTTGTTTTTTTGTGGCTTTTTTACCAAAGTACACTATTTGTCTCTGTGTGACATTCACAATATCTACATATGTTCATTTGTGCCTGTAACAGACTCACTCATCAGCCAGCTCATCTGGGTAGACACACCAAGCCTCCCAAGAGGCGCCTTTTCAGCAGGTGGAAGACATGACAGGGCAGAGACCATGAGCAGGGTCTAGAAAGAGGGCTAGAAAGTCCACAAGGAAGACTGGATAATGTGTGTAGCTATTCCTTCTGCCAGCATGCATCTGTCTTGTAAATATGGAAATGAACCCTTCGACACTCCAATTTTTATTCTCACATACGGTAAAAAGCAAAGGAAAATCAATTGGCAATCCATAGAGCTGCTAAAAGGGCAGCTGTGAAGGAGGACAGGGTTTGAACAACTCAGCACCTAAAATAATGAGCATCTTAGAAAAATATAACCAGCAAGAGTGCAGACAGAACAGCTGTCCAGGCTGCAGCTGAGTCCTGTCTGAGGGAAAACAATGAACGTTAAGTTCACTTTTCAGTTCTCTCCATCACAGTTCTGGGTGTTAACAAAGTGTCCTGGAAGGGAAAGCAGTGCCAGCAAAAATTCTCACCCTATTGTGCAGCTCAGTATCTGCTGGCTGTCACCTGGCCCAGGCACCTCAAACACCTGGGCATCTCAAACCTCCGACCTCACCAGGAGCTCAATGCCACCCAGAGAGACTCCTAAAGCCACCTGGGGACAAGGTTTTCTTTGGTACTGCCCGTTCCTAAGACATGGGCAGGTGGAGCAGTGCCTGGGGACTCTGGGCCACTCCAGGTCACCAGCTGCAGCTGTGACACATTATCCAAGGGCACCTCAATTGTCTCTAAACATCCATATGGGGCTTACTAGATCAAGTCCAGTGGTTTCCAAGTCCCCTGAAGCAGCATGGGTAGCTTAAGTTGGGTGCCTATGTAAATCAATGTAGAGCTGGAGATTGAGATGTTTAGTTTTCACTGTGAGTTAGATTTTCTAAATTCATATATAAAGTGCCCTACACACTTCTGCTGATACACAGACAATCATTTTAAAGCAAATTAATCTCCTCATCTTACATCAGGTACCACCTTCTAGTCACCACACAAAATTTCATACTCTGTGTATAAAAAATGTATGGCAACAGACTTGCCTGCCACATGCCTGCAGAGATAATTAAATGTTGATGCCAGAAAATATGAAGCTGGAGGTTGGCAAAAATTCTCTATGCCTTTTCATCCCTAGCTTTCGAGTTCATGGAAAAGGAAAATGGGAGTTTGGCAATGACAAGTGATTTAAGGGAGTCTGTGAGAACTATTTTTTTCTGTGAGCAGAAAGGGAAGATTTCATTAATCTTTTTATCTGCCAAGGCACTGTACTAACTTATGCATAGCCACGAATTTTGCTCAGCGTGTGATATTATACTACACGATTGCTGGTGGGTTTTTTTGTAAAATATGTTTTAGCTTATTGAGTTGCTGTACCAAATCATTCACTTCTCTGTTTTCTCCCTCCATTTTTAATAAACATCACCTGCCATATATTATGTAAAGGCTCTCCCCGTCTCACACACCACAAAGTGTAAATCCAAGCATGAAGAAATAGAGCAATGAAGCAAAGTGAATATAAACATAAACAGGACTGTGTCACAAGCCATGAGCAGAAAATGTAGGGTGAGTTTTAAAAAAGCCCAGTAGTTAGAAAACGGGCTGTTTCAGGTGTGCACTTTGGGGCAGAGGCAGGTGATGTGCAGAGAAAGAAGATCACAGTAGAACCAATCCTTTTGTTGGACAGCAGCCCCATGGTTTCTGGCCAACATCTTTGTTCACCACCTGCTCTGCCCAGCCTCTTTGGAGAAGACAGTGAAGCAGTATTGTTGGACACAGCACAGGAACCAGGGGCTACTGTCTACTCACACACAGGGATGTGTTGGCGTGATCTTGATATTTATTTGTTTTCCTCTCCCCCCCCTTGTCCTCCAGTTCTTGATCTCTTGGTGGATTTCATCAGCTCTCTTGCCAAATGTATTATTGGCATTTCAATTTTTTCCTCTTATTTTCTCTTCCATGTGTTTTTGGAGACCTCAGCAGCATTCCTGGACTCCCCATGCTTCCTTTTTCAATTGTTGCCACTGCTCTTGCCTTCTGCAAGAGCTCCCTGCAGCTCCCTTTATCCTGCACTGGGCAGCTGAGAAGGTATGAGCAGCTTCTTTTCCTCCTCCTTTTCCTCTTTCCTAAACAGTCACAGCTCTCAGTCAGGGATGCTGCATTCTCTGCACATTTGCTTCTTCTATCTGCCTGTGAATAGCTTTTTCTGCTTTACACATAGGAATTGAGAACATGAAAATGATATATTTTTGTTGTTTAGATATCATTAGGCACACTTTTTGGCAATGGATTTACAGTCAAGTGTTAATGACTGTATTAAATCAGACTGCAAGACTCCTCCTTCCTCCTTATTCTTTATCTTGGCTGGTCCATCACTCTCAATGCAGGCAACTGGTGTATTTCTTTCCTATCCCTCCAGATAGGAAGTCTTCTCTGTCCTTCCTTTGTGTTTTGGGGCTCCAAGGCTCTCCACTTAGTTCCACAGTCTTTCTTTCTCAATCACGTATTTTGTATAATATGATGCAATTGCCCAGTGAGAACCTCACCCTGTTCCTCACCATCTCACATCTCTGTTGGCCTAACATCCATTGCCCTGGCTAAAGCAATCATTATCCTTCTGTAAGGATAATGCTGCAGAGATCCACATCCCTTCCCTATAGTCCTAGTGTGTCACTATTGCTACGATGACTATTGCTCCTTTACCTCATTCTGCTGTCTGGCTGGGTTTTGATCTTGAAAAATAAATCATTCAGGGCAAGGACTTCCTTTTCGTTTTGTCCTCGCACAGCACGTAGCACAGTGGGGCTTCACTCCAAAGCGAGAGTCTCAAAGTACTATTGCTAACCAAAGTGATAAAAAAATAAATAAGCCAAAAGTGGCAGTAGGTGTAAGCAGCCTGGTTTAGTTTGCCTCTTCTGCTCTCACACAGGTGGTAAAAACTGAATGATAGTGCTGTTTCCAGTGACAAGATTTACAAGCCACAGTAACTGGCAGCAAGGACAGCAAAATACTGGATACTGGTGCGCACAACCATCAGGCGTGGAGTCTCTGTGCTTACCTACATAATAAATTCACACAGATTAAAAACTCCACCAAGTACCTCTTTGATTATTATATTCAACAGGCTGCAGACAGCTGGTTTCATGTCATCTCAAATGTCTTTCTAAGGTTGTAGCCAGTGAGAAAGGCTACCCTTACTTTGGCCACAGACTATAATTTGCCATGATAAATCCCTTCTCCTGTCTTCACCCTCCCGGCGTATTTGCTAGAAATTATGAAAAAACAGAAATAGTGTTTTACAAAATAGAGCAAGGTCATGTTCATTTGACCGAGTTTGAAGTGGAGCTCTTCTCCTTTTTCCTCAAATACTTTTCATTTTCCTGGATTTTACCTCAACCACCTTTTTTTAACCAACTCTCTTTTCCCATTAAATTACATATTTGTAAGATTTTGATTGAGATACCAGATGATGCAGAAAAAAACTTGCACTCTGCTCAGTCCACTCTCTTTTTCCTGTTCCTGCCCAGTGGCTCAAGGGAAAGACAGGAGTCCTTCTTGCTCATCCAGCAGTCTTCAATATGAGTGCCAGATGTGTTTGGTGTTAGGAGCAAGAGGGTGACTGGAATCAGATGCCAGGAGATGTTGGCCTGTGACACCATCCAGAATGCAGCATATGGTGATGTATGGTAGAAAAAAATGTAGAGGGAAAAAGATGAGAGAAAGGCAGGAGGAAGAGGAAAGGTGTCTTTTGACGTCAGTAAATATTTGAAGTAAATATAAGATTGATTTTGCAATCTACCTACATATGAATCCATTGCCGGATGTGGCTTGTTTGGTTTTCATCTGCCAAATCCAACAAATGCTATCAGGGTGGAATTTGGCCATACTTCCAGAATGCCAGTAAAGAAACGATGGTCTAACTGTGGGTACTGAAAAAAATAACAGCACAGCAATCTTCAGAGTTTATAGGAAGAAACGTGAGTAACATTAGAGCTTGACAAGGAAAAGGGGGAGAAATGCAACCAAGAAAAATGTGTATAAATATTTACAGAAAGGAAATGTCATTATTAAAAAAAGGAAACGTCATCAGCATAGTGGAGGAATGAAAATTGCAGAAAAAATAATGGGTCAATAAATAGACTTCTTGGGGGAAAAAAAACCAACAAAAACTACTGAATGTTTTCCTAGCCTCTGAATCAGTTAACAACAAACCTGTGAAGGACATGTGTGGATACTGAGTTCAAACCAGAGAGTATTGAGATTAAAACTGCCAAAGAGCTTCTCATATAGGATACAGACACAAAGTACCAGGCAAGTATGAGTTAATCCATAGTTGATATTGGAGATTAGGGATCAAACAGTTGGGTCATAAACTGTACATTCTGAGAGAATTATTTATTAATCATGACTCAGGAGAGTTTTTTGAAAGGCAAGTCAGACAGATGTGGGTTTTCTCCACGAAGCACCTTTCTTTTGGAAAGATGAAGTAAAAAGTTGAAGCGTATTTTTAGTAAACTTCAGATCATGTGGATGTGACAGCCAGGGGTGACCTTGGAAAGCCCGACCTGAAGGAGACCTCTGGTTCATGCAGAGGTCACAGTTCAGTGTTATCAGTCCTGATTTTCTCATGGGTAATGAAGAATGAATGAGGAAGCACCAGAAGTTTCAGATGGGTGAATTAAAAAGTAAAAGTGTGATAAAATTTTTGGTGGGCTACAGAATTAAATTTCAGAGCAAGTTTCCATTTCTAAGAAAACAAAAGTTCATAAGTGCTAAGGTGAAACACCATTTTTTTGCAAGAATTGATAAACTGAAATCCTCTCTGTCAAAAAGCAGCTACTTTTGGAACCATGGTATTACTGATTTTGACATAAGAATAATGTGCAAAACATACTTGGAAGTGGTACTAAAACAGAGTTGTTAAGAGACATTCAATACTGTATGTCTTAATTAGTATAGTAACATGAGCAACAATAAAAGGCTCTGAGCTACAAATTAACAACCATCACACCAGTCTTGCTTTTGCTGCTACAAATTGGAAGCATTTCTAATGAAATAATAAAAAAACCCCTGCTGATATAAAACATACACATATGTGTGTATGGTGCTTGGTTTTGTATGATTATATAATTAGGGAACATAGTATCCCCTCAAGGACATAAAAAAAGGAAAACTGTAACCTTAATTATGGCATTTTCTAATTCCTTTTTGCAAACTGAATAATTATCTTCTAGTTAGTTTTGTTTTAAGGGAAGTAATGACAGGAGATAATGAGTTGCCGACAAGTAAACACATACAAAATGGGCCTTAAAGAAAAGCAAGAAGGGACAAGACAAACTGCAACCCTCTCAGTGATGTTGTATGTTTTAGCAAGAATTTCTAATTGAGGTCATTTCGCTCACCAGAATTAGAACAGCAGCCAAGGGGAAGGCAGAATATGTATCTAAATGATTTAAGGAAGATCATTTTACAGAGAGAGCAATCAAGAGACACAGATATGCAGCAGAATTGGAGAGGTCAGACGATGCTGATATGTGCAAAATCCTGCCATCCACATAGACTTTAACTGATGTATGCTTGAGGTTAGCCAAGAACCCAGAGTACTGCAGGGAGCAAAGAATTTGTCAACCATCACAATTTTTCTTGCAGGCTGGCTGTGCAGGGCTGTTTATATTATATCGATCTCTGGGAATGCTTTTGCCCTTTGGCACACGTTTTCCACATTTACAGGCCATGAAAACCAGATAGAGTCCTAAGCCATGTAAATGTTGTTATATAAATAGTACTGTTTATAAAAGCAGAAAACATAATTCAAATTCTCACTTTCCAACCAGTTTTGTGATCAAGAAATACCTTCTCTGTCATCAAGCTTCCCACGTCAGAAAGAGAATATGACAGAAACATTTCAAATGGCAGAAAACTGTAATTAAGGAGACTTCACCTTCCACACCTAGTCCAAACACTCAGCCTAGAAGGCCTGGTAAAGTTATATTTCTTCTTACCTCTGTGAAGTCACCATCAAACAACTGTTTACTGTGTAAACCTGTGAGGTTTACCTGAAAAAATAAAAACGGTATCAATTTGGATTAAGTAATCTCATGGCTGGTGAAAGAAGGTTTGTGGTTCACACAGTCATGAAACAACATGAGAAGCTAATATCCATCAAAACTCAGGAAAAGGATTTGTGACATTTCATAATGAAACTTGGTACTTGTTTATTTTCAGCTTCCATTTAGACCCCTTCAACCACCCTCAACATGTTACGTGTTATGTTATCCCATTTCAGAGCAATTAAATGTAGGCTAGGAAAGAGTTCACACGGACTGCCCGCAAACCCAGCAAGAGAATTCGGAACAATGAACTAGGGGGGAGTATCCTTCCCTTGGTTTCCCTGCTGTGGTGTCTGGACAATGCTGCCTCCTGTTAGCTCCTTATGCACACACACACAACACACACAGGTGCAAACACTGAAAAGAAGGGTCCCCTCTCCCAAAGAATGGCTCATTGAGCCTGAACAGCTTCCCATTTAGACTTCAGCCTTCTTGGCTTCCACCCAGTGCCTGCTTCCAAAGAGCTGGGAGCCCAAATCAATATTGTCTATATCTTCTCAGCTTGGCAATTGCACACACAACAAACAGGAACTTTGTGTGCTTCTGCAGAAAGAAACAATCCTGCACCACTGAAGAACATTTCTTCTGCCTTTCATTCTTTGTCTCAATTGAATCCTGGCTTTGTCCCTTATTGCTGTTATAGAAATAACTGAGACAGAAATGTTGTCTAGCAGTCTAAGCAGGAAAAACAAGCTAAGTACAAAATTTCCATCCTAACCTAACATAACTTGCTTGGTCAAATCTGAATCCATCTCCCTTCAAAGTCAGAGTCTTTGTAGATGGTGAGGAATTAGGCTAGAGAATAAAGATCTCTGCTTACCATCAGTTTGCAAGCTAGCTGCATTTAATACTGTTATCTGAAATAAATTATTAAAATCATCAATGATAATGATCTGGCTGAGCCTAAAAAAGAAGGGTGTATAAGGTAGTGAAGGAGGCAACTCATTTATACATAGCAATCCGGGGAGTTCATAACGTAGGAGCCAGATCGTGTTTGTAGCAGGAAAGAAGACAGTGATGCATAAAAGCTGGACAGCGGGACACTGAAAAGGATGAGGATGATCAGCCTGAGCACATAGCTTAACATCCTATGCAACAATATGGTTATGCAGGTCAGTTGAGGAAGTACCAAGGAGGTTGAGGGATTCTTTGTATAAATCCAGTGAAATTCTCTCAGAAATACTGCGCCCATTTCAGAGACTCATGGAAATGTGTTTGTGTGCAGAAGGGGTCGATGGGCCAGTTTGGTCTCCTAAGGAGTCCTTGGGCTAATTCTGGAAGGTCTGTAAAAGAGCACAAAAAGAGTAGGCATATGGAAATTTTAGAAGTCCATTTACTGAATAAAGTGAAAATTGCTTTTCTAAAATGACCTCCTGTATAAAAGAGCTTTATATGCTTCCATGGTGACAAAGAATCTGTGAGAAACCTTAGAAAGCATTTAGATGGTTAAGAACTCCTGGTGTTAAAAAAGAGTAGATCTTAGCTCAAAATGGAGCTTTGTAGCTGTAGCTCAAATTGTTGGGTCTTGTAGGGTGAGGAGCCCTCCAGGATCAGATTTCTGCTCTTGAGGTAGCTATGTAGGCTGTCGTCAAGTCTCTTCTGGGGTTACTGTTACTCAAAGCATCACCCTCTTTTCCGGAAAGGCAGCGTACTCGTGTTCTCCCTACAAGAACCACTTCACTTTTGGCTGTACTAAAGCACACAGTATTTGCAGGCTCCCATTGTAAGAAGTAATTTGGCTTAATGGTGTGTCTTCATTATCCTTTCTCCCTAGCCTTCAATAATATTCGTAGATTTGCCTTTAAGGCATTTAAGACAGCCAAGGGTTAGACAGCACAGGTCAAGAAAGCCAAGAATTTCCTACTGAATATAGCCCTATACTCAACAGCAGGTTTTAGACCTAGTATGTTACTATATTTTTAATATGACTTGTTATTTGGAATAATTCTCAATAAAAAATATATTACAGTATCAAATACCTTAGACAAATATGAATAAATTATTCTCAAGAACACTGCCACAAAACAAAAAGATGTGGTACCATGATGGTATTGAACAATTTGTTTCCCTTAAGTCTAAACTGATTACTGTTAGGTGTAGTTTTTTGTTGGGTTTTTTTTTTGCCTTGTTGTTAACGAGCTTGCACTATTTTGCTCTGGCTCACTTTCTATGTCAGGCTGCTATGTCTATAATTACCAATATCTGAATCTTCTTTTTCTCCAGGCAAGCCTTTCTAGCATTCCCATGATTTACCAACTTTAATAGCCCACACATCTCCTCATCCAGCTCTTTAAAGTTCTTGCTGCACCCGGACCTACTGGTAAAAAACAGCCGGCTTATTAGCTCTGCATAGTGCCAAGTTACTGTTGGAAGGGAACAGATTTCATCCTCATTCTCTGTGAATTCTTCATGCAGACTTTTCAAAAAGCCTCTTGGAACAGCAAGATATATTGAAACTATTTGACATTTCCACATTAAAAACATGTTTTTATAGACTAGAATAATTGTTAGGATTTTTTTTTGTATTACCAGACATACTCAAACCTTTCTTTTATTGCCAATGGCCCTCTTGCCTTAGTTTTTTTCTTGGTGTCCTGTCACTTCATTAAGACTTTTTCTGGTTTTTATCCTTTTAATTTATATTCTTTACTATGTCCTTTCTGTCTGTGTGTGTGAGTGCGCATTTGTATTCAGCTACATTTGCCTATTTCAAGCCAGTCTGGTTCTTCTTACCAATGCAACACTTTTTCTCTTGGGCAGTACGTGGCTTTGGGGCATGCAGTGAGCAGCTGTATAAAATTCCCAATTACACTTACCATCTTAAGACCATGAGAACACCTGGAAAGAGTGCAATCAAAGGCCCTCCAAAGTGACCCTCCAGCAGCAGCCAGCTTGCCTGGAGTACAAACAGCACAAACACAGGTAGCACCTCCTTGTACCTCCCCTCCAACCCCTCTGGGCCCTACGTGTCCTCCCAAGCTGGCATTGGAGGCCTTTACTGGGCATTTCTTCCCTTCCTCTGCCTGGTTGCTTCTGGAATATATATAGACTTTTAGCAGCCACACAGGCCGCATGACAGGAAACATCCAAGTGTGTGAGAGGACAGATAAAGAGGCACCTCTTTTTGTTCACTCTGTCTTTTCATTCAATGCCTCCCTCATTATTGCACTCAGTCATTGCCATTCACCTTTTCTGCCTCATTTTCAGATGCATTCTGCCACCTTCCCTGCTCAATCAACTTTTTTCCAAGCTGACAAAGTCTAGTCCATTTATTCACTCCGTGAATGAAAGTATTTTCACTATATCTGTGATCATTCTTCTTGTCCTGCTCTGAACTTTTCTACTTCTTCTCTGAACTTTTCTACCTCTTCTTTACTCATTTTGAGCTGCAGGGAAACAAAACTATTATCATGTCTTGCATTTCAAGTTCTTTCTATAGGATTATTTGGCTTTTAATTTTTTTTTTTGTACCAGAAAACTGGGTTTTTAAACTACTACGTTTTCTATGTTACTGAGTTGGATTTTAGCTTCTATGAGTGTAATAGGGACCATCACTGCACCCCAGAACAAGGCAAGTTTCAGCTCTGTACCCAATGCACCCCTCTTTCTGAGTTAATGACTAATTCAGAGCTGTATGAGGCTAAATGCAGTCCCCAGACAGGGAATTGCCAGCTACGGATTTTGGCAATTCTAAGGAAATTTTGTGCCTGCCTAATAAAAACTAAAATGAAAAAAGGTCTAGGTGGAAGCTGCAAGAATAATCCAAGATGGGACAAACAGGCTTTACAGGAAAAGATGAACAAAGCTTAGTACTTTTAGCTTGTTCAAGGGAAGACAAAAGGTGACTTGATCCTGACTTACAAACCATTATGAAAGGGATTTCTTTTGGCAGATGGATCTGTAATCTGGCGATGTAAAGGCATAATAAGACTCCATGGCTGAAAGCTAAAAGACTAGAAACAAGAAAAAAATGCTAGCAACCAGGGTAATTATCCAAACAGCTTAAAGGGATGTACTGGATTCTGTAACACATGATGTTTTCAAACCATAATTAGCTGTCTTTTTAAAAGATGTGCTGTTGTTCAAGCAAAAATTATGGTCTCCGTGCAGAAATAATCAGAACAGAGTTTTTAGCCTGCATTAAGCTACGGGTCAAACCAGATGATCTTAATTACCCCCTTGGCCTTAAGATCTGTGAATCTAGAAAAGTGGAGATAATGGTATGTGTTTAACTATCCTGTGTTTTGAATGATAAAAACTGGGAGAATTGTGCACAGTAAATAATTTATTCTACACTTTTAGGCCGTTTTTTTGCTCATAATATATCTGGTGACAGACCATTAGTTCTTAAATCTATTTCTTGAATGTGACAGACAGCTATCTTGCCCAATATTTGACTTAGAGCTTGTTAGCTGTGCTGCCTAATTGGTTAGCTAAAAGAAAATGGGCCAGTTCACCTCTGTGATTGATTAGCATGAAGGCAAAGCAGACATGCATATTTAAACATTTCAAATTCAGTTTGGGTGCCCATGTATAGGAACACGATTTTAACATCCATTTCTTTTAATCAAGCTCCACCATGTCTCCTCATGGTGACTGAGGAGTAGGCAGAAAAAAAAATGTATAAGCACTACTTAAAGCAGATTGAATTATTTTAAATGTTAAGGTCTAATCAAGTCACAGTCACAACACTGTGTTGCTCATCACCAATACAGGTCTAGGCCTAAAGATGCATTTTGTTTTGAAAATTAACAAAGTTTCTAGCCCCTTGCTTACACAGTGGGTATACAGTGAGCTAGGGTTTAATGTGATCAAAACAGCAAACACTGAAGATATCAGGTATTAAAAAAAAAGATTCACTTAATGCAGGTTGATATTCAAGGGAGGAAATATAGCATACAGGGAGAGAAAACAGGAGCAGGAGGAACTCACTTGGGTTTCAGTTAAATACTACAGAAACCAAGGCTGGAGTGTTAAGACAGGGTAACCACAAAGAGAAATATCCATTAAAGAAAAACATCTCTTTCAAATCAGATTCTATTTTGCTAATGAAAACAATTTAAATTATTTTAGGACCGTGTAATGACGTCCCTGGTGGTGTTGAGAGTGGTCCATCATAGAAAGAGGACTTCTCCAGGACTGGGGAACCATCAAGTCATGCCTGTGAAGCTGGACCCCAAAGGGAAGGCACAGCAAAAGCAAAGAAGTGGCTGCTCTTTTAGGAACACGTAACAAACAGTGCACCTATTGAGCAAGGCTTTTACTACCAAGCCCTGGCAACCTGTGCTTGTTACCCATCTGCCTCCTGCATACACACCGTCCATCTCTGCCCTGCCCACTCCTCTCTGCAGGGCTCATCCTGCAGCCAGGAGCCCATTGCATCAGCTCCCAGGCAGTGAGGCCAGGCCGTGGCAGCGGGGGGATGCTCCATCCTCCCCAAATTCCGAGGGCCTGCTAGCAACCTGGATCTGGTCAAAGTGTGGATCAAAAACTTGGTCCCCCTCCAAGTGCCAAGTGCCGGCTGTTCCAGGCACTTTCCCCCGCTGCCAGGAGGTGACACCGTGCCGTGCACAGACACAGCCGAGGTGCTCGTGGTCACGGAAGCGCAGCGGGGTACCCAGACCGTGGGCAAGCTTTGGCAGCCCACCGTGAAACCTGCACTTCTGCAGCATCCGATTTTGCAGCCCACCCTGGACTACCAGCAGTCTGGGTAGTACAACACGTACTTCAGTGCTGTGTTCCAGCAGCAGTGCGGAGACACTCCTCGCAGGAGCCGAATGCCTGCAGATGATTACAGCAGGGAAGTCAAGGGCGATTAACAGCTGTTTAGCCTGCAGTGAGCTTGTGAAACGAGCACAGTTTATATTACACAGAGACTTCAGGGAGCAGTGGGGAAAGCTGTGACGGGAAGGAGGGAGTAACTGCCCGTGTCAGGAGCCATTTCGTTTTTCACCTGTTAGATGGCTTTCCTACTACATCTCCAGCCTGATGTGGAAATTACGCTTGTTCTATGCCTCCGGTTCCATGCCAAATTGGAGGAAATATATGGTTGCCCTAATTCCATGCACTTTCTGATGGGAGATGTAACATCAGTTATCAAACTGCTCACTTGTGCCAGCTCCTGGGGGAAGTGGTACTCCCTGATGTTTGGTAAAAATATGCTGGTTTGGACCAGACTAATCTCTGCACTATTGGTATCTAGAGCTGTAAGAGCATCTGTGCTCCGGGAGACACACTGTGGTACACAAACAAGAAATAATGCAATAATTTCCCTTTTTGCAATCCATGAAAGCAAACTCCTGAGTCATAAAACCTTTGAGATAAGTGAGAAATACACATGCAGGGCAATGTTCAGCCAGCTGAGCACACCTCCTGCTGTCCTGCCTTGCAGTCAGGCAGGCTGCCTTCTCGTCTCTCCAGTCACAGTGGCACACATGCCACATATCTCAGCTACTTCCTGGTGTTTGGGACATACAACATTCAGGTGTCTGACCTGTCCCTGTTGGAGCCTTGGGTCTGCCCTTGCAGAAGGAAGTTGCTTTTACACCTGCTGAAAGCCACTGATGCCAGCAAAATCCTTCCTGTTGTCTCCAGTGACAGTATGAGGGCAGACACAAACCCTGACAAAAGGTCTGCTCATTCTTCCCCAGGAAGAAGAGCACTTACTGGCACATTTGTAGCCTTTTTACAGCCCATGCAATCTCACAGCACTGGCAGGAAATGCACAGGCTGTCAGATCATACTTTAACTTATTGCGCTCTGAGCAGCCAGGACAAAAACAAATGCCTCCACGGTGTGCTCCCAGCAGGCAAAGCTGCTCCTCTGCTTCCTTCTGGGCTTGGTGTTTGAGTTAAGTGGCAGCTGGGCTGACCCCAGCACTGGATGATGAGCCATGAAGAAACTATTTCTTTGACAAAAATAATGTTCAGGGCTTATTCTGTCTTCACCAGGGGTGGAACAGCGCTAAATTTATCAAAATTGGTTCAATCCTAGACATGACCCAGACAATCATATGTAATGCTGCCCTTAAGGAAACAGTCTCATTTTTTCCCATTGTGATCCAACCCCACAGCAGGCAGTGGGTGTTGAAGGATTCTTGTGATGGGGAAAGGTGACTGGGTGCCTTCATCCAAAGAACTGGACAGGGCAGGCAGAAATGTAGGTACATGTCTAGTCCAGGTCCACTGCAGAAACTCTTTCCTTCCAGTTCTCCCTTCACATTCCTGAGG
The DNA here is from genome assembly GCA_013400315.1 of Bombycilla garrulus. Classification (NCBI taxonomy): domain Eukaryota; kingdom Metazoa; phylum Chordata; class Aves; order Passeriformes; family Bombycillidae; genus Bombycilla; species Bombycilla garrulus. The sequence continues at coordinate 11,965 of VXBU01018869.1, read as the reverse complement.
TTAACACAGGTAGTCTAACAGGCCAGAAATGGGCCCTGGAAAAAGGCCCCTCTTTTGCTCTCCCTCCCTTCCTCCTTCCTTTCCTTCCCTGGTGTTGACTCAGACCTTCAAAGCCAGCCCTGAGCCCTTTCTATACCACAAGGCTAGGGCGAGCTGGCAGTGAGAAAATGCATGAAAGTTCATGGCTTCATTTTAGGGATTTTGAAGGATGTTGCACATCAGCGGGCTGACAGAGATGCTCAGGTATAGCTCACTTGGGATCTGTTTATCTACAAAAACAAGCATGCTACTCCCACCAGCTGTTGTGCGAAGGCCAAGGAAATGGGAGATACGAATGCAGTACCTGTTCTTTGATTAGTGTGCTTTGTACATCAAGGTTTTATTAGCTTTTACTGCCCTACTGACTCTGCCTGCAACTGCCTCACATTTGCCTCCTCTCTAACAGCCCCTCTGCTCACTCTGCTTTCCTTCCTGCTGTCATTGTGTGAACCTCTTTATTGCCAGCTCAAGTGAGATGATAAAATTTGGCATCTGTTGCTGGAAATTTCAGGTTTATTAGATCTGTTAAAAATAATCTTTAAATCTGTAACGTGCACAGGGCTGGGAAACAATGGGGAAGCAGAAGGGGCAGCCCCAGGGTTGCCGTGCATGCTCTGGGTCAGGACTGGGGGGCAATTACTATGGGGTGAGCAGAAGGAGGGGCTGGGAGGTGATTTACAGGCTGGCTGTATGCACACGTCTCTCCACCTACCTGTCCGTGCATCTTGCCATATCTACAGACACTTGTTCCAGACATGCATATTCACCTCAGAGGCTTTTATGCCTTCCTCAGTGCCTGTACCTCTTTTTAAGTGCTATTATTCCACATATTACCCTTATCTTGGTTATTGTCCCAAAGCCTTTGAAGGCCAAGGTCAGGACTAAGTAATCTCTGTGATATTTTCTTTTTCCCTTCTTCTAACCCAAAGTAGCTCTTAGTCCACTATCTGTGAGCTCTGGGTACTCCATGAGGTTTCGTGCCTTCTCCTGCTAGTCTTACACTGAGCTTTTTTTCCTGTGTGCTTGCATTTAGACTTCTGCCTTCTGAGCTGTGGAGAGCTCTTGGCTCTCCTCCATAGGGATCTGCCTCACCTCAATGGATGTACAGGACTTCACTTCCAAAATTAGTTAAATGCTAAAAGAAATACCTCCGGCTTCAACCTGTTGGAGATCTTGGTTCTTTCTTTCCACAGGCCCATACAAAAAGGTGTGCATAGAGCAGGTCTCTAATGTGGGAAATAAACATATTTTCTTCTTCCATTCCCCCCCCAGCAATTAAAACCTGGAAGAACTGAGATCTTTCTCTCCAGCTTGACCAGATATGTGCTGCTGAACTGAAAAGCTGCATAGAACTTTTCATACCAGGAGAAACATGTGTTCCAAAATGTCCTGAGAATGTGGAAATGAGAGATAATCACTGAAAGCATTTTAAACTTTACTCAGAGTGGTCAATTTTGGCAATTTGCATAATAACACTGGGAAATAAGCTATTATGCTTCATGACAGCGGCAATAATTACATGCTAGAGCTGGTCATTACAAGAGTTAACCACTGATTAATTAGTCTGTTTATATTAAAAAACAAGGTTGGCTTCAGTAGCTAATAAATTTCCTGTGTACAGCTGTTACCAAAAAGATCTCCTGTTGGAAAATTGATTAAGTATCTTTTAAATGGTTTTAATTAAATTCAGTAATTAGACTCCCCCAACTTATTTCCCTCTTTTTACGGAATGAGGAAGAAATAAACAGGCACTGAGTAGAGGTGATACGAGGCAACAAAAGTATGTTTGGAAATCTATAGGAAAACAAATATCTATTGCAATCCTCTGTCCTCCTAAAGGCTTGTAGGAATCTATAGAAAATTAGATTTTCATTTTATTTTATTTACTTTGCCTTATGGAGACTTGGTGCCTACTTCACTCCACTTGGTGAATTCATAATAGGGACAGAAATGCTCAAATCAGTAAATCTTTCTGTGCTCACTCCATTTATTATGCAAGATACTAGCCAGCCAAGCGATGCTACAGGGGGCAGTTTACAGCTTAATCATGAAGTCTCACAGCTTCACAGTGCCAGGTCCTCTCTGGAAAGTTGCTGTTTGTCTTTTTCTACCTGTCCCCTAAGGGGATCTTTCCCTGTGCCCATCCTGAGCCCAGCAGGAGGCAGGAGCAGGGGACAACAGTGCCCATGAAAGGGAACCAGCACCCACGGTGACAGCAATGGGGCTACCTTCCCTGAACCAGGCTTTTAACGTTGCCAGTGTGACAGATACAACAAACCTGGGCACAAAAGAGAGAGAAAAGTTCCTTTGTTCCTGGAAATTCAGTTATAGGGGAGGGGGTTGCTGCAAAGGGCCTCCTTAATATGTTGCCTCTCTCTGCATTATCAGTAATTACTGTAGAGCCTGCTCTTACAGAGGTCTCTTGAGCTTCCATTGCACAGGGCTTCTGTATTGTCTCCCCTTCCCATAAGGTCACTTTGCTAATGACTTCATTGATCCACACCTTTGCGTGGTTCAATATGCTATTTTCTGCCATGCTATTCCAATGGAGTGGAGCTTAGCTTCAGGACAGAGCCATCCAGGCATGACAGTAAGTTTTGCTGAAATACAGTTGTTTGACAGCTTCCTGGCTAAGATTCAGCCTTTAACATATTTGCAGGCTTCAGGTCCAGAAAGGCAGTAAAGTAATAAAGCCAGAAAATCAGAAAAGCAGGAATAATCACATCCTGTTATCATCCAAAGCATTAACTACCTCTACCACACCTAAAATACAGAGACGTATATATATGTATATACACGTATCTCCCTTGCCCAGTATGAAAACAAAACCACTTAATCCACAAATTCACATCAAAAGTTTCCTCCCTTACAAAACATTCAATTACATTCAATTTATATCCATAATCCACCTGTGTGGCTCTGCTAATAATACTTCTTAGAGCCATTTTTCCTTCCTCTTAAGAAAATACGATAGCTTTTTAATTGAGAAGCAGTCTCACTGGGGAATGGTAGACCCAGAGTTATATTCCCTGGAGATTTCAAAGCATGCAATACAATCACTAGCAGTATGAGCAGTGTAAATGTGGATCTACTTAATCCCTGTTAATCCCTGGGTTTTTAAACACATTGGTGTAACAACACTTGCACCTTACCCAAGCTGAGGTGCCCTTGAGTAGCCAGCTATGAATACATCAGAAAAAAAGTATGGATGGGTGCAGAGGGAGAAAGGATGGACATTCCACGAAGAAAAGATGAAGGATGCCTATGCAAAGGTATTTGCTCTCCTGCAAGGGGAAAATCCCCACTTGTCCTTTTCAGCCACTCACGGGGAATCACTGGTGAGTGACTCCTGCTTTTTACGTCCCACCCCCCAGTGATTAGTCCTAATGAGAAGTCCCTCATTTTCATGATCCCCTGTCTGAGAAGACAACATTCTTTTGTGTTGGATACAGACCTAGCCTCCTGGCCTGGACTGCCAGTGAGCTGGAGTGTGATGGATTGGTGATGAATTTGATGCAATGTCCCATCAGTAACCTTGCTGTGGCTGCTTTCAGCTAGTGTTAATTGGCACCTACCTCTGGGACTTTCAGCACAGCTTCCCCATCATGTCCAGCACATCCTCCCCTAGCAGCAATCTGATTGCCAAGACCCTGACTTGACGGAAGAACACTCACGGAAATGTTCCCTTCCAGCAGAAGAGAAGAGATAGGAAAGATGGGAGGAGGGCAGCCTGATGCCACTGAGATCTGTGGCAGCATCAACAGACTCACAGAGCTGCAGCCATGGCCAGCCAAGCCCCTCACAGGACACCCAGAGCCAGTGTCCCTGCTCCCCCACAGACACTTTTGCCCTCCCTCAGGCTCCCAGTAGTTCTTCTGTACACAGCACCATGGCTAATCGGTGTCTCACTTCTCCTTCATTATTAGGCTGCCTTGCAAATGCTTGTTCTTATCGATCTCATTTTCCAGATCTTTTTCTAACACCCCTGCCTCCAGGCAGCCCATTAGACCTCTCACAGAAGCTGTCTAGACAAATTCAAAAAAACTTGGAAAGCACTTGGATGGTACCATGAGAGGTTAGGCAGGAAAGTTAATCAGGAAATTGCCGTCCATTTCCTCCACAGCACAGTTTGAATTGAGGATTGTAAATAAGGCATGAGATGCACTCTGAATAATGAAGAGAAATGATGAAAAGTATGAAATGGCTGATCATGAGATCACAATTTATTTTGGATGGTGAATGTAGGAGAGGTTCCCAGGCAAAAATTAGTATGCAAGTATGTAGGTACAAGATGAAAGATAGTATCATAATACATATGAAAATTGGAATCAAATGAATATTGCCCAGACAATCCTAAGTCTAACCATTCTTATACTCCAAGAGCTTAATTTTTCTGCTTTAAAATCCTCTTACATTCAGAGGATCAAGGTCTTATTTTGTTAATCTCTTGTATGGAAATGCTCCCAATGTGGAAAAGAAATTCAGTGACCAATAAAATAGATAAAATAGCATTCCATGTTTCTGTCATTTCACTGATGTTTGACTTGTCTGTATACTGAATTGTGGGGTTTCAGCCACTTCTTTACTTAAGAGCTTTGCTGAGTAAGAAAAAAAATCCCAGGAAAAGCCTAGTCACATAAAAAATGTTCTTTTCTTTTGGTATATTCAGCATTTTTTCCTGAATGAAGTTCACCAAATACTCACATGAATAAAGTAATTTTTTCGTTTAATTGGATTGAGCTTGGAGAGAGAGGAAATGAAACAAACCTTTAAGTAGGGGCAGGGAAGGATAGGGGAAATTCTTCAGTGTAAAATGAGAAATGGTAACGGTCTCACAGAAATTTCCTATGGCAGAGTATTATTTTTAATGGTGGGTTATTTTTCCAGACTCACAGACTTAAAAGGCAGAAGGTTGCCTATCTCGTTCACAGCACAGGTCACAGGATTTCACCCAGCTGGTCCTGCTTAGGACCATATCTGGAAGTACTGAAATTATCACAGGCAGACTCTGCTCCAGCTGGGTGGTGGGATGAGGAGTAGCTTGGATCCATTCTGTGTCATCACCAGAGGTTTCTTACTTGATTTCTTCATCAGCAGTGAATTCAGCACAGCCAGAATCCTTTTTGGGTTTGGATGCTCTGGGAGCTAACTGAAGACTTGGAGTGCTCCATTTGGAGTACTCCATGGGATGAAGCTGGACAAACTCCAATCCCTTGCTGCTTCCTTATAATTAGAGACCCCATCCCAGCTGAAGGCAGCCTAATTACCAGTGTCTTTACGTGGCTTCAGGATAGGTTTGACAGGGGTGGCTCAGATATAGCTTGGGATATGAACAGCAGTGGTTCAGGCTGCCATAAGCACTACAGAGTTCCAGGCACAATTTTCTACATTCTCCTGGGCTTTGAGCTGCCATGATTTTATTGCTAGTGGTTTACAAATTAGCTACATTGAGACTAGATCCATTCTGCTTATGATGGCTGCAATTCAGTCCTGTAGCTTGAGCAGCTTGATCCCTTTTGTTCTTTTAGGTCAGCAGTGAGAAGGATAAATGATCTGCTCTGAGCAGTCTTTCTCCATGATGTCCCACAGCTCAACCTCATCCAGACACACAAAGGAGGGTTGGAGAATGGCAGCCTGGTGTCTAGATGGTAAGCACATCAACACTCACATATTTTTGTGCACCAATTCATTTCAGGGCTATTGACTTCTGCAGGGCTTTAACTTCAGTGTCAATGTGAGAGTTAGATGAAAGAAACATTCACTTTGGTCAACTCTTTTGTAGGGTTGGGAAAGGAGACAAGACTCTTTAATGATAGCAATTATCCCGAGGTGCTGGCAAACCCTGTCAGTCAGCAGGCAGCTTTTGGCTAAAAATAAAGCAGGAGAGTAAGTGTGATGATGATACTTGAGTGCTCTGCACCTTTTAGTTACTACCTGTGAATGAGCTTAGGTAGGTCTTGCAGACTGGTGTCCTCATTACAGGATCAGGACTGCTGGTGTGCATGTCATCCTGGTGATCCTGGGGGAGAAATCAGAGACTCAGCTGGAATGAAAACAGCTCACCTTCGCAAGGATGCATCCACCAGAGGCAGGATGGAAACACATCGACAGCATGCTGTGATTTGACACAGCAAGCACAGCTACTGCCCAGGCTGGGTGCAAACTGTGGTTGGAGAGGGAGTCAGGATGAGGACTTGTTAATCCAGCACATCTCAAAAGCACTACAAAAATAGGAGATATCTTATTTACAAATGAGAGCTTATTTTTAGCACTGGGGAGAAAGGAAGTGCAGAAGGCTGCGACACTATTGCTCACACTTGTTCATTTATCCAGGCTTCCCCCAGAGAGACCAGCAGCTAGCACAGGCTAGTAGAGGAGGTTCGCAATAGGAGAGCCAGTTTACACAATTTGCTTAGGAAAGAAGACCTTTTGTGGCAGTCAGAGCAGCACAAAACATGTTGTTCTCCACTACGGGGTGAGCTATCTCAGGCAAATGCTACCTTTTGAACGAGGAGATGAAGAGGGCCAGATGGAAAGACGAATTTCCTTTTCTAGGATCCAAGAGAGTGGGCTGATGCTGTTGCAAGCAGAGATGAAGGCTGAGTTGGAGAGCGAGGATCTGGCTGCAGATCTAAAATTTGTTGGGTGGAGGGGGAGAGATGTGCTGGCCCAAATGTTCACAGAGAAACTGTAGGATGAAGAAAACTAAAGGTACTTTTAAATGTAGTTCTGACCTTCAGCACAGTCACACCTGCCTTCCATCTGTGCCCTTAAGCCAAGATGTTCGTGCCTTAAAAAAACACAGATGAGAACACCCCACCCTACATTACAGTGAGAGGGTGGTATTCACTTATTGACCACAGCAGTCCAGCTGTCAGAATATCTCCCTGGCAGCAGTCAGGCCCATCTTCCCTCACTGGGTCCATCCCTCAGGTAAGGACAGTCACAGTTTACAGCTGCACCAACCTTCTCTTTGCCTGTGATGGCCCACTCACCTCTGTCCCTGTCTCCTCCTGTTCTCCAGATCTTCCAGCCTTATCCACAACCCTGGACCCTCTGCAACACTGACTGCCCTTGCCTCTGTACCTTCCTGGCATGACTGAACCCTTGAAATCTTTCCTCGACAGCTCCTGCGTCCCCTCAGGGTCATTCCAGTCACTCCTCTGTGGCTAGGCAGCTTTTCACTCGTGCTCTCAATGATTGGCAGTGTGTCCGTGCTGCCCATTGTCGGCACTGACACAGGCTGGAGTGCTCCCCTCCCCCTCTCCCGAGACGGCCGCACTTCAGAGGCAGCTGCACAGCTTTTTATAGATGGGACTTAATGCCACTTGACGGACCACAGCGCTATTTTTGTGCCAAGTTAGCACAGCCTTAGTATTCTGCGCGTGCAAGCGCTTCACCCAAGACTAGTTGCTGAAATAAAAATACCACTCAACCAAAGTTATTTAGAACTTCAGTTGGATCGACCTGATCCGAGCCAATTATTTTCCCCGACAGAATTAATTAGACTGCATATAAAGCAAGTGAGATGTGAAAGACAGGTCTGCAGAATTACTTATTCCATTAACAGTTGGTTTGAAAAAAAAGAGGCTCTGTCCTTGACTTGGCTGTGCCATGGCCTCATCAAGAAGAAGGAAATCAGGGTTTTCGCATGGGAAGCTGCTCTGCTGGCAAACATAGTTCACTTGGTATTAGTTTGCATCAACAAGATCCCTTCTCTCTTATATTCATGAAGATAAGGGCTGGCTGTGTAAATGCAGTTGCAGAATCCAAACTCCCTCCTTGCTCAAAACAACTGTTGCTCAGACCTCTGTGGAACTAATTTATTGCCAAAGAGAGTGAAATGTAAATAGATGCAGCAGGTATGCAAGCATGCGTTTCTTCACCGAGTGTTACTTGGAGAAGAGCCAATTGGTGCCTGTACACAGAGCTGGAGACAGCAGCTTTTCAAACACGACAGAAAAGTGGGACTGGCTTCAAAAGCAATGATTATTTAATGGGAATTACTCCAGCAAGGTGGGGAGGGACTAAGAAACTAATTTTTTCAAGATTGAAAAACACACTCAAGTTTCCTCAGGACTCATTTCTCCTACAGAGGGCAAAAACATGACAGCAGTTCTGCAGCTCCAGTTCTATGTGAGTATTGGGTACTGAGGAGACAAACATCCCAATAACTTAGCACAGAAAAAGTCTAATTTTCTTTTAGACACAGACCATGAGGAAAAAGATGCAACTGAGACATAGGGCTGGGGCCAGTTTCCCATCCTCTGAATGGGGAGACGTGCTCACGCCAGCCTGTTCAGCCTCCCTGTGCCCATGTCACAGCTGCTCTAGTAACAGAGGTCTGGCTGCACCAGGGCCTGTAGGGATTGAGGAACCATCCCCAGCCCCAAGGACCAACATTTTACATCTCACAGTGAACTCTGGCCCTCTGCTTTTGCCATCCTCTCTGAGGAAATACACCAGGGCTTTTCCTGTGTAAATCACTGTCCCTGGTGTTACAATCAGACAGGGGGATAGTCTCCTGTGGCAGATGAGTCACTTGTATCCTCCTCTTTTCCAAGGCCAGTTTATTTTCAAACTCAGAGCCTAGGTGGCCAGCATTGTGGGGAGGGAGGCTGGGACACCAGAGAAGACCCTGTTCCTGCCAACAGCTTCACCTCAGGTGTAGTTTCATCCCATTGTGATTCTTCCTCTACTGGCTCTTCAGATCTAACTCCTCAAGGGCAGGTTAATATGGAAAAAAGTATGACCTACAGAACATCTAATAGTTATAAAACATACTGCACATAAACTGCAAACCATCACCCAGACTGCAGGGCTGGCTCCTCTACAGCACAGGACTGCCATTGCCACCTTTGCCAGGTCAGACAGAGCTTGGGACTCTGCTGTGGTACAGCAGAAATTAAAGGTATTAGCTCCTATTTCGTGGGATTATTTTAAGCACCGTTATCCTCTCTCCTCAAACACATTAACGCTTTGCAGTTAACTGTGCTTTGGGGAGGAGGAATGGACTACACAGTCTCCCAAAATCTCTCCCCAGTTCCATCGCCTGGTTTGAGAAGGAGATCAGAGCAATCTTGAGAGGTGCTTGACTCCATTCCATGAACCCTCTTACCTGCTCTGGCAGGCTTTCAGTGAAGACAATTCTGCAATATCCTTCTTCTCCCCATGCTCAGGGTTTACAGCTCTCCTACAGACTGTAGGATATTACAGGAGATTACACCTAATCTTAGGGTATGTTTCTATATATTACACCAATTATTTCTCATCCTGCCTGTAGGAGACAAGCCAGAAAGTAAAAAAACAGCTCTCTGTGTATTGAAAGCTTTGTTATTCCCCTCAGTTACCTACTTTCTAGACAAAACCAAACCCACTTATCTTGTGCCTTCTGAAACTTTTCCTTTTTTTGCTTCTTTGCCCAGATTGTCTCTGACATGGTATCCAAATCTGGCCACATTGCACCAGGTGGGATCTCAGCAGCACTGGGTGAAGTGGCATAAGTAGCTCCCACACTCTCTGCCTGCTAACACCTCCTACCCAAAGATTCACCTTTCTCAAAACATCAACATATTATTGGCTTGCTCAGTTTGCAGTAAGCCAAAACCCCAGCTCTGGTTCTTTCTATACTGCTTTCTCAGCATTTATTGTGCAGTCTGGTTTTATGCATTTGATTTCAATGTGTAATACTTCCAACTTTTCTCAAAATAATTCCATCTCACTGGGTCCAGATCATTCCTCCAGCTCACTGAGATCAGTCTTTTTCTTATTATGCCCTCCAATCTCATTATAGCTCCTTCCCAGCTGGCTCTCTGCTTCACATGAAGTCTCTTCCATCATCCACCATGATAATGAAGACAGCGAAGAGAAGTAGTCCCAAGGAAAACATTCCCCTGCAGAATCCAACTTGAAATGCCCTCTCATTTTGACAAGAGACTATTGCAAACCAGTCAGTACATTTTTTCAACCACTTCAATGAGACTTCATGGCAATTTATTTTCTAATGAAGATTCACCCAAAAAAAGCATCAAATACTTCAAACACCTCTTCATCATGCTTTATTTGTTCTCTGTGTCCTTTAAGTAATGGAGCTACAACTCCCTTTGCCTCACTCCTGCTTCTCACATATTTAGGAGAATTGTTTTTGTTGTTTTCTTGTCTTGTTTTTACTATTTGCAAGACTCCTTTTGTTTTTATTTCAAGTAATGACACACTCCTGAGGCAGCTATATAGGGTTTACTGTAGATTCTACTGCTTGTCTGCACTGCTTTGCTTGCAATATAGCCATCAGCTTTCTGCACTTCTCCATTTAGAACTTCTTCCTGGGACTCTGCCTAACTGCTCACTGAATTTGCTGAAATCTGCTTGCTTTTTTTTTAAGATCAGGTTTTCCTTCTGTCACACTTAGACCCTGAAACAGCCAGTAATTTGTTCTTCATCCTCAGTTTCAGCGGAAGATAAAACAAGACACAGAGAATGTCCAATTCTAATTTCATATATTGCCTCTCTCCAGGGGAGAGATGGATGGGTAGGATAATCTGCTCTCTTTCCTGTGCTTGATCTGTAGGTTAAGGACTTTGGTTTATTGAGCTGTAAACCTAGTAGGCTTTGTGAGCACACCAAAGAAGGGGTGGGGGGGGGATCCTGTTAATTAAGGCAGGGGAGTCTTATTTTGTTCTTTGAGAGATGGACATGACTAGCCTCAATCTAGAATTACTGGATAACTTGAGCAGCCATCAGAATGGACAGAACAAAATTCACTACTTCCAAATCAACTATCAAGGGAAAGAAAGCTGGAATTAATCTAGTAGGATCAGAAATCATCCAGAGATTTCAACAATAGATGTGACACATTTATTCTAACATAGCATTAAAATTAGAAATTAAAACCATGAAGGAAGTCAGGAAATTCACTGACCATGTACCTTTGGCTCACTTTGTATAGAAGTGCCCTCAGAGGAGGAGGCACAGAGTTTTTAGTTCCTGTTAACATATAACTGTCACTGTGCTGGATGAGAGAAGCTCTTGGTTTGGGAGTTCAGTTGAATAAAGGGAGTGTTGACTTTTTCATTTTCCTAATAAATAAGGGTTAAATACTGCAAAAAGAGGTTTAGAAATATTTCAAAACCTAATTTTACTATTTTATCAGTTTATAGAGGAAGAATCACATATGTGACTTTCTCAGGAACACTGGCAGTGAGCCACATCACAAAAATACTTCTTTGCATGTACATCAAGAAGAGGCCAAATGCATTTTTGATACATATATTAATTCCTCCTAGATGCTACAGCCACTGCTTAAGTGAGGATCACAAGCCTTACCATCAAAGCTGTTGAGTAACATCAATAAAATTCAGAAAGAAATATAGATGGTCAGTGACTTACCTATGTTACCTGGAAATTTTGACAACTGCTTGTGCGTCTGGATACTTTTAGAAATCTAAACCTCTTTCTCCCTATCTCTAGCACCAAGTTTTTTCAGATGAGGGTCTCAAATATTTGAGCAGAGAAGGGTTGTTTCATTTTGGTGTAAAAATCAGTGTGTGGAAAACAGAGTTTACTATCCTGGTAAAATTTAAAAAGGTTTAATAAAAAGACAATAAGAGACAGAAATAAAGCAAAGGGTTACATACAGCCAGGTGCCTTGGGTTCATACCAAGGAGCACACACTAACTCAGAAAACACTTCTTTGAATGCATAGACACGTTGTATATTCATAAACCCTCACGCATCATTCAATATACTCTTTCGGGTCCCCCCTACCCGTCCTGCACCACCCCCCTCCCTTTCTAAATCTTGCATTCCTCATTCCAGTCACTCTCCTGGTGTCCATCAGTCTGGTTTTACTGGTTCTGATAAAGGACCATCAAAACCCCTTCCTTGATGTTCAGGAGCTTCTCCTACAAGAATGCAAGGAATTCCTCTG
>VXBU01018868.1:21986-56227 GCA_013400315.1 Bombycilla garrulus | reverse complement strand
CTAGCTATTATCCATGAACTATGACGTACAGAAGACCCAGGCAATCTGTAGTCCACCAATATAATCCACCTTCCTCTTCCTCAAGTTTCTCACTGAGGAATAATCTTCTCTTCTGGATATTTGGTTGGCCTGATGAGCTACTACAGTTACACACAAGCTACTCTGAGATTCATTTTTTTTCCTTATATGAGTCAGGTTTTGTGAGAAACATTCTTTAACACAGAAGTAGATGTTTAAAAATATTCTATGTTGCTCACATGAGTCACACATGTGGATGTTATGGTCACTTCAGCCCTATCCAGTTTAGAAAAAAATAAATAACATACTGTCTTCTTTAACTACTAAATATAGCAGAAAATAACACACATACAAATAGTATTTAAAAATCTCTCAAGTTACAGGTTTTATCTTGCCATTCTAACCCGTTCAGGTCCTATTCAGACAGAAAATATAGGAAGAGAAATTTAATTATTTTTCTGCATAATTTTTGAATCATGAATAATGTTCCATAAAATGCATAAGTCAGTGTTCAATACTACATTTTATTTTATAAGAAAAAAGAAGTAATTATAGCTTTGATCTGTTTCCAAATTTTCTGTAGACTGTCCTTTTCCACACATGGTCTTTATAAAATTTTTCAAAATATAGATATTTTACTGTATTTTGCATTTGTTTAAAGCAAGAAAAACCAAACCAAACCAAACCAAACCAAAACAAAACCAAAAAACAAAAACTAAATTTAAAAAACAAAACAAAACCAACACAAAACCCCCCAACGAACGAAAACAAAACAAACCAAAAACCAACAAAAAATTATATATATTAAATGTTTGTTCAATTTTATTTGGAAGAAATAGACTTGTCACCATAAATTCATATACGCCCATTTGAACACTGAATATATGGAAATCTTTTCATGCAAAATGGATAGAATATTTTAAACTGCTGAAAGTATGAAATGCACTGCACAGTTATCATTACTACTATTATTTTAGATATACTTAGATACAGAAGAACACCAGTATATTGTGTGCTAAGCTTCCATTTTCACTTCAATTATAAATTTAAAAGAACAGCAATTCCTAGCTCTGCAAATATAATTTGGCAGTTTTTTAACTACAAGTTGTAAATATGTCCACATTTTGAAACTTGTACAAACAAGAATTTCTGGTTATAAATCCACATTATCAATGATTATTGAAACCTGGTTAAGAAATTCAGTTTACACTCATGTGCTCACTGAGTGCAATCCAGCAGGGTTGGATTCATTAGCGTTATTATTCAGTAAGTTTTATTCCTTCTTGACTCTTATTGAAGCTATAAAAAAAACTTTCAGAGAGACATTTGAACTCTATACTTTTGCCCCAAAGACTTTGTGAATTTGAGCCATTGCATAGGTATAAATATGTTTAAATAAATTTAGTTATCTCTGACTCCATTTAATTTCCAGTCAAAACCTTGACTGATTGTCAATTGTAACATAAGTATACAAAGTTAACTTATATTTCTCACTGATATTGCTAAAATATAATCAAGATAAATTTTAGATATCTCGTAGAAGTATTTTCTCCCCGGCAGAATATTTTTTTCTAGGCTTCAGCCTCAAGCAGATTTTTCATTGCAGATTTCTCAAAACAGGAATTTCTAAGAGAACTGCTGACACAACCTTCGCTCCTATATAGTAGTGTGAACTTGCCACTGTAATAATTAAGCAATTAGGCATGACAGAGAGTGTAAGTTTCCTGAGATAATCACACCCCTGGGGTATTAGAAGTCATGATCCAGAGATAAGTGGTTTTAATCCCCCAAGGGTGTGATTATTTTATGATAACCACACCCCCTGGAGGAGATTTATAAGTCACATAAAAATCTTCAGTGTAAAGTAAAAAGTGCTGGTATTGCAAGAGAAGGGAAAAGTCTGGATTTAGAGAGTGCTATGTGGCTTCCTCAAACTAAGGAAGAATTGCAATAAACAGCAATTCATAAAATTACCCATCAGTCCAATCCATTTTACTGGAGAATTTGGGATGGAACAGCCATGGATATATGGACAGACTGAGGAATGGGAAGCTGAAAAACAGTGTTGTGTTTGTGACCTGGAGGTCTGGTCAGTGGCAAGTTGAACATGAGCCAGCAGTGCCCTGGCAGCCAGGAGGGCTAAGCCTGTCCTGGGGGCATCAATCCCAGCATGGCCAGCCGGGCAAGGGAGGGGATTATCCTGTTCTGCTCTGGGCTGGGGCAGCCTCACCTTGAGTACTGGGGCAGGTTTGGGTGCCGCAATGTAAGACATGGAACTATTAGAGTATCCAAAGAGGATGGTGAAAATGGTGAATGTGTGGAAGCCATATGAAGAGGGGCTGAGGGCATTTGGTTTGTTCAGGCTGGAGAAAAGACATCTGAGGGGAGACCTCATCGCAGTATGGAACCTCTTTGTGATGGGAGGAGGAGGGGCAGGCACTAATCTCTTCCTCTCTGGTTACCAGTGACAGAANTTTTATTTTTCATTCCTGATATTCTGCTCTCCCAGAATAGCGTGAGAGCTGATTTCTTCTCCTGAGCCCTCTGCAACTTCCCAGGCTGGGCCCGGGAAGAATTGCAGGTTTTTCAGGCTGTCAGGCTGTGTGTGACCACAAGAACCCAACAGAAGAGCCGGAAGCTGTGTCAGGCAAGATTTAGGCTGGATATTAAGAAAAGATTCTGCTTGTGTTTGGACACTGGAACAGGTTCCCCAGGTCCTATCACAAAGCCTGACAGAGTCCAAAAAACCTTTGGATGATGGTCTCAGGCACATGGTATGAGTCATGGGAACAGTGCTATGCAGTGTCAGGAGTTGGACTTGCTCTATGTGGGTCCCTTTCAACCCAGCATATTCTGTCAGTTATTGTAATCTTTCTCTGAAAACTAATGTAGCAAACACTGCTTCAAAACTTTTGAGATCATCTCAAACCTAGAAATGCAATCTCTATTTGAGACTACCTTTACTTCCAGGTTATGACAAAAATGCCCTTCCAAAATGTTATTCGTAATTCCATCATGAAATGCATGCACTGCTCACGGTAGCAAATAATATATCATCTCATACTTACTTCTGAAAGTCATACTGGATGCACAGGAGTGATGCTGGGCTGCAAAGGGAATAAATTCCTTCACATGAGGTGATTTCAAGCAAAAAATTATCTACTAATTTTACTTAAAGACAGAGAGCTTATGCTCATTTGGTTCTCCCGTTTCTCACCATATGTGTCACCTTTCCTGTTCCCAGTGGAAATGGCATATATTTAATTAATTTTGAACATTTGCTTGTGCTTTGTGCTGGTGAAGGTTTGTTTTTGGTTTGCTAGGTTTTTGGTTTTTCTTAGAGGTGGTCAGCCAGACTTCACATCCAGGTTTTATCTAAATCTTTCTTACTTTCTGAGCTAAAACCATTGGGTTGCATGCCTTCCTATCCATCCACTCAACTGTAAATTCCAAGTAGACATCATATTTTCTATCCCTTCTAATGCACACATATGTATGTTGTACTTTT
Organism: Bombycilla garrulus; assembly: GCA_013400315.1. NCBI lineage: Eukaryota > Metazoa > Chordata > Aves > Passeriformes > Bombycillidae > Bombycilla > Bombycilla garrulus. Next base: position 52,701 of record VXBU01018868.1, on the reverse strand, counting down.
CTCTTAGCAATATAGTTGCAATCCCTACAGATTTTAATAATTTAAAGATAGGAAAATTAAGTTGTTTGTTGTTTTCTGTCTTTTGAATGATTTATTTTTTTTAATCTAAACTGAAAAGATGTATTTTTTCCCTTGGAAATTGTAGTGGTAAACAAACTTTGGCTAAAATGTAAGAAAAAGATATGGAAGTAACATGACAAGACACAGAGAAAACCAAATATTTTTATCTGCAGTATATTTTATTTAAGCTTTGGAAGCCAAGGGTGAAGGACAAATGAAGAATAAATTTTAGAATATTGGAGACAGATATATTTTAGAGTAATTTTTGTTTAAACTTCAGTATAACCTGCCAGTTATCTGAAACCAGAAGGAATTAACAACAAAGGAAGACATGCCTACAAGTCTTTATCATATTGAAATTTATTATATTTAAATAGAAGTAACTCTCACCATGCTCAAGAAATTGAAAAAATGGTCATTAATTTGGATTTTTTCAGAATGACCACTCTGCCCTTAATGAATACAACGTTTATGTAGTTCAGAACTCTTCTCAGATAAAATTCAAGAAATGATCAAAACATAGCCTTGCTTTAAGCTCCACTTCCTTCTCCTTCTCGCTTCTAATACTGTACTGCACTGATTATTAAATAAAGCCCAGTCCTACTTCATATACCTCTCAATCAAATGAAATCAAACTGTCCCAATCAGGGTGGTTTTTAGCATCCCTTGTGAAAGGTGGATGAAGCCTTTAAGGAAAAAGGGGTAAAGATTTTTTTTTAATAAATACTTTCAATGTTTTCATTATGCAATATATTTTATATTCACAGGAAGTCCCCCTGGAACATGAAGAAGAACTTCTTTATTGTTGGGTAAGCATGCACTGGAACAGATTGCCCAGAGAGGTTACAGGTTTTCCCTCACTGGAGAGATCCAAGATCCGTACAGACACAATCCTGTGACGTGCTCTGGGATGACCCTGCTTGAGCAGGGAGGTGAGACCTGATGACCCAGTGTGGTCCCTTCCAGCCTGACCCATTCTGTGATTCTGTTATGCTGTGATTATTCATCCTAATGGGTTTAATAATTTCAATAAATGGAGGCTTCTAAAGATAAAAAGGACACTATTGAAGTGACTAAAATAATTCTTAAATCAGCAGAAAAAAAAATCAGCATTTATAGTGCCTTTTTGAAAAGGTTACCATAAACATAATTTTTAAACTGTCCATTCAATATATGCCTCTGATCTTGTACAGGCTTAGAACTGACATACAGAACTGTCAAAACATAAATTGATCATTTTGATGGCACTTTGCTAAAAGCAGAATCTTTCTGCAAACTAAAAATCACAAATCATCTATGAAAACTTTGACAACTTTGATGGCTTCCTAAACCTCATATAGTGATGATTTTAAATTTATGCCTAGAAGACTAGCAATGGGAAAAAATACTCAAGCAAACAACAATAAAAAACACCACCAAAACCCCCAAACTATAAAAGTTTTTAACTTTGTATTAGATATCTTCTAGACATCTAAAGACATGATTGACGTTGTAACTTTGCACAAATTTCTGGAGTCGCTGCCAGTATTATGCTTTTCATTGCTGGCACAGCAACAAAAGTCTGATTTCATGCCATATGGAGTCAGAGTAACTTTAGCACAACTCCAGTATTCCTTGGTTCTCCAGTGATTGGCAAGATTTCTGTGGTGGAATTGGCCTACATTCGCTAATAGAAATATTGAGACTGAGTTTGGTTTGATTTGTACAGACACCTTCTGACCTGCCATGGCTAAATGGAGGCACCATACTTTAGGCCGACACATCTAGCCTCTAACACTCAGCATGCTATAAGCATCTCCAGTTTGACATTGAATGAGGCATCATGCTGCAAGTGGCAGCTGGCTTTTAGGGGGATATAGCTCAGGGCTCCTGCAGCCTGTTTGTTTCTATACTGGATATAGGTCATGCAAGTGCACTGCAGAAACACTGCACTTTTGCTTTCCATTCAGTGTGAAGGGATTTGTCTTCTCCAGAAGATTTATTCCAATGGTTACTTTCACTATTACTAATACTCATGAAGGTATGTCTGCAGTGAAAAACTGTGACATTAGTGCAGAATTTATAAGGAAAAAAATATTTGGATGGTTAATCCATCTCAGAAGCAAAGCAACCCTCAGGTAAATATTGGTCTATTCTGTGGCTGTGTCTGACTAGCACTAAAAACTGATTATATGTTGTAGATCCTGACACAAATATTAAGGAAATCCTGGATATCAGTTTAACCTGCCTGTTTTCATCACTGAGAATTGGCCCTTCACAGAAAATTCAAGAGGCTTCTATATAAAATCTTCTCTGTGTGCTGCTGATCTCTCATATATCAAAGCCAGCCAGAAAATACTGACCCTGCTAAAATCTCTTAGACTTCCCTAATTCTGGAAATTCATGTCATATTCATCTGAACAAATATGTGTATTTAATACCTTGCTGGTTATTTTGAAAACAGCACATACAAAACAATATTATTTTCTATAATAAAGTAATATAAACTATGATTTAATTAATTTTATACTTCATTTTATTATTTGCAGAATATTAATAGACCTCAATTTTCCCTCTCCTCAACAATCTTATGGTTCTTTCAATGTTCTTATTCCCTCTTTCCCTTTAATTATCTTTTCCTCTCTTCACATCACACTTTATCCAAAAAACACTTTTGTTCCATCCATTCTGTTGCACTAAGTTGTGTCTTATCAAATTGTTTTACTAAACAACTTTACCATGTACAGAAAAATCTATGAATTTCCAGACCAGATTCCCATATAACCACCTCTACAGCCAAATCTGTCAAAGACCAATATTTGTTTTCAGATCTCTTTCAATGAACTGAAATGCTGGCTGAGTGTTGCATTAGGAAGAATTAAAACAACAGAGGTTTTCTATATAGTATCAGGGTGTTTTAATCTCCCTTACTGGGAGACTTTCTATCTATTTGCATGAATTTATATAAAATGGGATAATATTGGCTCTAAGACAGGGATATTTAACAGAACAACCAGAATCAATAGTGACTAGCAAAATGTTCCAAGGAAAACCTAATGAAAAGAAAAATTAATATAATATTGATTCATTAATTTTTTAAGTCACTGCTGTGGCACATGTGGGTAGTTAAGTCCAGACATAAATATGAACTATGATCAATTAAACACGCTATACTTCTAGACATTAAGAATCACTTTTTGATTCAAGCACTACAGAAGAAAATAGGAGAAAGAAAATAAAGAAAATGTAAGTACTTATGGAATGAGAATAAAGTACAAGTTATATTTGCATATAGTTTTCCAAAGAAGTATTAGTGTCTCTGTTTCTTGATTGTGCTTGCATGGCTGTAGAGGTATCAGAATCCATATATATTCCTGTGATGTGAAGAAGTTCAGGTCAAATCTGAAAAACTCTTTCTAGGGGGCTTATTGCCCCATTTATCCCGCTCAAAATTAATTAAATTACAAGATATCACCAACTCTTTTTTCATCATTTCCTCTTGGTCTCTACTAATATCATTGGTATAAGACATAAGGCAGGTGTGGGATTACTAGTAGGAAAAAATAAGATTAACCTAGATTTTCTCTTTCTCTATTTGTACAGGCTTTGCTAATGAGCTGAAGCTAAACAATAGATTGATCATAGACTCCGTTTAAAATACCTTCTTTACTTCTGCTCATAAACTGCTGTCCAACTTAAATTTATGCAAAGAGATGTAGCACTGAAAAAACACAGCACTTATCCCTAAGTTCAATAGCAAATGCTGGAGAAAAGATTGTCCAAAGGGAGCTATCAGGAGAACTCGGGAGATAACAACCAAGAAAGTAGAACAGAGAAGAGGTCGGGGAAGTACCACGAATAATGTCACTAGGAGAATAAAGGAGTTAAGTTATACTGGAAATACATGGAGAGAAAAGAAAAAAATGTGGAAGGTTAGCAAAATGAGAAAACTAGAAGAAATATAAAAATAATGAGAAAAATTAAAGAAAAAGAAAAACAGTTTTAATGAAAATTTTAATTTTCATTTTAGTAAAAATGTTTTACACAAGATAGCGGACATAGTATTTCTTCAAGGTTCAAAAAAGGAAACCATTGAAAAGCTGGAAATATTGAGCTTCTCTCTTAGGCTGTAGAGTAATTTTTCTCTGGACATCTCTCTCTGCCACAGTAAATCTGTCCTTCTCAATCTCTACCTCTTTTGCCCATCATGACACTCATTGCACCTGTATCTATTGACTGTCTATGACACTGGGAAAATTTCTCTGTATTTATACAGTGTGACACAGGTGAAGACAGAGAAAAGCTCCTTAATAACATCAACACCTGTAAATAAATATGTTTGGACAGAACAGAAGGGAAGGTTTCTAAAAAAGGACAGAAAGAGTTTGGGGCCTCTTAACTTGTGCACAAAAGAAAGAGCTGTGCAGGAGATTGGGCAGCTTAGGGCAAAGCTTACTGAAAGCTGTTTTGAGCAGCCCTCTAAGGACCTAAATGCAGTCTCAGTGATAGGTTGTGCCTGAATGGACTGACCTGCAAAGTAAATTGAGTCATTGCCTGAACTCCCAGTCCCCAGGAGAGGAGATGAGAAAAAGTTGTTGGTTATATTTCTGATACATAGTTAACCTTTACTTCCTAGGGCTCTGAGGATGTTGAGTGTCATCTGAGTAGGCATCAGCATACATGTAAAAATACCAAATCAGAATGAGAGTAATCTCTCTGTAGANAAAAAAAAAAAACCAACCTTGTGATAGGAATGACCACATGGTATTCAAGGTCAAACTCAACTGGAAATAGAATGCCTAAGGAAATTTCATGATTTCAACAGAAAGTCTGGCAGAGGGAACAGTACAGAGATACCTTTCAGGACTAGTATCATTGATCCAACCTTAGGCAGGGGAAGGAACAAATGATATCTTCATCTAGCCCTAAATTTAAGCCACAAACAACATAATGTTTATGTACCTATTTTTCTTTCTCCTCTTAGTGCTGCTTCAGTCACAGCTCAGTATCTTTACTATAGATTTTGTTTTAACCACAGCTGAAGGCTGCCCTTATATGAGTTTCACAGAACATGTGTAGCATAATTAGACTATGGTGTCCCAGGAACATGTGAGTTTTTTTCGGCTTTACAGATGGGTAGCCTTTTTAATTATATAACATCATGTATTTTAACTAGTTTCCTCTCAAAAGAAACTTTGAATCGTGTTAATCTGACTTCATGTGTTTTTTCCTCTTTATACATGCAGATTTTAAAATCTGCTAGATTGGGTAACAACCTCTCCAGCAACTTTCTGATTTTCTGCCACTCCCCCTTAGTTGAGAAAGATTTCAGTTTTCCCTCAAATAAAAACTTACATTTCCCTTATGATTTGACTTTTTTTTCCTGAATGTAAATACAGTGCAGTAACAAAATTTCTTCCCATGGAATCTCAGCACTTAATTTTACTCTTCAGATTCTACAATTCCTCACAAGGGGAAGCAGAGGTGCAGGCATTGATCACTTCTTTGTGATGACAGTGTCAGAACCTGAGGGAATGGCCTGAAGCTGCATCAGCGGAAGTTTAGGTTGGATATTGGGAAAATGTTCTTTACCCAAAGGATGGCTGGACCCTGGAACAGACTCCCCAGGAAGGAGGTCACAGCATCAAGCCTGACAGAATTCCAGAAGCATTTGCACAACACTCTCAGGTTTGTGGTATGATTCTCAAGGCTGTCCTGTGCAGGTCCAGGAGCTGGATTTTATGATCCTTGTGGGTCACTTCCAACTCGGATTATTCTGTGATTTTATGATTCTGTGATAATAAAGCCCTGATTTTTTTTTTCTTTCAAGCTGCTCTGCATTCTTTGTCTGTGAGGGACAAGGTGGAAAAGAAATGCAGATGCTCAAAATGCTAGAGGATTTCATCACTGCTCTGTAGTTTCTGATCTGCTGGTGTCTTTAGACTCCTCTTTCATTCTCTTTCTGAGGACATATAGTGGAAGAAAAGATGAAGAAAAGTTAACAAACTATATTCAACAAGATGAAAAGTCCCAAAATGATGGTATAGATTTCTAGTGCATAGGATAAGACTTCTGCCTGCCTACGAAACCCCTCTCATCACCATATTTAGAACATGCACTGAATAATGAAGGCACTCCAAAAGTACAATCTAAACACAAACATAAAAAGCCTTTCTGTCTAAATAAAATTGCTGCATAGCCAACACTAGATAGTACAGAAATAGGCTGTATAAATATCCAAATGGTACAAAGGGCTAAGGATGAAATGTAATCCTCCACTTGGGTTTTTGGATTTGTTTCTTTTTGTTTGATGTAACCCTGCAAATTGTGTTTTAACATAGATTTTTTTAGGACAGACAAAAACATGAAACTGAAACACATGACAAACTAAGTCATTGAGCATGCTCACTGCTGTAAGTAAAGTCAGATGCTCCATGGTTCTGCTGTGGCTATAGAGGGAAGTGGCAACACAGAAAAATCTAGCTGCGTATTTTGGCTTTAGAGGTGATCAAGGAGAGTTTTTCATTCCCTTGACTGAAAGGTTCTTTGAAATCAGCTAGAACGATTGGCTAGCAGAAAAAAAATAGCAAAATGCAGGTCTTTTTCATGTTTATGAGGGGATATTCCTGTTTGATAAACTTAGTCATCTTTTACAACATGGTAACTCATCCAGTTGATCAAGGGATGGCAGTTGGTGTACCCTTTTTGGATTTCAGTGAAGCTTTTGATACTGTCTCTCATAGTATCCTTACGGAGAAAAAGTCCAGCACACAATAAACACATCACAGGATGGGTGAGAAACTGGTCATGGGTGAAGCACAAAGAGTTATAGTTACTGGAGCGAAATCGGGCTGGCAACCTATCACCAGTGGGATTTGCCAGGCCTCCATCTTAGGCCCTGTGCTCTTCAACATCTTCATTAACAACTTGGATGCGGGACTTGAAAGTATATGGAATAAATTTGCTATCAATACTAAGCTGGGAGAAACTCTTTACTCCCTTGAAGGCAGGGAGGCCCAGCAGAGAGACCTCAACATATTAGACAGATCTGCAATCATCAATCATATGAAGTTCCACAAGGGAAAGTGCTGATTCTGCACCCGGTATAGGGCAGTCCTGGATGCATGGAAAAACTGGGGAATGAGAGGCTGGAAAACAGAGACAGAGAAAGGGACCCAGAGTCCTGGTCAATGGCAAGCTATAAATGAGCCAGCAGTGCCTGGCAGCCAGGAGGGTCAAGCCTGTCTTCGGGTTCCTCAGACCCAGCATCGCCAGCCATGCAAGGAAGGGAATTGTCATGCTCTGCTCTGGGCTGGGGAGGCCCCAACCTGAGAATTGTGTGCAGTGTTGGGCACCACAATATAGGAAATATTTAAAGCTATTAGACAGCTCCAAAAGGAGTACCATGAAGATGGTGGAGGGCCTGGAAGGGAAGCCATTTGAGGATCAGCTAAGGTCATTTGGTTTGTTCAGCATAGAAAAGAGGATACTCATCATGGTATACAACTTCCTCATCAGGAAAACACAGGGGCAGGCACTGATCTCTTCTCTCTGGTAGCCTGTGACAGGTCACAGGGGAATGGCCTGAAGTTGTATCAGGGGATATTTAAGTTAGATATTAGGAAAAGGTACTTCACTTACACAGTAGCTGGGCACTAGAACAAGTTCCCAGGGTCACAGAATCAAGTCTGCCAGAGTTTGAGAAGCATCTGTACAATGCCCTCATGTGTTTAGTGTGATTCTTGGCATTTTCCTGTGGGAGGCCACAAACTGGACTAAATGATCCTTGGGTGTTCCTTTCAACTCAACCTTCCCTTTCTAGCTCGCAGTGCTTGCTTTGTGCATCCCAGGACACGCTTGGCCCTCCTGGCTTCCATTGACCACAACTCCCAGGTCCCTTTCCATGGCACTGCTTTCCGGCCTCTAATTCCTCAGTCTGTGTGCGCGCCAGGGTTACCCTGTCCCAGGTGCAGAATTAGGCATGGTCCCTTGTTAAACTTCATATAGTTGCTGGTCATCCAGCCCTCAATTTGTCAAGGTCTCTCTGCAGGGCCTCTCTGCACTCAATAGTGTCAACAGCTCCTCCCAATTTCGTTTCATCTTCAAAGTTGCCAAGCATTCGTTTGAGCCCTGCAGAAGCCCACTAGTGACCAGACACCAGTTTGATGTCACTCCATCAGCTATAACCCTTTCCGCCTGACCTGTGAGCCTGTTGCTCACGCATCACATAACATGGTTATCCAGCTGTATCCTGAACATTTTGTCCAGAAGGATCCTGTGTGAGATGGTATCAAAGGCTTTGTTGAAGTCCAAAGAAGACTGCAGCAACTGGCTTTCCAAGATCAGCTATGTGGATTACCCTGATTTCTTGCTTTAAGATAATATAAGAGATGCTCTTAATGTGTTGCCTCCCCTTATGGTATTAACCAATCCCTTTCCACCAATCAGAAACAAATATAAATCAATGTAAGTGGAAAACTAAGAGTTTACTATCAAGTGAAACTGCAAGAGGAAAAAAACCCCAGCAGATACAGTAGTATCTGTAAGTGCTAAATCTCATTAACTCCTCCTGAGCAAAGAGAAACCCAGAACAGTGGGGTAGCCCTAACCTGGACAACCTCATGTTGGAAGACAAATGAAAAATGGCATCAGCCTCTTCCTCTACTACTTATGTCTCCAGCAGCAGCAGCTCTGTCTGCAAATATGCTGGCAGCTGTGGTGGTCAGTACTCTGTCAGGGGCTGGAATTTTTGGAGGGACATTGCCTTTCCTGTTGGCAGCAGAAAGCAGCGGCTGGCCAGGGTGTCCCAATCTCTGGGCCCCTTCGCCTCAGCTGGGCACTGCTAGCAGCTGCAGTGACCGCACTAAGCTGGACTGCTCTGCTTCTCCCAGTGTGGCACCATGCAGACGGGTGCTGCAAAATTCTCTCTTGAAAAAATTTTTGATTGTGAAATGCAGCTTCTAGGGTTGGTACTGTTGCTAGTAGAGGCAAGAAAGAACAACAAACAAACCAAGCACAAGAGAGGCAAAAGCCACACAGTGGAAGAGAACAAGCTGCCTGGGAGAGCAGACTTTAAAAGAGATCATCCTATCCTCTCCTACTCCCCACACACACTCCAGTTTGTGGCCACAGAGTCTAAAAGAGACAGTAAAATTTTTGGGCAAAAATAGATATGGAATACAGTAATATTTTGTATTACCCTGGACACCTGTTGTGGAAAGAAATCAGTTGGACAAGCAGAACTTTCCCCTCATGAAGTGGTGGCTGTGACCAATGACTGTGTCCTCTGGTTGTTTTTCAAGACTTTCCAGAATAATCTTTCCCATTGTTTTACTGGGCACTGAAATGAGACAAACAGTCCCATAGTTTACAGGTTCCTCGTACTTGACCTTTGTGAAAATCGGGACAACTTTAGACAGCTTTCAATCAGGTAGGGTACTCCAGAATCTCAGGATTGCTCAAAAATCGTTGTGAGAGGCTTTGTAATAAAAGCAGTAGCTAGCTCCTTGATGATTCTTGAAGGAATATCAGATAGACAATTCTTCATTTGCTATAGCTTTGAGGTTTATCTGGGTCTGTAACCACCATATTAATTCTGCTTAATACAGAGTGCTCAAAACAAATGTGTTCAGGAAGTCAATATGTAGGTTATCACAAACTTTTAATTCTTAACTGAAAAAGCAATTATTGAATACAAACAATCTCTAAAACAATGAATTACTGGATTTTGTTGTTTGGGCAAGTCATGGAAGAAAAAAGAATTGAATGGAGGAATTACATTAAACTGTATTTAGGAAAAATCTCTTTTATCAGTCATAAGAAGTACACATCAATAAGTGAGCAAAGAGCATGCAGTAGGAAGTATGTTTTTAAAAATACAACCTGAAAAGTACTGTAGAGAGCTGTAAGGTAATACAGGTCTGCCATCTAGACAAATTTGTTGAGCTATTTTACTATTGCTTGGAGACACTAGAAAATACACTCTGAATCTATTTGGGCTGGTGTTTCCAATTAAACAATATAATTCTTGCCAAGGGAGCAGTCAAGTGTACTGCATATTATTATTATGGTGAAACACTGTGAGCTTGCCCTAGAAGATTTTTGTATGGTACATCTCTGTTCCAAAAAAAATGGATATGAAATTATGACCCAAAATTCTTCATGAAAACTACCTCAGAACTTGTGAAGTATAAGTAAACAAATTTTGGGTTTTAAAAAAAAGTTGGGTTTTTTAAAAAATATGGGGCATACACCAGTCTGTGCCCCAAGTATGTGTTTCCTGGAGGATAGACAACTGGATTAATAGACATGGACTTCACCAGACATTTCAACAAAAGCTGATGAAATCATCAGAGATGAAGGGGCTCGGATAAACCTCACAAAAGGCTGAGGACTGCCTTCTCCTGCTCTGTGAGTTGCTTTTAAAATAAGTCTCTTGCTCTTTGCCCTGCCTAAGCTGCACTGAGATCACTGACCCTCATCCTCAATGTCCTGAGAGTCACATTTCACCATATTGTTAAAACAGTTTTTCTAGAGAAGCAATAGTCTTGGCAACATAATGATATGATTTTAAAGTTGGCTTTCTTTATGTAAAATAAGTGCAGTTGTAATTACAGAACTTATTTTCAAAGTTGATTCAAGTTCTGATTGACAATGTATGGTTGTACATTGTACTTCAGATATCTTAGCTGGAATGTAGAGATTGGCAAAGTACTTACAGAGTACTTATCCTCCAAGAAGATAAAAAATTTAGACTGAAGCAATTGACATAAATGAAACGAAGGCCTTTCCTTTTGTAAGAAAGAAAATATATAGACCTCTTATAATAGTTAATGATACAATAGCCTTCATTATAATGTGACCTTTTTAGAGTAATTTCTCATATTAAAATACGTGTATCCTGAAAAAGGTTTTTATTCCTTCATTTATTCATTCATTTATTATCGGATTAAAGTACGTAACTTTTAGGCATACATGGCACAACAGTTTTTTATGTCTGTGAAGCAGATACATGGGACAAATGTTTGTGAAGAAAGATCACAAAACATCAGTAGTATCTTTCAGTATCTGCTAGATGAAACAAATAATAAGGATGTCATCAGGGAAGTCTACTATATGCTTCCTAACCAGGACAATACTCCTTGAGAAACTAAGGGACACTTCCACGTCAATTCCCCTTGTCCTTATGTCCTTCAACTTGCCAGAAATTAACTTGGAGCATCTGGAAACTAAGACCCAAAGATTCTTAAAAAACCCGGGTGTCAACTTTATGGAACAGGTCCTAAGGGAGAAGATGTAGAAAGATGCTCTCCTTGATCTACTGCTTGTCAGAGAGGATGTCATGAGCAAAGTGGAGATTGGCCACAGCCACCACAAGGAACAGAAATTTCAGGTTGCACAAGAATTAGTAAGGAAGATCTTCTGTGAAAATGTTTTTGTAGGTGCTGGGGTCCATCAGTGCTGGTAACTTTTTAAACATTACCTGCAAAGGGCACTGGAGCAGGAACTCCTGAATGTTGGATGTCAAGCAGGGTGGGCAGAAGGCCATGTTTGCTGAACAGGAATCTTCTCTTGGAAATAAGGAAGGTAAGAAAGGAAGGTGTAAGCCCAGTGGAAACAAGGGAAGAACACTGACATGTTGCTTGCAAATCTAGGGAGAAAATTTGTGCAGCCAAAATACAACCGGAACTGAAGTCAACCAGATTTCTTAATCCTGAATTAGACAGGTTTTGGTCACTTCTTTGGTCACTTTGACTGACAGAGAAGATTTTTGGAATTAGACATAGGAAGATTACCTACCTCTTTCAAGGCTGATCCTTATTCTATACTCATTGGCCTCTTTCTTTCTAGAACAAAAATCAAAGTTTATTCAATTACTTCTAGATTTTAAGACTTGTGCCCTTCTTGCATAACACAGTAGTCCAAAATGTTGCTTGAAGACAAGCAAAATATAATCATATAATTTAGTACAATACTGACTCTTTTGACCCATATTATTGTAAAATGTTTTTCAGCTCTTAGAGAATAAAAATGCTGACCCCTTATAAATTCTTTCTCCATTCCTTCAGCCGCAGAATGCAGGCCACAATTTGCTTTCACTTGGAGGGATGTCCATTACACCTGGAACAGACTCCCCAAGGGGTGGAAATACAGCCACAGAATTTGCCTTGGACTGATCCAGACTGCACTGGCAAAGGGTGAGAGCACTTTCAATACATTGATAACAACGTGTAGGGCAACATGGAAGAGAAAGTAGAGAAAGGGGAGAGACAATCCAGATAATCCTGAAAGCTGGTTTTGTCATAAAGCAAAATAAGTTCAACAGACCTGCCCAGGAAATCCAGTTTTTTAGGAGTAAAGTGGTAAGAGAGACACCATCACATTACAACACATGAGATTAACAAAATAGAAATCTTGTCCTTATCAACCAGCAAGAAGGAATACAGGCTTTCCTAGATGTTTTTGGAGGATGCATATGCCAGACTAAAGTCAGGCTGTTAACCCTCTCCATCTAGTGACATAGATTTCAAGTGAGATCCTGTACAACAAGATGTTTTGAACAAATTGAACTGGAGATTACTCATGCAGTAGCTCCCAAGCCAGTCAAGACAGGACAGGATATAAAAAAGTTTGCTCTACACTGAAGGTGGAGAGAATAGTTCTTCCTGGAGTCTCTGGCAAGAAGTAGCCTCAGGATTCAAGAATGACCTCTAGGGTTCTGGAGTCAGGGATACAAAGGATCTGAGGCCTGCTACGCCCTAACTGAGAAAGAGATCCTTATGAAGGGATTTGAGCTGCTTCAGAAGTGATTAGCACCAAAGCACAGCTCTTCCTGGCACCCCAAATGCCAGTGCTGAGCCAGATATTTGAAGGGAAAGTCCCTACCACACATCATGCTACTGATGCTGCATGAAGTGAGTAGATTGCTGTGACCACACAGGGAACTCAAATAGGAAATACCAATCACCCAGGGATCTTGGAAGTCATCACAAACCCGTCTGAAGGGGAAAATTTCAGACTATCATTGGAAGAGGAAGAGGAGGAGAAGGTGATGTGCTGAGGAGGCCTTGCCATATAATCACCTACCAGAACATGAAACACATTGTTTTCCCTGCTGTATTGAAGTGATACATCAAAAATGGAAAGCTGCATTGTGCTGTGACAAGTTGCATAAACTATTTAGGGACAAAGAGGATCAAGTCATGTTGCAGAGCTGAAAAACCTCTAGATAGCTTTAAATATTGCTGAACAAGAGGAATGGACAGCGCTCTACACTGACCACTGAAAAGTAGCAAATGCTCTGTAGGGGTGGCTGGATTGATGGAAAAAGATCAATTAGCAGCACAGAGTTAAACCCATCTGAGCTGCAGCAGTTTGACAAGATGTCACTGCCTGGATAGAAAAGCTGGCTGTAAAAGCACATCACACAGAAGCATGTGCACCTGTAAGTTGGGCTCCCGAAGAATGTCACAACAATGGACAGGCAGATTGGACTGCCAAGATTAAAGTGTTTCAGATCTGAACTGGTAACATAAGGGTCAATTATTTCTGGCTCGGTGGGCCCAGTCATCAGGGAAGAGGCACAACATACAGGTGGGCTTGTGATCAAAGGACTGACTTAACCACAGACATTATTTCCCTGAATTTTCATATCTGTGAAGGATGCTGCAATCAAGCAGGCCAAGCAGGTAAAGCCTCTGTGGTATGGGGGAAAATGGTTGAAATATAAATATGGCAGGGCCTGGCTGACTGACAATATCATGCTCCTGCAAACCTACCAAGGCATGTTCTACATGCTGACAATGGTGGAAACAACCATTGGATGGCTTGAGATGTGACCTGAGCCTCACCCCACTGCCAGAACACCATCTTGGGCCTTGAAAAGTAAGTTCTGTGATGACACAGAGCCCCAGAAAGAAGTCAGTCATGCAGCAGGGCTCATTTTAAAAATAGCCTCATAGACCCCTAGGCCAGAGAACACAATATTGAATGGGTATCATATTCCTTACCATGCATCAGCCCCTGGAAAAATTAAACAGGACAATGGAATATTAAAAACTACACTCAAATAATGGGATCTACATTTAGTGAAAGCCACTTATTTAGGAGGTCATTCCTATCTCACCATAGTCCTTGAAAAAGATAAACTGTTTCTTTTAAGAGGCATAAACTATACCTGTTTTTAACCCACGACAAGGAGTGACTGCTGCTGCTGCTGCTGTCACCCCACTGCCACCCCAGGGGAAGGGGAGCCCCTGCCTCAGGACAGTCGGAGCCAGCATTTGTGCACAGTGACCCTGCCTGGACCAAACAGCTTCCCAGGCACCGCTGTGACGGAGTGGGGCTAGTGCCATTTTTGTCTTTGCCTCAGGCCACTTGGGGCCTAGGTCAGTAAACACTGTTTTGTACACTAATCACCCCCATTTTTTGTACTTTCCATGTAGTTACGGTTACTGTTCATTTTTCTTATTTCATTGTTGCTTTGTTTTTTTCAATTCAATGGTTCGTAACTCAGCTCAGAATCTCTGCTTTTAGACTCCCTCTCACAGGGAGGGGGTAGGGGTGAAAGAGAGAAGCTTAAGTGGAGTTTCGTTTTCAAGATAAATTTTTCTTTTAAACCAGCACAAGTGAAAACAAATAGATTTTTCTTTTCAATAAAAGGAAGATTTTGATATCTTCTTAACGTATGGAATAAAACCTTAATTACCATCAGCAAATTCAAATAATATTTAAAAAATACAATTTATGTCCTATGGTCTTTTCAGAGCAAGGTTTCTTTAGCCCTAATCAATCTTGCTTTTTCCCTTTTTATTTAGGAGTTGTTATTTCTTAGACCTGTAAAAGAAAAAGAGGATAAATTTATGAAGAGAATGTATTTTATCAGTCTTATGTGGTCCAGAGGTCCAAAGATACTTTCCATTCTGGCAAGTTCCTACTAGTTTTATTATTGCATTGTTTGACTCATGCTCATTGGAGGCAAAGATGAAATTTTTAAAGAATAGGCATTGAAGAAGAGGCTTGACGAAGTTATTGGATCTGTTCTCAACTATGCTTAAGCAGTCCGTGACAGAATTTCTTTTGCCCTGTAGTAGATTGTCATTAATGTGATTGATTCAAAGTAACCTCTCTGAAAATGTATAGGCTTGAACAAGGTTGTCATACACAGATATCCATGGCAAAATAAACAAAAGTGTCTTTAGGTTTGACAATGACATCTCTCTGGATACTATGAAAATATGTAATGTTTGTAATGCTGGAGCTAATTTATTCACCTTGTAAGCAATTTAATATAATCTTATGATCACTCTTATTGCAGCTGTGAACAATAAATCCTCTATATAAAGAAGGTGGCATCAATTTATGTGGCACCTGTGACCTCTATGCCATATCAATCTAAACTGGTGATTAGGACCACAAAACATGGTAAGGGCAAGAGTGGCGAGGGGGAACCAACCACCTCAGCACGTGTTCCTGGGCCAGAGATTTTTCCAAAGACTCTTTTTCTTTTCCTAACAGAAAGAGCAGTCAGGTTATTGATAAGTCACTGTGGTTTCAGAAAATTTATTTCATATTAGAATACTAATATTTACCTATTTTTTTTGCAGTGACGGGAATGTGGGATGTTATCAGACCCAACTGCAATTTTTAACTGCAATAGCAGGTCAAGGTCAGGCTTGTGGGCTGCGTTCCTTGACCTCCAGAAAAATCAACAGGTAATTCAGGGTAATCACAAACAGACAGAAAAAGCTCAAGTAGCTGTTGCCTTTCAGGTGTCTGGAAAAATGTTATTGAATTTCTTTTTTAGAAAACATCATTCATTTATACTGTATTTCTTCCTCTTATTAAGTCACAGTACTTAAAACAAATGCTATCACAAGAGGAGAATATCCATTAGCTGTGTTTACTATGACTCTCTAAGAGTTTTCAGAGCATCCCTCAAACCTGATGTTTAGATGTAAAATTCTCAGCATGTTCAGCAGAATGTTCGCAACACAGCTATCTGTTTTTAGAGTAAGTGTCTTTCCCTATTCCAGTTAATTGAAAGCAATTCTCAATCACCCTCCTGTGTTTAAAGTATCTGGATAAAGTTAGAGTGGCAGAAAAGTCCCAGGGTTTTAAAGACTTATAAACAACATAGTTGTTTGAACAGTTGACAAATAAATTCAAGCTCCCCAGGATACTCTTGTTTAGGATTTTCCCAATTAGGCATTTTATTTGATCTCTGGGTCTGGGTGAGCCACAATTCTCAAGAATTGAAGAAGAGATTAATGGACTGGATACAATGGCTAATTCCTCTCCAGAGTTTTCTTCATTGCTTGTCTTTGCTAATTTAATACCGTTATATTCAAAGTGAAATAAATCAAAATGAGAATTAGGCTTAATGCAACCAGCCTTTGAAGGGAGTTTAGGGCTTCCAGATCATAAGAGTCTTTTACAATTTAAAAACAAAACATTATTTTTTTCTTATGGAATGTTGCAAAAAGAGTTTTGCAAGAAAACTTTTGTAAGAAAACATAAAGTTGTGATTCTACCTGTTAGACAGAAATATAAAATCACTTTAAGACAGACATTTGAAAAAGGAAAGTGAGAACAGAGGCCCTAAAATATTAAATATTCAAGAAATATCTGGGGAGCTGGAGCATCTGGAAAAATATTTGAAGAAAAGCCAGTGTGATGTAGGACACAGAAAAAGACAAAAATGTTTTTGTTTTTTGTTTATTGGGGCTTTTCTTTTTTGTTTAATGACTGCACTTGAATCTGAAATTAAGCACTGCAGGTAGGAAGATTCTGCTGGGATTTTTAAAGGTATCACACATCTGTATGCTAACAGTTTGGTTTTTACCCATAGAGATGTGGACCCCACAGTGTTTACAGTCACAAATGGGAATTTTGTATTTCCTGCAAGTATACTGTGTCCTGTTGACCCACTACTTAGAGCAGATAATGTCTATTCCTTAATTGCACTCAGCTTTATTTTAAGAAACAGATTGTTTTTCTTGAAGGATGCATTTTACACAGGGTTTCTTCCAAGAGAGTGTATTTTTCCTTTCTATGACTGTATCTGTCTGGACAGGTAAGATTTATATTCTGGGGGACAGGTCTTCAGATGTATAAATAAGCTTAACTCTTCCAGAATCAGGTGTATATAACAGACTGTTTGTCATTGAAGAAAAGCTACCTTTTTCTCCCATTCTGACATGGTACCATACTGAACTACAACACAGGTAGTGAGCAGTTCAACAGCTATGGTACACACTATCCAAATAAAATGGCCAAAATGCCCATCCTGCAGGAGGTTGCTTAGAATTCTGTAAAATGTGATGAGATCAGAAAGGCTATGATTCTTTGCCAAAATGGAAGTAGTAGGGGGATTTTTGTTCTCCAGTTTTTAAAGCAACCACCACATTTTACCACATCTGATGTATTAAAAAATGTCCTCATATTTTGGGTTACCTAGAAGTAGACTCAAATCTTTCTGTTAGCATTAAAAGATCTTAGTCTAAGAACTTTGCTTTGTCATCAAACACATAATATTTGATGTGGGGCATTTGCACATCCAGTTCACATCAACAAAGCATAAACTGGTCCAAGCAAAAAAATCTCAAAAACATGTCATGACCACTTTTTCCTGGAAGTCTTCCAGGTCTGATAAAAGCCTCAAGGTAGACTTAGCTAGGCTGTAGGTTACTGTACAATCTCAGTAAAGCTGGACCACATAGAAAGAGTCCAAATGAGATTTTTTCAGATGCATCTCTGGGGAAATGTTTAGCAACAGTTCAGTCTAAACCATTACAGACAGTGTACATAACCAGTACAGAAGGAGATTTTCTTTCTTTTCCATGTGTGATAAGACAGTTCACTAAGGCCAGGACTGCACTGGTCAATGAAGTGCATCTGGATTTTTTTTCTCAACACCAGTGAAGGAGTGGGAAACCTTAATGAGTTCACTTGCTGAAAGATTGTGTTTCCCAAGACCTAGACAATATAGTTCACATGGGGTTCTAAATCCCATTGGAAGTTATAAATCACTTTCATTTAGGTGACTTTTGCATTGGGAAGATAACTCATTATGTTTGTTGCAGGGTCTGAAGAAAAGGAGTTGTCGAAGATGGTATGCCCTTCAGTGTTCTAACCATTTCATGAAGACTCTTCTGTCCTTACTTTTATGTGGCTGATAGATGTAACTGCTGCTTTGCTCACAGAATTAAGAGGAATTTTCTGCAAGGGGTAGTCAGGCCTGCCACACAAGTAATTGCTCATGCACTTGAAGAAAAATTATTTTCTTTCTTTAAAAATCCTTTTCCTTCTCAGAAAGCTCATGTCAGTCCTTGAAAGCTGAAAATTATCCCCATTATAACCAACTCTCTGCAGCTGTGTCCCATGTAGCTTGCCATTGCCACCTCCATTTTTGAGCTTCTCTATCACTTGCAAGGAAGGGCAAAAATTAAATCCAGACCTTACCCACCAACCCCTTCCAGTTCCTGTACACTTTAACAGTAAAAACCTCCTTGATGAAAATTTGGTCCTAGCCCACCCAGCAGCTGTGTCCTTGCACATGGGTTCCTGTGTCTTCCTGCAATCAAAGGAAGCTGAGAATAAATTCCCAGTTTTCACAGTTTTATTTTGTGAATAAAATGACAGCATTGATATTTAAAAAAAAACAACCAAAAAAAATACACAAAAAAGGGCAAAAAAAACCCAAACAAGAACAAAGAAACAAACAAAACTGGAAAAAAGCCAAAGATTTTGTTTTGCTGAAACAGTGCACTCTGCTGGGCACACTGCTTAGCTATTGTCTATGTCAGTTGTTATGACAAAGCTAGTAGTTACTATTTTCAGCAATATTGTAAACCTAACCTCTGTTAGGGTTTTATTTTTCTGAAGTTTCAACTGATAAAATTTTCAGCATCTCAGGTAACTAGTAATGCTACTCATATAACAGATTCAAATATGTCTTAGGAAAAATAACTAGAGTCTATCTCAAGAAAATTTTATGGAAAATATAATGTGAATTTCATAGTCCTATAGGTAAGCAGGTGAACTTTGGAGACAATTTTTCAACACTACAGAAAGAGAACTTTATTCCTGCATCTTATATGGCTACCAGTGTGATCCTGAAAATATACTGAATCCAAACATATTCATAAGCTCTACAATAATAACAATAACGAAAACTTAAACCTTAAAACCTGTTTATGTAAGTGTTTGTTATTGTTTTCTTTTTCAGAGCTAAAGGGAATAAATAAAATAAAATAAATGGTTTTATGACCATTATGCAAGTTATCCCTATTTGCTTGTGGCAGAATTTGTAACACCTTCTGAAGTCCTGAGATGCTGTATTCAATCTGCAGTGCTTCTTACTGGCTTTTGCCACACTGCTTACATCTTTGACTATCATTTTGACTCCACACCGCAGTGCTGTAGCTCATATACTTCTCTGCGCATTTAAATAGGCAATCCAAAAAAGGCAGCTGTCAGGGTTGTTAAAAGAAGATCTGGCATTTAGGCCAGATCTCTGGAAATAGTCAAGATATGGGGGTTGCCACTCTGCTTCTCACACTCATCTTCTACAAAGAGATGAGTACACTAGAGATTAAGTCCCTATGGTGACATCATCAGTACACCTCCAGATTTCACTCCTTTAACTGCTTTACATTCTCTTTTGTAACTCTAGAGAGACTAAAAACTTCAACGCCACAAATCATATGAGTATCCTTTTTATCTTAAGCAGCACTTTTGAATAATCCACTTTTTTTTTTTTTTTTGTCAGCACTGTTTGATGCCCAAAAATATTTACTTGAAGATAAAACATTATCAGATACCTACTGCCCCTCTGTAGTACCTCAGGGGGAATTCAAAACCAGACAGCTTAGATCTCTGCACTTCAAAGAATTTCCCCTGAAACCTTGTTTACAGCATAAGCTGAAAAACAAGGTCCCTTTCACCTTTTGTACTACCATTAAACATGTTAAAGCACTGAATAATTCTTCCACACCATACAGACAAACTCCACCATAGTCTAAAACTGGTCAATTGCTTTCATTTAAGCATGCTAATTTACCACTGCATAAACCTAAGAGAGAGAAGAATGTTTTACAGTAATTTCTGCCCCATCCCCTGCTGCTCTGTTACTTCACAGCTTCACGAAAATCTAATGTAAGATACAGTGAGGTCTATATTTCCTTTAAAAATTACTTCAAAATAGAAATTTTTAGTGTTTTCTTCCTTGTCCTAATGCCTTGACCATGTCAAAGACATTTATAGCAGTTAATGAAACCTTTTATTGGTGACATCTTTATTTTAAGTTGTTCTTTGTTTTACTGTAGTGAAGGTTATGGCTGAAATAAACAGCAGACCCTAATAATATCTTTAATCAGAAAATAAGAGGTTCATACATAAATCTATACACTGTACCCTCCCACCTCGTGTGCAAACTCTCCAAAAGTCAGCTATAGTTGTAGCCATTTGCAGTGGATTGACTTGGGGTGGCTTTCAGATCCCCACTCATGTGCTTTCTCTCTAACTCTCCTCAACACTAAAGAGAGACTAGGATGGACATGCTCATTGGTTGAGATAAAGGCAATTTAATAAAGAAAGCAGAAGCCACACATGGAATTAAAGCAAATTCAGGAAATTTAGTCTCAACTTCCCATCATCAGGCAGATTTCCAGAACTTCCCGGGCAGCAGGACCTCATCACACATAGGAGCTGCTTGGGATAACAAACATTATAAACTTCCAATACTTCCTCTTCTTCCTCCCTTCTCTCCAGCTTTTATTGCTGAGCATGATGTTGTGTGGCATGGGAACACCTTTGGTCATTTGGGGCTCCTCCCAAACTGTTGCCCAGTCCCAAGCCTTCTAGTGGTGAAATGAGGGGTGCTTGATGATCCAGCGTTGATGCTGTGTGAGCACAGTGCAGGAGCAGCTGAAACACCAGTGTGTGACCAATGCTGTTCAGGCACTGACACAGAACACAACACCACACAGGCTCCTACGAGGAAAATTAGCCATCTTCCAGCCAGGCAGGTACACTATTCAACAGTGTCATGAAACATACTGCATTTTAGCAGCAGTTTGAAACCTGATGCTTTTTGTCTGCTTGTAACAATCCTAAATTATTCTGCTGGATAAATGAGGTGTGTACAACTAAGGTAATTTATAAGAGTAATGCAGCTTGCATAGCTAGTTTACAAAAGCCTACTACAACCTTCTACAAGGTCCTAAAAACATGGTAAACAAACTAAAAAAGATTGTTGATTTTTCTTTATTTGATTCACAGGGGTAAAAAGTGGAAATTCACAGCCAAAAGATTCCAAATGCTTTCCAAAATTTCCCTTGCCACTTCCACTTATTCACAGCCATTTCCTCAGTTGCAAATACAAAGGTAATGTAAATGAACCACTTTTTTTTAGTAGTGTGTACAGTCTTCATATACTTCACTGTACTTAACTTCAAGTTACACAAAACCTTTAAAAACCCCATTGCATTAAATACTTCTGATTTTTTTAAGTTTTATAATTAATCCATCCCTAAAGACAATTTGTCTTCTACCAAGATGGAGATCTGTTGAATTTATCTGGTTTCATTATTTTTCAAGAATAATATTTTCACACTCATTGAACTCAATGGCCCTCTCAAGCATAAAAAGCTTGATTTGAAGTTAGGATAAATATGTACCATTTCTCATTATCCAAAATATTTAAAAGTTAGTTTACACTCTTATGTAAAAGTATAAAGAGAATTGCAAAGTGGAAATTAATGTATTCTATTACACAAAATAAAATGTAGCATCAGTAATACACATCAGTCATTTATGGCAGATACTTGAAACTTTTTCGCAATGTTTACAAATTCTCATGCAAGACACTTCCAAGTAAATAATCTCATGAATAATCTCTTATGACTCTTCTAACAGAAAAAAAAATTGAACAATCTGTCTCCATGACAATGTTTTTGGCTTATACATTTGTATATATCTAATCTAATGTAATCAAGCACTTGTGGTCNTATTTGTTTAGTTGTTCAGTTTTCCTGGAGGATTTTCATATCAGAACGACATTTTTAACCCACCACTGAGATAATCTATATTTCAAGTGTATTATATAACATAATCTAAAAAATTATATTTAAATCCAAACATCATATGTAAAAGTAACTTCTCTAGATATCTGCCTTGATTACTCCAAATTTTTCCTTTAACCATTCCATGAAAGATTTCGTTTAAGACTTCCTTGTACAAATTTAATTCTCTGCCTCTGTTCTCTTGTTTTGTTGTGGTTCATTTGAGATTTTCTTTTGGGTTTTGGGGTTTTTTTTTGCTGTTTGGTTATTTGTTTGTGGGATTTGATTTTTTAATTATTGTTTCCAGCCAAGAGGGTTGTCTTTATACTTCCAGCTATATACTAGGGGAACTATCAACAGGAATAGTGGTTTATTTGTCTAATTTAAATCACAAGGGAGGAAAGGAATAAAATAAAAAAGATCTTTTCATTCTCAGGTTAATTCATGAGAAGACAGCAGGCTGTTCTTGTCAGTTAGGAAGATCATTCTCACTATAGAACAATATCAGTATTTAGTTTTGGTGAGGTGGAGAGCATACCATATGTTTCACTCTTGGTGAAATTAATTGAATGTCACATGCCACAGTTCAGGGTCTGTTGTCCCACAGCTTCTGATTTAATGACAATGAAAGATGTTTTGCACTTGGGAGAGCTGACACAAATTTGTAACTGAAGTTCTCACAAATGAGAAGCAAACAAGGGTTAATGTCTTGACCTCATGCATTCAACTGTGCTCTCAAACCAGAGAGGGTTTTTCACCCACTTTGCAGCTATGAACCGCTGTTAATCTTTGATGAAACAGTGACATTTTACCAATCTCAATAACAACTGATAAGTGCCTCCTGTTGACTGTAGTACTGTGTTTTAATGAACAAATAAACAGTTTATGTACCATTCTTGGCAAGAAACCCCATTCACTGAGGCAGAGCACCAGTTACTTGGGCTAATTGACTCATTGGATGAAGTTAAATCACACTATCCCCAGTGGGATGTATGTTTCCCAGTAATCAATAGCTCAACAAGATCCACATGGCAGGTAATTAAGTGGAAAGTAATTAATACCAATCAAATGTTTCATTAAGTTTGCCTTTCTTTCACTCAGAAGTCCCAGTGCACTGTAAATAAAACTCTGAAGAAAAGAATAAATACCCTCTGTTCCCTAACAAGCTAAATATTATTGCTAAATCTTTCACTGACCTGTGCACCATTTCAAATGTCCTGGTATTGCATCCTAGAAGAGATTCTCAGCTCACACTCTCTTAAAGATTTGCCTGCTGCCTGAAAGAAAAGGCAGTGCTTCAGTCCAAACCAAAGGAATTGATTGTGGGGAGCATTTGGAGTACCCATTTTTGCAGAAGTATTTTACCTGTCATACAAGTGATAGGTAAAAAGTGTAAGAAAATTTAAAATATTTCACATTCACAAAGAGAGCTGGAACAAAACAGTCAAAACAACTACTCCCAGTTATATGAGCAGATGACCACCTCCCATATTCCACATCCCTGGTATTTCTTTAGAGTTCCTTGAACACATTGGAAGAGGATTTTAAAAGGTTTGATTGTAATTTTTTATATAGAGTAAGACAGGGATAGATTTCTGCTTTGGTTATTCTCCCCTTGCCCAATGGTCTGCAAAGGTGGAAGCCACCACAGGAACAGAATCTTTCCCTTATCGCATGAAGTCTCACATCTTTCTCTTTTAACGGTCTTTTTAGCTGCAGGCTAGGCTGTTGTAAAATAATGGTTCTAGGATTTTTTTGTGTAAGTGCTTCTTGGTTTATACACAAATGAATAGAAACAATGAGTTAGGGAAAAACATTGAATAAAAGCCCAGCTAAAAAGGGTGGTAACTCTAACCTTTTGCTTCAGTGGATGGGGTTTCTTGCCAAGAATGGTACATAAACTGTTTATTTGTTCATTAAAACACAGTACTATAGTCAACAGGAGGCACTTATTACTTGTTATTGAGATAGGTAAAAATAAAAATTTCACTGCAGGCTTCTCTCTGGACACACCAACTTTTTATTGTGGGAGACAACTCCCAGTTTGGATAGACTTTTGCATCTGGAGAGAGAGTATAATAACAATTTACAGGTAGCGTGTCCAACAGTGCCCTCAATTATGGAGAAAAACAGGGTGAATATATAAAATTAAGACAGAAAAGGAGTTTCTTACTCTAGCAGCAAATAGATCTAGGAATACATTCACAGAAAGCATTTATTTGTGCAAACAAATTCCTTAAAGGAAGACACAGATATTCCCAGATTGCCTAGTGCTCTATTACAATTTAAATTTTCTGCTTGTTCAAAATCCATACTTTGGAACCATTTTGATCTGTTAGAAGTATTCTCACTCATGCAGGGAGAAAATTTGAAATACCAAAGCCCAGGTGGAATTTAATCTCTCTATCACTATAAAAGACCCAACTAATATTTTTACAAATACTTCAGCAAGAAGAGGACAGCTAAGGAGAATTTCCACCCTTCCCTGGTTGTAGACAGAAACAGATAAGCAGAAGCCTGAGATACTTAATACCTTGGCCCCAGTCTTGAACAGCAAGACCAGTTGTTCCCAGGGCACTCAGCCCCCAAGCTGGAAACAGAGATAGGGAGGAAATGAAGCCCCCATAATCCAGGGTCAAACATTTTGTCAGAGACCTGCTACATCACTTAGACAAGTACAAGTCTACAGAGTCAGATGGTGTCCACCCAACAGTACTAATGGAGCTGATGGGATAATTCACCAAGCCATCTTCCATTTTTTACCAGCAGTCTTGGCTAACTGGAGATGTCCCCATTGACTGAAAATTATTAGATGTGATGCCCATCTACAAGAAGGGCTGGAAGGAGAAGTAGAATCTGAGAATTAGGGGTCTGTCAGCCTGATCTCAGTGCAAGAGAAAGTCATGGAGCAGGTCTCCTGGAATGCATTTACCAGACAAATAGAGGAAGTCAGGCCCAGACAGCACAGATTTAGGAAAGGCAGGTTGTGCTTGACCAAACTGGTCTTCCACTATGACAGGATGACCTATTTAGTGCATGAGAGAAAGACTCTGGATTTCCTTAGATTTTAAAAAGCCTTTGACACCATTTCCCACAGGATTCTCCTGGAGAAGCTGGCTTCCCATGTCCAAGACATATGCACAGTTCACAGGCTGAAATACTGGCTGGTTGGCCAGGCCCAGAGAGTGGTTGTGAATGAAGCTGCATCCAGCTGGCAGCCAGTCTCCAGTGCTGCTCCCCAGGGCTCAGTCCTGGGGCCAGTCCTGCCTAACACCTGTGTCAATGGTCTGCGTGAGGGATTGCAGTGCCCCTTGGTGAATTTGCAGTGACACCAAGCTGGGTGGGAGCGCAGATCTGCTGGATGGCAGGAAGGATCTACGGGGGCCCTGGAAAAGCTGGATTGATGGGAGGAGGCTGGTGCTAAGAGGTTCAACAAGGCCAAGTGCTGGGCCCTGCCCTTGAGTCACAATAGTCCCTGCAGCATTACATGGACTGGGACTGGCTGGAAAGCTGCCAGAGGAAGAGCTGTGGATGTTGGTCAACAACATTTGACTGTGAGCCACCATGTGCCCAGGTGGCCAAGAAGACCAAGGGCATCTTGGCTTAGGCCAGAAAGAATATGGCCAACAGGACCAGAACAGTGACTGAGTCCTGTACTTGACACTGGTAAGGCCAAGTGTTCAGTGTTCAGTTTTAGAACCCTCTTCAGTAAAGAGATTGAGATGGTGAAGAGAGTCCAGGGAAGGGCAATGGAGCTGGGAAAGGATCTGAAGAGTAAGTCATATGAGGAGTGGCTGAGGTGCTGAGGGTGTTTTGCTTGGAGAAAAAGAGTGAGGGAAAAACCTTAACCCTCTCCATGACTACCTGAAAGGAGGCTGAAGACAGATGGGGATCAGTCTCTTCTCCTGAATAACAAGTTAAAGGACAAGAGGAAATAGCTTTAAGTTCCACCAGGGGAATATCAGAAAATACTTCTCCTTTGAAAGGATGGCATCGGAGCAGGCTGTCCAAGGAACAGGTGTAATTACCATTCCTGGAAGTTTTCAAAAAGTGTTTGGATGTGGCACTTGGGGATATTGTTTACTGGTAAACAAGGCAGCGTTCAGTAAATGGTTGGACTCAGTCATCCTAATGATTCTATGATCCTGTGAGCTCCCTCTTTGCCAAAATGAGCAATTCTCTGTGTTCAGAAGATTGAATTGGAGAAAGCAGACACAAATCAAAGCCTAAATCTAGTGTCACAGTGTAAACATGCTCAGAACACAATTCAAGCAAGTACAAGATTGGAGAACACAGAAAGTAATCATAACTGAAATAAATAGTAAAACCACACTATTTTCTGCTAAAAAATATAAAGTATAACATAGGTAAAATATGCTCTGTATATTTATATGTATGGCCTATTTTAAATCTATTTTGTTGTGTATTGTATACATATGTTAAGGATGCCCTAGAGCAGTCAAATATACAGAGTAAGATTACTGGATTTATGGGTGATATTACTATTCTGAACATTTCAGATTTCTTATAATTTCTAGATCTTCCTATACTAAGTACAAAGCATTCAGTTGAACAAAATCTGCTCTGATACATACAACACAGAGTTCCCACTGATTTCTGCACTGCTGACTTCAATGGGACTTGAATTTGTGTACTGGAGGGCAAAAGACAACTATTTATAGTCTATCTTTCCCAGGAAAAATGAGCAGACTGGCTGTCCATTATACTCTCATCTACAGTATCTCTAACACTTTCTGAATAATTTTCTCTCGTTTAATCCAATTCATTGCAAATGAGCTATAGTATATCTTCTAAGGAATCAGTTTAGCAACAGAAAAATAGAAAATTATGTACCTCACAGCCAGGTTTGAAAAATAAAAATTACAACTTTTTTTTCCTTGTTTCTAAATAATGTTGTCTAGTTATCTTCCATAGATCTCTTGGAATTTCTCTTTTTAGTAAAGAAGAATGAGTAGACCTTAACAAAATGCAAGGCTTCCTCAACTTTGTAAAAGTAGCAAAAAGGAAAAAAAAAAATCAAATAAAGAATTTTCATCTCCATGTATTCCTTTCTCTTTTTTTTAGAAAGCTATGCAGCCACACAGATGGTCTGTTGCTTCATAATACTTTTCTGTTTGAAATAAACAGATTTTTTTTCTGTCTGTTTATTTCAAAAAATACAGAAAAAGAATAATACTTTTGCTTTAAAAATTTGAAAAGAGAAAGGGAAGATTCATTCTGGGTTCCAAACTGAAAAATAGGAAGCCTTTCTTTTCCTGTATGTTAAATTGTTTCCCACTTCATTTTCTAGCCAAGAGGATCTAATGCTTTGCAATTTGAAACTGGAAAGGATTTGTAGGCAAATACCTGTTCATTTTCTGATTCAGTTTTGTGAACACAGTGTGAGTCTGAGCTAGGCTTGATTCACATCATACATTTAGTCCTTGATGAAATGGGAAAAAGAAAATTTATCTTGGGCATAGGCATAAGAGCAGAGAGATTCAGAAAAACACAGCTGTAAACAGTCTTGAAACAAGGCCAAAGTCCATTTTAACCTGGTTGAATTTATCCATTTTTAGCCTGACTCAGCTGCTTGTTCTCTTAACCAAAGAACACCTTGTTTCTTGTGTTCTCTTAACACAATGAACACCCCATCTTCCCCATAAGTGTTCTAGTAAGTGTTGTATTTGTAATTGTAACACCTTACTGAAACAGAAAATATCTTGGTTAGAAATTAGGTCATAGTCTTTGAAAAATGCTATTTATAAACTTCAGGATGCATAGCCTGACAAACAAAATTCTGGAATTCGATGCCAGAACTTGCCTTCGAAGATCAGCAGGGCTGCGTTTGAAAGCCTGCCTCCAGCAACTACACCTGTGTGTGCCTTCTATAAGCACATAGTAAGGGAAGAGTTGCTAAGAAAGTCTCCATCCAGAGCTGCTACGAAAATCTTGATCACACCTTTAATATGACAAATGGTCACTGGATAGGAGTAAAAGCAGGTGCAGGGGAAACAGAGGAAATGTAAAACACCCTAGGAAAAAAAACCAAAAAAACAACCCCAAAATAACAATAGCGCTACTAAAAATATGAACGAAAATTGCAGAGGGGGATTCTCTCTAAAATACTGCAATTGTAGAGAATGTGTTCACTTCAACTCTTATTCCTCCATGAATAAGGTAAAATACCAAGTATTTAAGGACTGATGTTTCTGCCAAATTTTCACCAAGGTGAAAAAAATCACTTGTTTGCAGGCAGCTCAAGAACTAAATACTTTTTTCAAGAACTAATCTTGTTTTCTCAGAAATAATAACAGGTATTGTCAATATCAGGTATTCCAGCTGTCACTCATGCTACATACACCTTTTAAATGACCTTTACATTGGCTATACTCCAACAAAAGCTCTTCATTTAATCAGTTTTATGATTCTTAACAAGTGTATTTACATAGCAAATGTTTTCTAGCACCTCATTAAACAGAACATTATGTAAAAGTAATTCTAAATACAGAAAATTTTGTCTGAAGTTTCAACAAATATGAAAAATACACATACATATATATTACTGAAAACGTTATGTTCCAAGATCGTATCCTGATTGAAAAAAAGAAGAAATACATAAAAACTTTTCTGTCCAGTGACAGAATTACCATTTTAGGCTCACTAATGTTTCAATCAGCAGAGCAAATCTTTGGTAGCAGTCTGGAACAATAAAACTTCCTGTGAATTAAAAGGACAGACTGAAAAATGCATGCTTTCACTTTTTCACATAGGTCACTTTCATCTTCTGTTTTAAATGTGAAATAGTTCTCTATATAAATTAGCTATATGCACATAGCAAGTGTACTTTGTTTTGATTAACTGTGTACTGTATTTGATTCACAGCAGTACTTCCAAATGAAGGAAATCCAACTAGCAAAAAAATGAGACAAACAAGCCAAACACGTGATTCTTCTTACCACAATGTTCAGGATGGTGGAACATACAACATGCAAAGAGTATCGAGAGCTAGATTGGTTTGGCCTCCAAAAAAAAATAAAAGGCAGGAAGGAGAACTGATGGCTATCCACAGATGCCTAATGAAGAGGATTGAAGGAGAACTTACAAAGCTCACAACTTTGGGAAATTTATTTTTAAATGCTGGATAAATCCTTGGAAAAACTTTTTTCATCATGAATAGGTTCAAGCAGTGGAAGACATTGCTCACAGAGTGTATGAAATCACCTTCCTCACAGACCCTCAAAATTTAGCTGGGCGTAGACAGAAGCAAGGTATATTAACTGGGCCTGTACAGAGTAGGGTTTGAACCGAATACTCCCCTTGATCTCCCTTGGAAACTAAAATATTCTTTGCTCCCAAATGTTTACATTCACTGTTCTCAGGCCTGAATAAAAGCTCCATTCTTAGTCTTCCTTAGGGAATCCCACCACTGACTACCAGCATAAAACGGGAATTAACTTAGTCTCATACATGTAGGATCTGGTTACAGCCTCTCATGTCTTCTCTCTTTAAGAGTGACACCTCCCAGGTTGATACTGTGCCTTCCCCAAATGATTATAAACCTAAAATGTTTTATAATAAATTAGCAAAAAGAAATTAATTAAAAGAGGAAAAATCTGTGTTCATTTCTAGTGGAATTTTTAAACCACAAAGCAGAAAAGTATTAAGAACTCATTATGTGATTGTGTAATATTCAGTGAAATGGAAGAATCTGAGGAAAAAACCCTCCTTTTTCTTCAAATTGTGGGAGTATGAAAAGGATATCTCCTCAAGGACAATGCACCTAAGTCAAACTGAGAGATGGATTCTTTGCCCAGGTTCCTCATAGCTGTTTGAAGCAGCTCATTTCAAGCCTCCTAAGTGAATCTTGTGGGAGAAAAAAAATTTAGAAAATCAACCATAATATCTATTGTGTTCTGTTACCATTTTTCAGAATGAACAGTGNCTGTTAAATTTTGTCAGAAAATTAAGTGAATAGGTTTTGGTTTTGTCTGGAATTATTTACTCAGCTGTCATATTCTTCTTTGCCATCCTCTGATTCTTTCAGCAGAGAAAAGTTAAAACCCACCAAAATCCACTGTCATTTACAGGCATGAAGGTATGCAGTATTGTAGTACATAAAGCTTGTCCTAAATTTTATATATTTACAAATCTAGACCAATCATCTTTGGCTTTCTGGGTTTTATTGCTGAAACATGTATTTTCCTTTCCTCAGAATATCAAATATTAATATCTCTCTGAACAAAAATAAACGAATGCACTCAAGTACATAGGCAAAAGTATCATCCGGGTGAAAAAACAAAAAAAAAATCACTTTTTTCTGTAGGTGTCAATTGCAAGAATATGTTAGAGTGAAAAAAAAAAAAAATTCTAGTCTCTACTTTGGTTAGCATACAAGATGTTTTGAAGTTTTTTCCAAAATTATAAAGTTAGAATTTTTAATCCAATGTGTGTTTAAACATAAGCAAGTCCCCAATGTACATTTCATGGACCAGAGTAAAACAATACCTCTTTGTCCTAGGTTACAATGTAAAAATATGCCAGAAGGTCTGTATTCTATCTCCATCTTCATGAACTGCTGAAACCGGGAGGGGCAGTGTTTTCCTTGCCTC
>VXBU01018862.1:1485-22461 GCA_013400315.1 Bombycilla garrulus | reverse complement strand
TGAAACTGCTATTAAAACTTTATTTTTTGATAATTCACTGTGCTGTGTGCTGTGTCGTGTCATCAACACAAAGGAACATCAGGAAATTATTTTTTAACAAATACAAATAGATTTGTATTTTAAAAAAAAGAATAATGAGTTTATACTCATGGTAATACAGTGAAAAAATATCAAATTCTGTAAAACCATGAATTTTTAAAATGCCAATTCAGTTATTCTAGAGTTATGACTGAATAACGTTTCTAAATAAAAGCCTATTTGACAACATAATTGAAAAACTGATGCACCATCTGCAAAATTAGGGAAGGAATTTCTGAAAAACAAAATAGAGGATACAGTCACAGAAGTTTTCATTTAAATTAGAAATCGTCTTATTCCATAAAGAGTAATTTATTTCCTTTCACTGTGTAATCTCCTCAAAAGAAAATATTTCAAATACCTGGATGATGAAATTGCCTTCTTCCAAAAAATAAAACTGATGAAAAAGAAAAATTTTCTTTTGTTTCCTTAATCCTGATATCCACCACTAGAAATGAGGTGTTATCCTAAGGGCATCTTCAGTTGCCAAAATCTTGATAATGAGAAAGGACTGTAATTTCTAAACATATGACAAGACTGTTCTACAGACCACTTAATGCATAGCTTGCTTTTTGTTTTTAACTACAGAACTAACAAGTTTTAAAAAAAAGAACCCACAACAAAAAAGAAAAAGAAACCACCAATCCTCCACCAAAATCTCACCAATTCAATCCAAAATAAAACACCTGTTTAAAAGTCTGTTTTAAGATTCTTTGCTGAAACACATGAAGTCAGGAACACAATCTGAAAAGCATGAAGTACACTCCCATTTCAGTTCAACAGTAAGTGTTTCTTACTTGAGGTAAACATGGAGATTTACCACACAGTATGTACTTTCCATATTCACCCTCAAAAGGCACTTTTCTTCACACAGCATTCAGTCATCACTGACCTCATTCTCACCATCTACAGTCTGCTTTTGTATCCTATCTGTATCTTAGTTCTATACACTTGACTTAAACTGCAAACACAACAGAGCAAGAATCCTTTTTTTCTCCCACAAATACAAGTAACTCACTCACCAGGCACCTTATACAGCGTTCATTAACAATGTTTTACAGTATCACTAGAAAGGTCATTGAAAAAACCCAGCTTGCTTAAAAAAATGAGACCAAGCAATGAGTTTTGATTTTCAGGTAATTGTCGAAAGCTTAGTATAACTCTGAGTTATCCAGCAGTAAGAAGAGAAGCTAAAAAATGGCCACATTCTCTTCTGCCCAACAAGTGCCACACAGTGGCACACATGAGATTCTGCCCTCTCTTTTTGCTCAAATAAAGATAATTTATTTTTCTCCTGCAAGTGTAAACACACGTTGTTCTACGCTGTGATTTTTCTAGAAGCAGAAAGCTAAGTATCTCCCTGCAGCACTCAATGGCAGAGAACACTATGCTGGGCAATGACATAACTAATAGAGCTGGAATTAGTTCTGAGAACGATGTGATGCCCAAGTTCCACATGAATACATTACCTCAGGTCCTGAAAGCAGTACAGCCACAGCTAACCCAGCACAATGTTGAGAAGACGTAACTGTACCACTCTTGCATGCAGATATAGACAAGCAACATTACCATACACAGCTCTGCATCTTGTCACAGTGCACAACCAGGTATGCTGCTACTCCTGCTACAGCCAAACCCAACTCCTTCAGCTTAAACAAGGTGCTCTATCATGGCATAACCTTGAAACAAATAAGCATTTGAAGGTGACTCGAATATGGGCATATATGCATGGGCATGCTAAAAAATCTCTACACCTGCTTCAAGGTTTTCTTCTTGGTCTGAGAACTCCAGTAAGTTAAGCAAAAAACAGCAAAGGCTGTCACCTTTAAACAGGTTTGTAGACTTTATAAAGTGCCAGCAGTTTCTTTTACTTCAACAGTTTCTTTCAGGAGAAAATATCATATTATACTGTAGCCTACCTAAATTAGTGTAACAAGACAGGTAAATTCTCTTACTTAAGATACAAACAAGGTTCCTGATACTTTTTCTCTTTATAAACTCAATAAAACAAACACAATGACTAAGCAACTTAATTCACATAATTGGCTAACGGGAGACCTTTCTCCTAATACTTCATTTGCACTCTTCTCCATATTGGTTATCTAGAAACCAGGCAGTGGCTGACAAAAAATGTAATATGTAAAATGTATCAACGACTTTTCATTTGCTCTGTTATGCTTCAGATTTAGGTACAGAAACAGATACATTAATTATGAAGTGGAGGCAATATCTGAAGGATTTACTGTCAATCTGCTAGAACTCTTTATATGAAGGGGTCATCTTTCACATAAAGGGACACAACTGGGAACACACAACCAAACTGACCACTCATCCTAATCGATTATCATGCCTCAACTGACATTTCTGCATAGTTTTATAGTACAAAGTATGGGGTGGAACCTACTTTCTGGCAAGTGGTACGTTACAATGGTATCTCTGAACTTTGACCTAAATAGCACATCTAGAATTACAAATTAAGACTATAGACTGGATTTCATATAGATCTGCTGAATACAGAGTATCAACAACACATAAATTTAAAAGAATGGGGTAAGAGAATGTAAATAGAACTCCCTAGTCAGAAGCACACTTGAAAATTCTCTTCTGCAAATATATACAAAACTACTCTCCATAAAAACACCCATTCTAACGTACTACCCACATGAAAGTAACTGAAGGTTCCTTTAAAGCTAGAACAAAGATAAACAGAATCTTAAATGTATCAGTTTAATAATACCTGCTATTTTGTTTAGTATTCTGCAAACCAACTTTTAGCAAACAATGAGTGTAATCCACAAAAATTCTGGGAAACTTGTATCTGAAAGGAAACCTTTTGAAGCTTTATTAAATTTGCTAATTATGTAAAAAAAAAAAAAAAAAAGGCAATTAAACAGTACCTTCTTATTTCTGAGGTAGGCCTTCTTGGCTGAAATACGTCCACGCCTTGCTTCCAGCTGGCGGATTTTTTGTTGTAACTTTTGCAGCTCCTCTTTTTGCAAGTGTACAGATGTTGTCATACCCTCCTTTTCAAGCATGGCTTCCATACTTTCGTAAGTGTCATAATACACCACTTCATCTCTCTTCTCTGTTTTAAAGATGTCAGCAACAAAAAAGTCAAACCAATGGTATGTATTTGATTAACATTTTGTTTTCCTCAACAACACTACCACTGAGTTTCAAGATCTGATGCAGAAAAATGCCACAGCCTTTCCAGAAGACTACTACCAAGAATCAATAGGTCAGAGGAAAAGCACTGAACAGCAAGGCACCATACAGCTCTAATGTCTTTATGAGGAATACAAATTAATACCAATGAAGCTCAGCCGGCTCTTCAGGCAAGCTCAGAGTACTAAAACACAAATGCAATTCTAAATGTATGGGTATTATGTGTAGCCTAATTTGAATACAATGCTCATGCATGTCTTTGGGTCTTACAAGGGACCCATAGTGTGTAGCAATTTTCTCCTGTCTTCACCATGAAGTAGAGCACAGACAAGACTATCTGAAGTCTTCACCATGAGATGCTTCTGTTACAACCAACTTGGTCATTTCATGTCAGGGGACTCAGACAACAGGACACCAAAAATCAGCTCATACGTTTTTGATGTCCCAGTCCCTGCTCCTGGAAGGGAGGGAAGGCAATTTCAAGACAATCCTTCAAAATATTACAGGCCTGAAAAGGAGGCAATTACTAATAGTTTTATCAACACTTATGATTTTTAGCTTCCTGAATGAAGCATTTGGAAAAACACTGGGCTCATCTTTAAATGCTGCCTTCTCATCTCTTGCCAAGAAGGAAAGAATGGTGATTATAAATCACTGAAGAATGTTGGGATGAAGAAGCAGCAAAGACCTCATGTTCTTTATTCCACTGGCATGCAATGTAGGATATATTTGTAATACATCAAGAAGGAAATGCATTACTGCTGTCTGAAACAGGCAGATGCAGCTGGTATGTCTGTCAAGTGTCTATTCCACAGCAACACTGAATTTTCTTATTTCAACTTTATCAACTACTTTCAGAAAGACTGTAATTTCTCCTACTTCAGCTGCTTGATTATTTGGAGCCAGGCACAGGACTGTCCTCAGCAAATGTTATTTGTGTGTACAGTCTCTGCTGCAACCAGAATTCTGACTGCCATGCTTATTTCAGCTCAGAAGAAGTCATGGCAGGACCAGACCACAAAGTACAGCAAGACATTCACCTTAAAATAAAGGTTAATATAACATACCAAACAGTTTTTCTCTACTTCAGTGCTCAGTTTAAAAAATAAAAACCCTGTAAAGCTTCATCAACATGTCAAAACTGCCAAGTCACTGTAACTCCTTTTGACATAACACTGATTAAGAAGATGGCTCATGGCTGACAATTATATTTCACCATGCAGTTATAAAATGGGAGGATTTACACATGAATTTTCCTTTAGAATATTTTCATGCAAAGTTGAAGATAGAAATAGAGAAGTTCACCCATGACAAAACCATTTTGACATGAATGTACTCATACTTCATATGAATAAGATAAAACCCTTGTAAATGCTACCTAATAATGTTTTGTGAATTTCAATGCAGGTATTTGCCTAATGACAGTGAAAAACTACTAGTGTTGCTCATAACATGACAATCTATTAAAACTTGATCCTTTTCAGATCCTTTGCTTAATTTGCTAAGATGTTCTAGGTCACAACCAGCTGCAGACTGTTGGAGCCCAGGGGGTTCCTATGGTGCCCTTGGCTGACCCAAAACCTGGTGAGGAGGCTTTTCAGCCTTGCCAGAGGTGTCAGAGACCATGGAATGATACTAAGAAAAGAATTTGAGTGTACAGGGGAGGGTTTAAAGCCCTGTACAGGGGGGTTGGAGATCTGTACAGGGGGGTCTGAGGCACAAGATGGAGAATCTTTACACGCGGCGTGTTATCTTTTGTTCTTCTTCATAACCTCCATCTTCTTGGTGCTGCTGGCACTTTTGGATTGGTTTGACACAGATCTGGACATGGTCATGTGAGGGGCACGGATTGGTACTTAATTATAAACATTAAATACATAGTTTTTAGTATAAAAGATTACAGCTCACCCGGGGCGGGCGCAGTGTGTCTCTGGAGGCGTTCTGTGCCAACCCTGGCAGGGCAGAGAAATCTACTTTTGATAAGGAACTAATAAACTGCCTTGAGAACACGAACAAACGACTCCAGACTACTCCTCCAGCAGCACGGTCCGGAAACCTGGACTTTTCTGTACATTGTGGGGTCTCCCGGGGCAAAGGAGGTCGCCACACAGACAATTCAAACTATACTCTCAAAAGATTAGTTGAGAACTCTGAACTATCTCTGCAGAACCCATACAGTCAAAGACTAGAGAGAAGCAACAGCATATACTAGGCTTACACACATTAATTTCAAATCATGCAGATGTGCAAAATCAAAGTCTGTTACTTTACTATCAGTACATTTTAAAATGAAAGTGTAACAGACCATGCCAGTCTTTTGACATCACAGGAAACAACCCATATTAAAAGACCACTAAACGTTTTAGATGCTTGAATTCAGATTAGGTGCTGAATAGTCTCAAACATATGTAGTCACTTACACATCACGTTATTTTTCACATTAATTGTTCTATCCACCTAAGGAAAGTCTGAGAAGGTAATTTCATGTGTCGAACAATCCCCACACATTTAGGAACTGTATTTTTCATTTTCTGTCCTATGGGATAGTTTTGGATTTATTATTAAATATCTTAAGTATCTTACAAATTTAGAATAGCAAAGAAAGCCAGAACAGTGAACTGTTTTCTTGCCATGAGTGAAGGAACAGGGTGATGGTTTAGCTGACTGACAGTTTTATTTTGGATTAGGTTGTGGGTTGAAGGCTTTTTTGAGATTTCTGGAGAGAACACTGATGGCAAATTGTATTGCCCTGTGAAGTTTTTACAGCTTAGTCTTTGATGGCCCAGAGATTTTACTATCACTACACCAAAGACAAAGGATTTTGATACATATTTCTTCTTGGTCTTCTGTTCAGGGGACTTCTTTCAGTTCATAAGGAAGCAGACCATGCCTAGTCTTCAGTACCAAAATTATCTGTCTGATTTCCCAGCCTAAATCTATTTACCTCTAAACCACTAATTAATTCTCCACAGAAGCACCTAGTCAAAGCTGCCACACTTCTGTAAGTCATTCACAAAGTTTCCAATCCTTATGTTCCAAACATACAGTTATAGTCGTTTCCGTCACAAGCCATAAAGGTGGAGATTCATGTTACAGTGAGACGAATCTGTGATACCTATGTTTTCTTCTTTTCCAGAGGCAACTCACAATACAATCCAGCTTCAAATCTTTCTTAGGAGAATTTTCTATCCATAGCAAAATTTTTTATGCAAGTCCTACACTCTAAAAACAGTAAAACAAAGCTTGTTTAAATACAAACATTAAAGATAGAATGATCTAAAGGATAGAACTGGATTGAAAAATGCTGTATGACTTACATGTACTGTTTCCACAGTTTGTTAATACATGAGGTGTAGTAGGATAGTCAGTTCTGGACGCATAAGGTTTGCACTGCTGCTCTAAATCTGAGACAACAATACGAGCTTCAAGTGTAGCAAAATAAATCCAATTTGCAGACATAGCTTTTGAAAACCCATCACTTTCAAGAAATTAGTAATATCAACATGTATTGCATATTTTTAGTTAGACAAGTCCAGTAATTAGGATATTTCCTCCTCCCTGATCTTAGTTCTTCAAAACTTATATAGTTTGCATATCTTTTATGCAAACTTTCAAATACGGGCAATGAGAACCATATCAGAATTTCTATATGTGTATGTATATGCCTTACAAACAGGTGCAAATTTTAATTTAACAGGACTTTTGCAGCTCTTTAAATGGCAAAGAATTTCCACAGGCTTCCCTGGACTCTTAGGAAGAAAATTATCTTTCACAGATTATGTATCAATTGAAATAAATACAGCACCTGACATTAATCTTCTAATACTTTCAAGCTGTGCTGTCAGGAGCAGCTCTTCACATTTCAAGATCTCGAACTGCACTTCATATAATTGAAGCTGTAGATCATAGTAATCAGCTTCTAAGTGGTCCAAATGGGCTAAGGCTTCTGTTCCACCTTTCAGGCTCTGCATCTAAATAAAGAAAAAAAACAACAACCAAACAAACAGAAACCATACAACTCAAGGATAATGAGAACAAAACCACAGATATTATGACTGTACCTAGATACCGTCCGGTACTAAATGTAACATGTTAAAACTGAACACATTAAGTCTCTAAGATATGTTCTGATCAGACACACACTTCAAGATTACTTAATACATTACTTTTTTAATGCATGGCAATAAAATAAATCCACAGCATTGAATTACACTTCATGACTGTCAAGTGTCAAGTCATACAGTGCATAGTGTGAAACACCCCTCACACTCTTTTATTCTACCACTTGACTCTTTGAATGTACATAATTAAATTAGAATTCTCTTATCTTCAATTCCAAGTCTAAAAGTAGATATCTAGAAAGCTACAGTTAAAACTTGTAAAAGCACAACTGAGGAAAAAATTTGAAAGTATGTGGAAACAGGGATAAATACATGCACTGATTATCTTGTAATGACAACTTAGCTGTTCTGTTCTTTCTGAAATCCTTAGGAGAATAAATACACAGATTAAAACACATATTTCAGTACTCATTTGTATTATATATTTGAATAGAAAAATAACACACAGCCAAAGTGAACTGCAGCTATTATCTTTCATTCAGTCAAACAAGATTTATCTGCTTAGTACAGTTAGCCATCCAGATCATATTTAAGAAATACCAGCATGTAAGGGAAACTTATGTGCTGAGTTTGGAGAGAACTAATGCACCTCTACAACCTGCATGCAGAAGAGTTAGGGCCACATCCAAATTCTTTACCTGCTCAAAATAATGCACCTCTACAACCTGCATGCAGAAGAGTTAGGGCCATATCCAAATTCTTTACTTGCTCAAAGTATGTATATCTGACAGTTTCTCTCAGATACTGGATGAAAGTAATGGTAAATTTTAATGGAGATTTGTGATCTACCTTATTATTCAGAAGAAATGTCCAGTTTCATATTACAGACAGTCAGTCATTAGAAACAGATTTCTACCAAGCAAAAATACAGGACATATATAGATATACATTTAAAAAATATTTGTTAGCATCTTCTCTACATTACAGTGTTATCTTCAAGTTGTAAACTGAATCTGTAACGATCAGGCACAAATGGTTTCCCTGAGTTTTACTTATCATACATATTTTAATACGACTATACTAAACTAGAAAGGTATCTGCACCGAATGAAACCATTGATCCATTTTACTCAATGCCCTGTTCCAAGAAAATGTTAACCAAAAAAATCCAGGAAGATGAAATGTAACAGGCAGTGCAGTGATATCTTCCCAAAATGATTCACCAGCCTCTAGCACAGCCTGTAGTACAACTTAAACCACACTGCTGCCTCTTATACAAAACAGACTTACTGGACTTAAATCATTAATTTGTACTATCCCATTTTTTTAAAAAACATGTATGCTTTTAGCACCTCCATCATTATCTACTGAGAGGAATTTCACAGCTCAACTGAACACAAATAGTTCTGTGCACTATATTTCCATACAAGGCTGCTAGACAGAAGATCTGTTAATCAATTACTTTAACTCCTATTTTAAGTTTCTTCTGCATTTTGTACTTCTGTATGCATCTTTTGTATATCAACTACTAGTTTGAAAACATCAGTAAGTCCCTAAGTGAACATCAAAAACCTTACAATCATTAATGTATCATGCATATGCAAGAGTTCAGTGTTACACAAAAATGTCTTGTTATGCTATTTCATTATTTTGCATCCATATTAAGTTATTAATTGGACCAGAAAACGAAAAGACATAATGACTGCATAATGAGGGTGAATCACAGGCTACTTTTCAAGTCAAAAGGACTGATTCTCTTGAACTCTCCAGTTTTTCCATATAAGAGGGAAAATGTTTATAGTTCAGGCAGGATATTGGCATTTTTCAAGGGATTTTTCAAGAATTTGCCCACTGTAAAAGCACAGCAAAATTTGGTGGGTTTGGGAGTGAGGGAAGTGGGTGTGGGAAATGTTTGTTTGTTTTTTAAATTAGTATCAAACATGACTGCACCTAAGGACTTCCCTATTTTCCATGAACTGTGAAACTGACAATTTTTTTCCTTAAAAACAGATGTTCCCAAATTTAAATCCACAGTCTATATATAAAAACTGAAGAAAGACACAGACCATCTTCAAAAGTATCAGCTCACCAAGTTATAGCAGCTGAGTACTTCATTCAGTTGCACTGGTGCCTGCCTGATAAAGGACCTGACAGCTGTACCTTAGCCCTACAAAGAGCATACATTAGAGATGCTGTTAGTTACCTGTTCTATTTCAGGGGTACACTGCCACTCTATCCAGCTTTCAGGTGCAAAAGAAATGGGAAATTAGTACTGCTTTATGGTTCATGGGCAGATAGCTCCCCATGAAAAGTAAAATGAAGACCTTGAATTTCAACAATTTATGTTAAACCTTCCTGTAAGATACTAATAATGTGTGATAATTCAAAACAGTATCATCGCTTTTGGGCATATTTCAGTATATTCTGTTAAAAATTTCCCTTCTTAATTGAGAGCAATTCTTACAAGTTTTTACCTAATCTGTACCACTAATTTGCTGCATCCTTGGTGACTCTCAGGCTGATCAACACAGTGAAAGAAACACAAAGAAATTTAACATGAGAAGAGTATGGGAAACATTCTGCAGTTGTGGTGTTTTTGGCCACACTACAGCTAATTTTCTTCACAGTGTCTGGTATGGGGCTGTGTTTTGGATTTGTCCAGAACACAAGGCTGATAACACAGAGATGTTTTTGTTATTGCTGAGCAGGGCTTGCACAGAGCCAAGGCCTTTTTGTACAGACACTCTAGAAAGGAAGACAGAAGTGCATAGGAGGTTGGGAAGAGAAACAACCAGAGATGACCCAACTGACCAAAGGGATATTCCAGACCATGTGACATCATGCCAGTATATAAAGGGGGGGAAGAAAGAGGAAGGGAAGGACGTTTGGAGTAGTGAAATTTTGTCTTCACAAGTCACAGTTACCTGCGATGGGGACCCTGAACTCCTGGAGATGCCTATGGGAAGTAATGAATTAATTTGTTGTTTTGTTTTGCTCTTGTGTGTGGCTTTTGCTTTCCCTATTAAACTGCCTTTATCTCAACCCAAGAGTTTTCTAGCTTCTAACCCTTCTGACCCCACTTGTGAGGAAGCAAGTGAGCAACCACATGGGTCTTGGTTGCTGGCTGCAGTTAAAACACCACAGTGGTGGAACAAAAATACCTAAACTGGGGAGATTGAAGTTCAATTTCCTGTAATGCCATAACTTCCTGCATTAACAAAAGCAAATAATTTAATCTCTACAGTCTTTGTTGTTGCGTTCATACTGGAGAGTGGTTGCATTCACCAGATCATAGAGTGGTTTGGGTTGGAAGGGACTTGAAATCTCATCAAGTTCCAAGACCCCCACCACAGGCAGGGGAACCTTTCACTAGACCAGGTTGCTCAGAGCTACATCCAACCCGGCCTTGAACACTTCTCAGGATGTTGATCAACTGCTTCTCTGGGCAACCTGTTACAGTGTTGCTCCCTCAAAGTAAAAAATGTCTTCCTAATATGTAATTTAAACCCATCCACTTATAGTTTAAAGTCATTTCCCCTTCTCCTACCACAATATGCCCCTGCAAAAAACTTCTTTTCCAAGACTGAATGTTCAAAAATTTATAGACAACCTGCTGAACACAGTCCTGAAAAGTCGTACCATGTCTTTGTTCTGAATTGTCATTTTTTTCTTACCTAAAATCCAGATGGTATTATTTTATGAGCATTTTTGACTCTTCAAACAAATATCCTGTTTTTATCTTGTAGAATACAGTAGCTAAATGGTTTGCCAGGAGGTATTTCAGGTCGACAAACATTTTCTTCATAAGACTGCCACCATTCTTCACCAGGATGGGATTCCCAGTCACATTTCTCAAATTCAGCTCTGTATCCTTAAGACTTTTACATTCTCAGAACACACAATGTGTATCAGAGCAGAAGCTGGTTGGTGCTCATAGCTCCCTATTACTATATTCAGATCCAGAGCTCTCTATACAGAGAAATACACCATCCCAAAGCACCATGCCCATTAGATATTTCTCTGTCCTCAAAAGAACCAAACTCACAGTTCAGCACTTTCATCTCGACATATACTACAATAAATCTTTCCTCTTCCTGTGCAGCCCCTAATACTTTAGCATATCAGACCAAACACTCACTCATTTACCAGACTGAGATCTCATTCAACAAAAATTCACAGGTCTCCACAGAGAGAAAAAGTAACATGTGCCACAAAAACAAGATGCACGGTTACTCTAAGTGAAAACAATATATATTATATTTCCAATTAGTACTGCGGGACTGTCTCATCAACTCTTGCTAAGGATGACAACAGCCTGATAAATGTAGGTTTTCAGACAACTCTTGGATTACCAAATCTGAAGAGCACTGAAATGCATTAAACCTATTTTTGTGTTCTGGGTCTTGCATATACTCCCGCTTCCCTGCAGACCAAGCTGTTTTAAACAGAGGGTTCTAAAATAGACACATACTCTATCAGTCTTATAAACCTACCAGCCTTTGCAGTGCTGAAATTGTGAGTTCTCTGGATAAATTTTTCATAATGGCCCCAACAGTTTAGTCAAATTTTGCTGCAATGTTTGAAAAGTTCTCTTAAAACAAATCATCTGATTGCTAGAACACACATTAACATTAGTATGACAGAAAGGTCTTCACACCAAGTGACCATATGATACCAAAGTTTAAAGGAGAATTTGTAGCATTGTTACTTTCGAAGAGATGTCATAAAACCTAATAAATTTGCATTTTTTTCCTGCTATGGCATTTAAGCAAAGTTTCATGCATTAACTCTTTTCTCAGGAAAACCACAGCTAGCACAGCCCCCTGGAAGACTGCCTTAGTAATTAAGGTAAGCAGAGAAAGAGCTTCTATCTAGCTACCCATATATTCATTAATGGTCAGACACCTTCCATCTGGAATGTTAGCGCTATTCTGAAAAGGTGGTCATGCCTCTGAAATCAAAACTGCAGAGATTACACAGCAGCCAACTGATGTCCTATACCTACTCCTTATTTTACTCATCTCAGTGGACAGCTGTAAACATTAACAGCAAAAACTGTCCTTCTGGTTGACTAACCAGAAAAAGGTGAATAGAAAACATATAAGTGACACAAAACTCACCAAACCTGCACTGCAACATCATTTGTCTAATGTTGCTTCTTTCTGTATACTTTAATTTTCTATCTACTGGCATGAACACTTACCTCCTCTTTCAGCGCATGTTTCTTCTGCTCCAAACAGATTTCTTTAGCACGCATCAACTGCAAAGTCTCCTTAGAAACTGCATACTGAAGCTTTTCCATACGTTCCACTGCTGCTGCCCATGCTGCCTTACCAAATTTTTTCTGGTCCACTCGCATTCGATCATACACAGCTACAGAAAGGAAAAAAAAAGGCACACATCTTAGTAGTCTACTCTTCAGATCACTAGTGATCCTGCTGCAAGGAAAATGCACACATTTGTACTTAAAAAAATTGCATTAATACAATCATTTGGTCTTGAACTGCATCCCAAATTTTCCCCACTTTTGTAACCACCAATTATCAGCTACTAAAGTCTCCAGCTCACCTTAATAACATTTACAGTACAGCCATAAAATTTAAATAAATCTGAAGAGTAAAAAAAAATTACTATTTAAAAGAAAGATTTCAGCTTAACTTCCAGTGCAATTCTGTAAGAACACTGCATGAAATTAAAACATCTNNNNTCTTTTACCGCAAAATGCAGGAGTCCCTTGCCTGATTAAAATTTACTATTCTTGGGCCTCAGATAACATCTAGGCAGATACAAACAAGATTTTCACCACTGTTCATATATAGGTGCATGTGATACTATACTTAGCTTTGCAAAGCAAAAGCCACAAAAGTAATGGAATCAAAGGAGTGGCAGTCAGTCAAGTCACCACATGCTATTACATGCTATTCTTAATCAGTAAGAAAACCTTTATACTCTCATGTGCTTTTCCTCTGCCATTTAATATCTGGGTATGTAACACTATCCTGTGATCAGCAGGAGGCCAAGAAAAACCCCAAACACAAAAACCAGGTAAATGATCTGCATATTAAAGGTGTATGGCTGTA
Organism: Bombycilla garrulus; assembly: GCA_013400315.1. Lineage (NCBI taxonomy): Eukaryota > Metazoa > Chordata > Aves > Passeriformes > Bombycillidae > Bombycilla > Bombycilla garrulus. The sequence goes on along the minus strand of VXBU01018862.1, from coordinate 9,078 downwards.
ATCAGCCTTCAGGCATGTCACTTTCCACTGGTTTCTCCCCAAATCCTGACTGCTGTACATTAGAAAAAAAAATTTAAAAAAAAATCACATGAACAAATAAATACCTATATATATATATATATATATACTCATTACCACCTAGTGGTGTATCTAACTGGCTACCTTGTCATGCTAGAAAAGGAGTGAAGCTCCTGCACTTAGAATTTGCTCTAATTAAATTTATCCCAACATGCTTTAACCAATTAAGACACTCAGTCAGAATAAGTTGAAATTTGACATTAACTTGGGTTGTCACTGAACAGAGTAGATTTGCGGTGCCTGCATCTCTTGAGTCAGATGTAGCAATCATGTACAGAGATGACAAGAAACCTACCAGTCAAAAAATTATTTCACCTGTGGATCTTGCACAATCACTATTATCAAGGCAAAGAAAGAAACAGAGACCTGCAGTCAGGCAGGGGAGGACACCAGGACAAACTTTGTCAGTGAACTAGAAAAAGGTCTGTTTGCCCTATTAAACTGGTTATTTAAGTTAAAACGGTACAAGGATGAGAGCACGGATGTACATATCAAGTCATTTGACCTCACTTTATTGCACCAGTTTTGACTAAAATCATCACATTCTTCAAGCACAGAAAAGCCAAGGTTATATCCATGTAGGCTTCTCAACAACAGAGCAGTTTTCACTGACCAGCTCCAAATGAGCTGTTGCTTAACGTTTAGAGCTATGAAAAAAATTACTGAAAGGCAAGGAAGACTAAAAAAGGAAATTAACTAAAAGACAATTAACTTACTATGGGGGTCTGCTGTATCCAGTACAGAAAACAGAATCCACTGGGGACTCAATGCTTCCTAAATACTTTGCAAATACAGAGTACTGCTAATATAATTACATTGAGAAACTGGCAGTAAAACTTCTAACTAAAAATTCTATTCTCTTCTGATGATATTGTGAAAAGGTTTACAGGTGAAAGATTCAAATAGACACAGAAGAAAAAACAAAAAGGAATCACAACTGCATTTTCCTCATGAAGGATTGATGAAAAAATAAGTCAGTGCAACACAGAACATGACAAACATTAAATAATTTGATTTTTTTATATGATGAATAGGATGACAGGAAATAACTACCTTTTTGTGTCTTGGCTGTTATTTCAAAATATTTAACTGTAAGATCTTGAATAGAAAGCACAGCCATGTGGGCTTTTTTCTGCCAATCAGCATCTTCTTTCTGCAGACTCTCAATTCTTCTGGGGCCTAGGTAGTCATTCTCTATTGAGATCTGAAAATAAATCAGACCATAATTAAAACAACAATTAATTGCAGCTATTCTGCAACAGTAAACAGTTTCAAGGCTAAGAAAAAAAATAAAACAAGAAGTAGCTAAACCTACCATCATAGTTTCTATTCAACAGTAAAAAACTCTTTGGAAGCTCTCCCTCCTCCTGAAAAAGTACACCCACCTTTCATAATTGCTGTTCTTCCTGGACACATAAAACCCACACATATAAGTTTGATTTGTCATCATCTTTTTACTATGTATCTTATTACCTGCAGATTACATGCATGTTTCAATGCTTCACCCAGGCTTTCTTCTAGCCTGGACTATTTCATTCTGAAGTAAATAAATGCTCTTTGATCAGAATGAAGCTGGCAACCAAGGTTTTGATGGGGTAATGGTAAGTGATGATCAACATTTTACAAGTTTTTCTTTGTTATATATGACTTATAAGACTTTTAAAAGTGTATTTTCCTAGTGCCTGGGAGCTCAAACCTCCTTTCATTGCCAAGATCAAGGCAATTTTATTCTGAGGTCACAGCTATCCAAAGCCAATAAAAGACCTGGAGTTTGTTTTACAACTAATAAAAACATACCTTTCTCTCCCAAACCTGAGAATTTTTACACACCTGTCACACTAGAAAATCAGACCATATATCTTATACCTTAATTAAAAATTTAAGCCTGCTCATGCAGTACTGAAGTAGTAATCACTAATATTTTTCATATCTATCAGTCAAGAAGACATCACACTAGTATAGGCAAAACTGAACAAACCGAAAGTGCTCATAACCTTGTATTTCAACCTGAAGCTCTAATCCCTCAAGAATTGATCTTGATTTCACAAAGCTTCAATTTGGTTGAAAAGAGCCATTCCACTCTATAGTAAAATTGCAAATGAAAAGTTTTTAAGTGACTGTTCAGGGCCTACTTCTGCATATCCATTTGTCCTGTTTCTTAAATGGTTGATTTTCAAAAGTAAAAACAAATAGATGCCTTCTAATTACTTGTTCATATCTTGAAAAACACTTAGAGGACAGTGATAAGTTATTTGAATCTACTTTTATATATTCCAAAAACTCTTAGAAAGGCAACAGATTAAGTTTAATGTGCACAAGTGGTAAGTGAATAACACTTTTACTAGATACGTTCTAACATGTCATTCTATGGGGCACGTATGTATCATGTTTCACATAGGAAAATTAGTGGACAGACACGTTTCCAAGTAAATATTGAACTGTAGACATATATATACACACACACCAGTGAAGTACACACTGGTGAAATTAATGCTTTCCATTTACACAGAACTCTGAAAAAGCAAATTCATTTTCTAAGCTGGATAAAAATCAACACAGTTAAAAGTCTTCCTTTTCTGCTCCTTGGTATAGATGAGGAAACTTGACACTGAATTGACACAGGATCACTGAGTAATGTGAGTAATGTTCTTATTAGGCATGAGTTCTAGGAGAACAAGCCTCAAAGTAACTTTTCATGAAGTTTTGTCTGCCAAACCATGATTCACACATGGTGCAAGCTAAAGAGCTTTATGATCACATAATATAATTTTATCTTTGTGCCCTAAGGCAAGTATTTACAAGCAACAAAAAGCGGAAGCATCTTTTCATTATCCACAATCCCAAGTATGTCATCCATGTACCATCACTAGCACTGAAGATACTCATATAGGAACATAGAGAAAACCCAAGAAGCCTTAGCTTTAGCAACTGCATGAACAAGAACAGATCAATAACTTGCCTTAAGGCTGCAGGAACATGCTTAACAGAAGTGTGAAAGGAGACCAATAAAGATAAAAAGGATAGAAACATTTTCCTGAAGTCGCTTGACCTGCCTTCACGCTTGCTCACATCTACACATCTAGCCAGACAGTCAAACTCTTAGAACATGGTTTTTAAGTGTCTTACAGTTTAACAGTCAAAAAAATAAAAGGTACAGCTAATGTTCATGTTTAGATTTTGCATTCTGCAGCTTGGATAAGGGACACATACACACAGTGTTAACTTTCTGGCTCTGAAGACACAAAATAATAGGGGATGGATGTGCAGGTTTTGGCTGGATTAATATTCTTCATATTAGCTGGTATGGGCTCCGTTTTGGAATTGTGCTGCAAACAGTCTTAGTAATACAGGGATATTTTAGCTACTGCTAAGCAGTGCTGACACAGAGCCAAGGCCTTTTCTGCCTCTCACCCCACTCCACTAATGTGGAGACTGGGGGTTCACAAGAAGTTGGAAAGCGACACAGCTGGAAAGCTAACTCCAAATGACTAACAGAGACCTACTATACCACAGAGCACTGTGCTCAGCAAGAAAGCTGGGGGAAGCGGGTAATGTTCAGAGTAATGGGTGCTTGTCTTTCTAAGTCACTGTTACCCTGCTCTCTTGGAGATACCTGAACACCTGCCTGACCAGGGAATCAGTGAATGAATTCCCTGTTTTGCGTTGCTTCACATGCACAGCTTTGCTTTGCTTATTAAACTGTCTTTATCTCAACTAATGAGTTTTCTCAGTTTCACTCTTGGGATTCTCTTACCATTACCCCACTGAGTGAGCAAGCAGCCATGTGGGGCTTAGTTAAGGGTCACAGTTAAAGTATGATAAGGAATGAGAATCTCGTTGTTATAAAGGCAGCTTCCAATCTAAAGCTGAAGACAGAATCTAGCTGCCAGTGGGGAACTGTCTTTGACAGGTGAAATATCTCATATGCTTTCTTAATAAAGTTGAATAGCTAGAAGCTAAGGATGAACCTTAAACTGAAAAGCTTGTTCCCTTCACTTCTTAAGCTGTTGGATCAGACCACCACAGTCACAACCTCTCCACAGCTATGCCAGCCTGAGGAAACTGGGGTTCAAAGTGACAACCTCAAATGAGAAAGTTCAAGAACAAGCTACCAGGCTGGAATAACAATCCTTAGTCACACAGATCTTTGTTACTCTCTGGATACGTGACAGACAGGAATCTAGTTTTGGGAAAAGCAGACTTGTCTAAAGGAGAATACAGAATGGTATTCAATGAATAGAGTCTGCACTGCCTCCCTGAAGACAGATCCCACCTGTGCTTCTATTAGGTCAATGACTTTCTGAGCAGCAGCAAACTTCAAGAGTCCCTTTAGTGCCCCAGATCTAGCTGACTGCTGGTCCCTGCTTCTCACTTCACGCTTGTTATGTTCTTGCCCAAGATTTCTTTGCTGGGTTTCCCTCACATACATGCCCTGTGGTCCCTGAGAGCCACTCCATTGACCTGAACATGCTCCAATGCTCCTTGCTGAAAAACCAATCTCCTCCCATCCAGCCACTTCACTCCACCTGACTTAATTTCTCCACCAAAAAAGTGAAAAAAGAAAAATAGTTATTAAAAAGAAACAACCAAAAACAACAACAACAAAAAAAAAGTATGAAAGAAAATACTGATCACAACCTTTCCAAAGGTAATTACAGTCACTCTTTATAATCAAAACCAAATAATTATGATAAACTAGAAGATAGAGGGCATACAAAAAGCGACTCCTGGCCATGGACCTGGCACACTTTGGGAAAACACATTAAAAAGAGAGAGTCATATTGTGAGTGCAAACACTGACAGCACCAACAACTTCAAAGAATTACCAGTTCTCAAGTGCAACCTAGCTAGAGAATTATTATGATCTACTGGTCATTAATTAAATTTATGCTTGTCATCTTTTCAGGGCAGGACAGACAATCTCCAGAAAAAAACAGAGATGAACAACTGAGATATAGAGATGAAATATATATGGTCACTCTTGCCAAACTGCTGTCTGGACATTAAATCTCAGCCCAACAAAGTGCCACTAGAGTACATCTATATAAATATATATTAAATCATAATATTCAATTTAAATAATATAATTGTGGTACATTTATATACAAGATAGAAATTATTTTTAACATATGTTATCATATAAAATAGAAAGTAAGCCCATGGGGTAAAATACATAGTTTAAATGAAGACCACAGCTGTAATAAGGGGAAAAGCTGGAGAATAAAGATAAGGAACATGCCTCTGGAGCTTGCAGGTTATGAAAAGGCAGGCTTCCTCTCCACCTGCAAACACCTCCATGACAGAAGTAACCACCCCCTCATTTTGTCCTAGCTAAGAATTTAAAAAGGAAAAGGGAGTAGCCACAGACCATTAAATATCAACATGAACAGGCATATGAGTTTTGATGACTTTGTTTTCTATATTCTCTTCAATAATTAATCAGCCTGATGTAAGACAACAACTCTCATTATGGAATTAAAGGAAGCTCTTATGTGCTTGTGCATTCCACTATTGTTTGCAACATAAGCATAATCTGTTTATGCTTTATTTTGCTCACCTTTATGATGTAAGCATCTTCACTTTTTATTGCTCGTAAAAGAGCAGATGTCATTTTAGAGACTAAAAATAAATTTTAAATTACTATTGTCTATGCTAGATATCACTAAAAGAAGGCAAAGAATAACGAAAAAGTGGTCATCTAATGACATTTCTTGTAAACTTGTGTATCTACTTTCAATTTAAGAATATTTTAGCTAAAAATTAAGAAACTCTAATGTAGTTGAAGCTTCTTCCTAACCTAAAAGGCTTTTCAGTTACCTAACATTTTTTCAAAGTGAGCTTTTGGCCTGGAATTGCTCATTTGGACTCAAAAGTCTTGGAGAAAGCCTGGTCTAACAGAAAAACCTTTCATCTCTCAACTAGATCAGAAGCCAAATCCACAGTTTCTCTTCTACTCATCACTTTTTCAGTAAAACATTCCAGCTATTTTTCCTTTAAAAATCCTATATTCTCCTAGAGAGGAACCAAGCTGCACTGTAAAATTTGCTATGATTTTTTTTCCCTGATGATGAAACTTGCATGTAGACCTTCATGTTTTACTTCAAATGATTCTTTGAAGCTAAGAAAATTATGACAGCTTCCACCAAAGTGTTTGTTGCAAAACACAGAAGAAGGGATGGAAACAGCAGAAGCCATTAACTTCAACACATCACACAAACACCTATTTTCATCAGCAATTGCTTCAGACTAATGGAACATAAATGAGCACATTTCAACACTGTATTGATACGTTTCTGAAGGAGAACAAATTAATTCTTCCGAGAACACAAACTGAAAGAGGTCCTTAAACTAGCCCACAAGCAAATAAGGACGGATCAACAAAAGCAATGCTGCACTGGAAACATCCTTCTCTGGAACAGTTCCCATATTATGGTTAAGTTCTGAAGAGACTAAAGTAAGCTGCATTGAGAGAAAATAAGAATAATAGGCCTGAAACTATGGGATACACACATATTATACATCTACTAAGTGAAGGTCTTCAATACTTTATATGCTTTTTTCTGGAGAATGGAAAAGACTGACAGAAGTAAGACTTGGCCCAGGCTATGTAGTAACTTAGGCAGGGATATGTCACATCTCTCCAGCTCCCTTTGTTATTCTTCTGGATGGACTTGTAATAGGCAGAGCCAGAGAAAAACATGAGATATAACATCACATCAGTTAATTGTAAGAACAAAAAAAATTAAGCTGAGTTAGTGCACATGACAGTGGCAAAACACAAAATGGAAATGGCTTTATACGTAACGTATATGTTTCAGATCAAAGGCTCAGCTATCTGCCTTCTCCAAGGGTCAGACAACCAATTCCAACCACTACTGTGCCCGCTAGACACAGTAGCCAGAAAACATGCATTTCAGCTTCATCTAGTCAGTCTTCTCAAAGTTAGTCTTACTAACTTTTTTGTTGTTGCTGTTTTTAATTTAACTGTGCTCCCAGCTGTTAACACAAACCCAGTACTACTTGCCCAAATACATTATTACTCTACACATACACCCCTAAATATATAAAGTGAAAGAATTCCACTTTAAAAAGAGCTTTACAGTTTTACTAGTTTTATCTTAAGGAATATGAACATGGATCTCAATGTTAATACATAAAAACCCATTTAGTTTGCGTTGTCTAGATTCCTTAAAATATCTGGCACCTGGGATTCAAATACAAACTACAGGAGTTTTGATTATCTTAAAACATAGGAGGATCAACACACACAATTCAGTCAAGACTGTAAAAGAAACGACAAACTGAAAGGCAAGAAGATGTTAGGACATACAGAAAGAAGACTAAATAATAATGTTATTCTACTGCAAACTGCAGCGGTGAATGTTTTTTCCAGAACCATGGAGAATGCTGAAAAACTAAGAATTAGAAGAGAAAAACCATAAAAGATACAGGTTAGGTCAAGCACATGAGGAAAGATTGGGTTTATTTAACTGGTGTTTTTTTCCCCAGACACAC
>VXBU01018857.1:115829-135930 GCA_013400315.1 Bombycilla garrulus | reverse complement strand
GGCCGGGGTGGCCCGAGCGCGGGGAGGCGGCCCCGGGGGGGGAAAGTTGCCGGGAGCGGCGAGGGGCGAGCGCGGCGGCAGGACCATGGGCACTTTGCGGGATTTACAGTACGCGCTGCAGGAGAAGATCGAGGAGCTGCGGCAGCGGGATGCGCTCATCGACGAGCTGGAGCTGGAGTTGGACCAGAAGGACGAACTGATCCAGAAGCTGCAGAACGAGCTGGACAAGTACCGCTCGGTGATCCGGCCCGCCACGCAGCAGGCGCAGCAGCAGAGCGCCGGCACCTTGCAGGGCGAGCAGCGGACCAAGCGCCAGGCGATCTCGGCCGAGCCCACCGCCTTCGACATCCAGGATCTCAGCCACGTCACCCTGCCCTTCTACCCCAAGAGCCCGCAGTAAGCAGGGGGTCACCGCGCCGCTCAGCCTCCCCTCTCTCCCTCATCCCGCTCCGTCCCCGGCCTCGCCGCCGCCCGCCGGGCAGGGAGCGGAGCGGAGCCCGGAGCGCGGCATTCCCGCATCCCGCATCCTCCCCGGGTGGCCCCGCGGGGTGGGAAAGTTCCGAGCGCCGGGCTCGCGGGGGGCAAGAGCGGCAGGAGCGAGCGCCGAGGTGCCAGCAGAGGGGCACCCGGGCGTCCCCCGTCCCGGCTGCGGGGGGACCCGGCCGCCCCATCCCGCCCGGGGACCGGGACAGCGGCGGGAACGCTGCTGCCGGCGGGTTGAACCGGATCGTGTCGCGGGCATGGAGGCTTTATCGCTGCGGGAGCGGGCGGGGAAAACCCGGGGCTCTCTCCAGGACCCCGAGGGGAGACGTTCCCAGCTGGGAAACTCGGAGCCCGGCGGGATGCGGTGCCCGGCTCTCCGGGCGGGGGCTGGCGTTTTGGGGAGGGGGATTCGGCAGAAGCAGCAGCTTATTGCGGTGTCCTGGTGCGCCGGAGGGTGTGAGGGGGGCAGGGAAAGTTGCGAGGATCCTCAGGTGCCGCGCGCCGGGGGATGCGCTGCCCCGGTTTCACACCTGCCGCAGATTAGCGAAATTAGAGCGCCTTAATGAGGAAGCGGAGCCCTCGCGGGAGCGGGATTGCTCTCCCTCGCTCCCCACTGCCTTTTCCCGGCCAATAAATCGCCGTGCTTTTGGCTCAGCGCTCCTTAAAGGATAAAAAAAGGAGGAGGGAAGAGGCGATGAGCGGATGCTCGCCGCGCCGGGCTCCACGTGCGGCAACGGGGCGCGACCTGCCCGTCGAGGGGCGAACCCTCCGCGGCCGGCATCTTCCTCGTGGAATTCAAACCGGGAACGCTGGAGGATCCCCGGAGCCATTCCGGTAGTGGGGTGCGTTTGTGCCGGGTGGGCTCCGGGAAGCGGGCACCCTGCGGGGGACGGAGCGGGCGGCGCGGGCACGGTGCCGGGGCACGGGGACTGCGGTGGGGCTCGGGGACCCCGCCGGAGCGTCCCCTCGGGCGCCCTGAGGGGCCGGCCCCGCTCCCGCGCAGCCTCAGCCCTTTCCCGCCGCCATGGCGGGGCGCCGCCGTCTCCAGGCAACTGCCCGCCCTCAGGGCGGCCGCCATGGCGGGACCCCGCCGGGCCGGGCCGCGTGTGCCCCTCATGCCGCGCCGCCGCTTCCCATTCCCGCATTCCCCGTCCCGCCCCTCCCCGTTCCCACCGCCACAGATATTTTGTCCTTTTAAGGCGTCTGGCCGCGCGTTCAAAAGGACGGCAGGGCAGGAACGGCGGTGGCGCGGGAAATGCCTCCCTCCCCGTAGGCCCCAAAACGAATAAAACACCCCAAAAAGTGCGGGGACAGGGGTGGCTGGGGCCAGGCGGGCGGTCTGTGAAATCCCTGGCGTGTGCGGTAAACATCCGAGGTAGGATAAGGCATCCCACGGTGTTAATTTCCTCTGGGAGAGCAAAACCCCAAACGTGTTGGTTTCCCTGTCGGTTTCGTTGCCCCTCGGCGCCTTGAAGTGCAAATGGAGCTCCCAGAACTCCGGGAAGCGCCACAGGTTTCAGCAGAGTGAGTCTGCAGCCTCTGCCGTGTCCATTGAAATATGTAGGAAGCCTGTCAAAGCCTCGGGTGAACGTTTTCCAGCTGGAATTTTAATTGCTCCACGTGTAAATGCAGCCCCGCAGGCTGGTGCCGCTCCTCTGAGGGGGTGTTTCACATTGATCGTACAAAAAAAAAAAAAGTCAATTTGTGGCTGCAGGTTGTAATCGTTCTGGTGGGGCATTCCAGGGGTTTGGAGCAGCCTGGAGTAGTGGAAGGTGTCCAACCAAGGCAGGAGGTTGGAACGAGATAAGGTTTAGGGTCCCTTCCAACCCAAAGCCGGCCTGTGATTGCAGGAAGAGATCCTTGCTAATGCTTTCAGTAGTGTATGTGGCTCTGGGAAGCAGTGAGTGCTCAGTGTCAGCCCTAAGAGCCTGGTGGCCAAGATTAACTCTTGGTAGTGGTGAGGACCTGGAAATAACAAAATCTGCAAAAAAGGGTTGTTTTTTTTTATCCCCCTGTTGGGGTAAAACCTTTGGTTTTGTCAAGCCACCAGGAATTCAAAAGACAGGTAGATGTGGCACTTGGGGACATTGGTTCATGGTGGCCTTGGCAGTGCTAGGAGAATGATTTGACTTGATGATTTTAGAGGGGTTTTCCAACCACAATGATTCCCAGAGTAGCCTCTGGGCTTTATTTTTTTATTTGTATTTAGATGATGCTGGGTTTGCTCTCATGATAGGGCAGAGGTGGCTGGAGATTTATGGGATCAACAGTAGCAGAAATTCTGTTGGAACTGAATTGTTACAGAGTGTTGAACTCTGAATGAGCGGAAAGCTCGAGAGGGACTTTGGACAGGAGCCAGGGAATGGCTCCCAGTGCCAGAGGGCAGGGCTGGATGGGATTTTGGGCAGGAATTGTTCCTGGCAGGGTGGGCAGGCCCTGGCACAGGGTGCCCAGAGCAGCTGGGGCTGCCCCTGGATCCCTGGCAGTGCCCAAGGCCAGGCTGGACTGTGGGGCTGGGAGCACCTGGGACAGGGGGAGGTGTCCATGACATGGCAGGGGTGGCACTGGATGGACTTTAAGGTCCCTTCTCACCCAAACCATTCTGGGTTTCTATGAATGGTTTTCAAAGTGTTAAAGTAAATTTAATTGCCTTGTGTGGACAAATACCATTAAATCTGCAGGATCTTCCCTTCCACACAAATGCCCCCCTTCATTCCCCCCCATTTAGGATGCAAAAGGTTATATAAAATTGCTTTTTCAGAGCTGTAGGAGTTTGAGTTGCTGTTGCGGGGCTGGGCTTCTTTTGCCTCTGCAATGTTTTTAAAAGTGAAACAGGAATTTGTCGGCTGACATGAGGACCTAAAATCCAGGGAGGGACAAGTCCAGCCATTCAGCCATTTTCTTCTGAGTTACAGTTACCAGTGAGAGGAATTGGGCACTAGCATCTTTATCAGCCTCCCTGTTCAAGTAACTAGAAGCCAGTTATTTAAAATAAGTGGGGTTTTTTTGTTCCCCTCTCAAAGGAAACAACTTGCAAGAAGTGACTGAGTGAGAGGGCACAGACTGGGGAGGGAGCTGGCTGGTTTTCCGCGGCTGAAAAAATGCTGTGACAGCTCTTTCTCTCCTCTTCATCTTCCCAAATTGCCGCTGGTGGTTGTTTTTCCACACCTTTGACCCCTTGCAGGGTGTATCCCTGGCTGCTAACAGCCTGTCAGCACGGAGGGAATACTGGGAGACCGAGTTTGTACCAACTGCCTTTGCAGCTGAAATTGTACAGGGCAGCCAGGCCAAGAGAAGCCTTTTCAACCAGCAGGCTGCAACTCTTCCCTTTCCCTGCCTCCTTCTTGCCACGGGAAAATACCCAGGAGTTTAATTTCAACAGGCTGCTTTGTTCAGGGATCGGCAACAGCTGTTTGCCTTTTTGGAAGGCTGTGTAATCAGTGTGTTTTCTTTTCCAGAAAGGGGGAAAAAAAGAAATGTAGAAGTAGAACACAGAACAAAGCATGGAGTTTGAGTGTGAAGGGCCTGATCTCTTGGCTGAGGTGGTACAAGCTCTGTTGTTAACAGAGACAGCAGTAAAGTGCTGTGTCATTTGTAAGAAATGTTGAGTGAAATGAAAAATAACTTGGTTTGGGGAGTTAACAGACTTTTGGGGAATCTGCCAAAATCCCAGAGCCTCGTTTGTGAGGGGAGGAGCAGCCTGTGAGTTGTACTTAAGAGGTCTGGTTTAAGAAATATAAAATACTTGGTTGCGCAGCCTTAGGGGAAGTACAACATCCATACAAGAGGTTTAATAAAATCCCTGCAACGGCCAGATTGGTTCTTCGAAGGCGAATGTGCACATCCTCTGGGGGCTAGAGGCGTATTTTAAGTGCTCATAATAGTCATAAAACCCTGAGAAATGCTTGAGAAACACTTTGTATTTAGCGTGTTGGCATGAAATGCTCTTCTGGTGTTTACCAGCGCCATGTCTGCTGCAGTACCCAGGAGCCATTCATCTAAAACCCCCTGGAACGACCCAAACCCCTCTTCCCTCAGCCCCCACGCGCTCCCTTCCTACAGTAATTGGGGGATAGTTGGTTCGTGATGAAACCGCCGGGAGCTGGTGGGGGGAGCACTGAGGCACGCTCCTGCAGTGATGGGTCCCTGGAATGTGGGACAGGAGCTGGGATGGCGGTGGCCTCTTGAGCCCTGTCGCGTTCTGGTGGAGCATCTTGCCCCGAGCAGTCAGCACAGATGGGTATATGGGTGCAACCTTCATTTTTTTCTTTTTTGGTGTCAATCCACTCTGATGTGTCCAGCGAGCAGTTAATTGAACTGCGTTTACCTTTTGTTACAGCTGTTAAATGCTGTCCTTGCTTTCACTGAGGCCGATTCCATCCGAATGCAGTTTAAGCTGATGGACAGAAATCCATTAATGTCCGTGGGGTTTTCGGGGTTTAGGCTCAGGATTTTATTGCGAGGTGCCGGGGGAGGATCCCTGGCACTCTGCAGGGATGAGGTTTTGCTGTGAGGAGTGATGCTGTCCCTGACAGAGCTGTGAACACGGGAAGGGTAGCACTGGAGCAGGGCAGCCGAGCGTGATTTTCCCGTGTTTTGACAGGTCTGGCTCGGCAGCGATGGCAGTGATGGGGCTCCCCTCTGTGCTCGTGTGACTCACGCTCTGAGCCGCTTTAGTGCCTTGGGAAGTGACAGGGCGACACTGTGACAGCTCAGCTCCTTGTGTAAGACATCACAACCCTCTGAGGTTTGGTTTACTCACAGTAGTAAGGGGTGGCTGTGTGCTGTCAGGCTGCTCAGCACAGAACTACGGTTTTCCTCTGTTGAAGCGGTGTTTTGGTCATCTCTCAACACGCTTGTTCAGGCTGTGACGTTTACGCTGAGTGTAAGCTCCAGAGGGGTTTGACTCAAAGGAAAGTACAGGACACATCTCCCAATGAAGCTATTAAAGCCACGTAGTTGTTTTGTCGTCTTCTGTCTGGTTCTTGCTGAGATGAGTTTAATTGCAAGATAAAGCATCGCTGCAGTGTCAGCTATCCTTAGTTCCGTTCAACAAGCAACACAGACTTCCCTGGGTTTTTCTGCTGCTTTTGGAGATTAATTTTAGCAGTGTGGTGTCAGTAAACAGTTTTTTTAAAGCAAAGTAGCTCTGTTCAGAAACTCCAGTGACATTTTCTTGCAGGTTATATGCAGAACAACACTGTTCAGCAAGTACAGTAGCTCGGAGCGCACTAACAGCTGGTAATTAACATAGAGAGTCTTCTTTAAATTGTAGTACGGCTCCATAATTTCATTCTCTGCAGAATTAACTTCTTTCCTTTTATCTGTACTACTGGAATAATTACCTATACTTGTCTGAGCTGTGTTACATTCATCCTTAGCTGTATGAATGCTGTAGGTGGAGAGTTTTAAAGTGCTTCAACACAAAATGAGGTCCCCAGGCCATGGACATGACTTCCTTCTCTCCAGACTCTGTGAAAGCATTCCTGAGCTTCAGCATCCCATGTTCCTAAACACAGGACGTGTCTTACATTTCTGAAATTAACAGTAATGATAAAAAAGCCAGGTCAGAGTTCTTAAACTGAGCAGAAATGTATGTAGTAGCACAGAATTTTGGCTGGACAGCTGCCTCTCGAAGGAGAGGGGACTCCGTGAGTCACGAACTTGCTGAGTACCAGATGGAAAATAGGAGTCAAGGGGAAGATTTGTTTCTTTAGAGAGTTGAAAAGGCTACAGTGAATTGTTACATATCAGTTCCTGTGGTTATCCTGCTTGAGCTAGATGCTGTAGGATGATAAGAGTTAGTGAATACAAACATCTTTCTGAGGGAAGAAGTCCAGGAAAGCTGCGGTGGCTTAAATGCCACTCACTGCCATCAGTGCTCGTCCTTGCTGCCTGTGCTGCTGGTCTTTGCTTTTGGCTTTTCGTGGGGTCCAAATCCTTGCATTTGCATCAGGATGAAGTATAAATATTACCGTCAGTGTTTTTCAGCTGCTGCTTTGCCGTTTCTAGAGGGTACGCGCAGGCAGAGAAGAGCCTGACGTTCACATATTGTGTAGCTTGTCTTTGTTTTGAAGGGCAGAGAGAACAGGAAAAAAACAAAAGTATTTGTTGCTACACCGGAGCCTAAACCGTGACAATAATACCTTTCTCCTGTCAGTGCCTACAGAAGGTGCTTTGGTCTAAGTGTGCAGTCAGTCGGGTGTGTTGTGTGGATGCTGGCATCCCGGGCGCCTGGAATTGCATCCAGGTGCTTTGGAAAGGCTGCTGCCTGGCAGGGTCTGTGGCAGGGGAAGCTCCAGCGCGGCGTGCTCAGAGCAGGAGCACAGGACCGGCGTTTTGCAAGGCTCTTGCAGCCACTGGTTTCCTTGGAAACCAGAGCTTGAGCAGGGAGAGCCAAACTTCAACACCCGTGCCTGCCTTCCGAGTCGAAAATGGGCTGTCAGACTTTCAGAAGTCTGGGGGTTTTGGGCCGTGTCTGGGACTTGTTCATTAGGAGCAAACTTGAAGTAGGGAATCTGTGAAAAAAAGCTCCTTGTCAGGCTGCAACAGTTCCTGCCTGGAGCGGTGCTTCTTTCCCCAAATTCCCTTCTGTGATTCGGTTTGTGAGCACATTTATTGGAGGTGTTTCCTGTCAAACACCTCAGCTGTGTCAGGAAAGCTGCACAGCAGCCCTGGGACTTGGGCTTGGTGTGGCTTTAGAAACTGCCCAGCCCAGGCCGTCTTGGTCTTTTCACTTCGTGTTCTCTGAGGTGGTGGCTGTGGGTGATGTGATAAAAGAGGAGGAATCATAAAGGACCTGCTTGGGTTGTTGGAAAATTAAATTCCAGTCTTGTAAGAGCACACATACTTTGTGTTGAATGTGAAGAGAAATATGTACAAAATGACACGTACGTGCACTCGTGTATTTAGCACACGTAGAGGAGAATTGCATTCGTACAAATACACTTTTATCAGGAGGGAAAACAGTCAGGCTTTAGTATCAGTGGAGGAGAGGCAATTTTGTACAGAACCAGCAGCACTGTGGGAACACATCCTGGTCTGGTGGAAGGTGTCACTGCCCATGAGCTAGGTGATTTTTAAGGTCCCTTCAAATCCAAATGTGGAAATGCTGCTGTTTGCCGTGACCGCAGCGTATCATTGAGATTGAGGAGCAGAGGAGTAAATAACACGGGTGTGATGGAAATGGAGAGCCACTGTTCCCTGCCCCCAGTGGAATTGGGTCCCTGGGATGTGTCAGTGCTTGTTAGGATTTAAACTGCCTATTTGATGTCATTTGTGTGCAGAGATCCGGCGGCTGAGGGGAATTCATTACTGCTCTTGGAGTCCACAGGCTAAATGAGGAAAATAACCTTCTTGGTGGGTGATATTGCTGGTGAATAGAGGAAATCAATGGCCCTGGGACTGCCGGCAGCACATCAGAGCAGTGGCCAAGCACTTCAGGAAGGTGTAGATAAAGCAAATGTGATGCAAATAGTGCCACTCAGCTGTACCTTAAGGCCTGTTGGAAACCATACCTGGCATCAGCTATGGAGACTCTTTCAAAATCAGGCTCTTAAACTCCTGAGAAATTCCTTCAGGTGAAATAGGGGATCAGGCATCCTGGAAATACAGAACTGGCCTCCAAGTCTTTGCCTTGAAATTGTAGCGTTGCCTAAGTTAGTAAAGGTGTCACTGCCCATGAGCTAGGTGGGTGGACATGGTCACCCAGAGGAGATGGACATCCTTCAGCAGCTCCTGTGTTTTGTGGTCTGGAGCACCACCCTCTTCTCCTTTTTCTTCTGCTCCCTTGCCTACTTCCCTGGCTGTCTTGTTCCTGCTCCTCCTTCTGCCCAAGATTCTTCTTTCTTTCCCTGGATGCTGCTTATTCACTTCCCTGACAATCCCAAAGCTCTTCTTCTACACAGCTGTCCCATCCAGTGGGGTCCAGACTTTCCATCTCTGTTAAAAGTCAGCCTTGTTTCCTGTGTGCGTCGGGAGGCAGAGAGCCTCCAGTGACTGGGATACCACAGGAGGCTGGATTTTCCTGCCACTCCACCTTTTCTGGTGTGCCAAGGCCTTTTCTGCTCCTCACCTGCCCCACCAGCCAGCAGGCAGGGGCTACCCAAGAAACTGGGAGGGGACAGAGCCAGGACGACTGATCTCAACTGCAACCCTGCTTTCCTGGGAATGGCTGAACACTCAACTGCCCTTGGAAAACAGAATGAATTCCTTGTGGCTTTTGTTTTACCTGATGAACTGCCTTTATATCAACCCACGAGTTTCTTCCCTTCTGATTGTTTCCCCCATCCCAGCTGGGGCGAGTGGCTGTGAGAGGGCTCCACCTCCAGCAGGAACATCTCAACGTGTCTGTACCTCCAGAGGGATTGGGGCCCAAGGATGGGTCCCGGGGCAGGAACACCCTGAGGCATCAGCAGCTGTGCTTGAGGCCATGGATCAGCTCATGGCACGGCAGGGTCATTCCTGGAGAGCCTGTGGCTGTGGGTAAGTCCTTCCTGGAGCAGGTGTGTGTGTAATACCTGTTCTTTCTCCTTACGCCTCCTTGCACATGGAAATTCTGTTCTGAAGTGGCTGCACAAAGGAGAGAATGTCTCCTGCTCATCAGATCCAGGATTGCTCTCTGTTCTCCCAGAGGAAGCCTGGTTCTGCGAGGCGCAGGAGAGAAACGAAGCGTGGCGAGGAGACTTTTCTCCATTAGCACTGTGCCCAAACGCTGGGACAGGAACACCAGGACAGAGCATGTTGGCAGAGCGTAAGGCAGGCAGATCCTCTGGTTTTCCCTGACCTTCCAGTGTTCGAGGGCACAGCTGGGAGGAAGGCAGAGTGCCTTGGACTGTGATTGAAGCCGGGACAGCTGTGCTTGCACGCATTCTGGTCACATTGTGCTGCCTTCTGAGTGGCTCTGACAGGTATCTCAGAATCACAGCTTGCCTTGGCAGGAAGGCTGCCGTGGCCTTTTCCTGGATCGGTTCTGGGTGGATGCTGCAGCACAGCCTGGATTCCCAAGGGAACGCTAACTATCCATCTCCTCTCCCTCCGTCCACATTGCTGGGGCTGTTACTGTGCCTGCAGGAGGGGTTCCAGCTGGGATACCTGAGCACAGTGAGTGCCAGCACAGCTGTGTTCTGTGTGCTGCTGCTGTTTGTTGGGACCTGGCACTGGCAGAAGTGACTTTGGGCTCTGTGGGGTGACAAACCCGGGCTCTGTGGGTGACAAACCCGACCTCTGCCCACTTCACTTTGTTTTGCAAGCACCGTTATTTTCTCATCAACCGCCCTGACAGGTGCTTTGTGTCTTGTCCATGACGAGGAACAAATTATCCCTTCCCTCATAAATCCCTGAGTTTTCCGTTTTTGGCCTTGTGCAAGGATGAGCGTTGGTGTGATCTGGGTGGGCAGAGCGGCTCCCAAAGGGAGATCATCCATCAAATCTCAGCTCTTTGGGTTCGTGCCATGACTCTTGCACTGACAAAACAGGTGTTAGGAACCTTCTGAAATGGCTTCTTAATTTGAAAGCCAGAAATAACTCCAATGGGAACCCACTAGTGTGGTGCTGAGAGCATCCCTTGGGATGTACCAATCTGGGTTAAGCATTATCCCACCATTTGCAGGTGCACATGGAGAAGCTTCCATAGGGATTGAGGCTGTTTGGTGAGGCCAAACCCATGGGACACCTGCTGGAAATGGGACGTGAATCCAGGTCACTCACATGTCACTGCTGCAGCACAGTGGCTCTCCACCCTATCCTCGTTTTGACTGGAATTCTGACTGTGAGCTATAAAGAGCTTTTTCAATGGCAGCTTTACTCTATATCCACGTGTTTTTTTCAGCATTTTCCACCACAAAAGGTTCTTGCTGTGCTCTGTGAAGGACGAGTGTTACAAGCTGGAGCCACATTATTTGTTTAAGCTGGCTGGGCACAAACATTTTGGCTGTAGGGTTCTGAAGGAGGCTCCTGCTTAGTAAATACAGCTGGGCAGCATCCAAAGCGTTGCAGCAGAGTTGTTATCGATGCAAAATCCATGAATATGCAGCGGCCAAAAGGTAAAGCTCAGCGAAGCTGTACTGGCAGGATGCAGGATTGGGAAAGGTGACAGGGACAGCTGCCTTGGGCACTGGGGCAAAGCAGAAGCTCAGGTTAACTGTGGAAAATATGGATGCTTGTGGAATGTACCCAGAATGGGATCTTCACAGGGATTTGGGGTTTTAAGATACGCTGGAGGAGCCTTCTGAGGCTCAGGTGCTTCCTGGGGAGCCTTCAGCTCCATTACCCATCCTGATTTCCTTGGTCAGCAGCTGAAATACTCTGTGACTTTGCTTCTACTGAAGAAGTGCTATATCGTGGGGAGATAATATTCCATGCTTATTCCGAGCTCCTTAATGGAATTTTTATCAGTTCCACTGGAGAATAGGATGCACAGAAAAGCTGCCTGGCTGTCAGGGTGTTTGCTCTGTGGCTCCTTTAGAGTTGCCTTGACTCTCTCTGTGGCTCCCCAGTAAAATGATGAGAGGGACCATCCCACCCTAAATTCCAAGTGGCTGCGGGCACCAGGTGACATCAAATCCCTTTGACAGGAGGGACGGGCAGGGCAGGGCTGCAGGATCTGAGCACCCCTTGCTGATGCTTCTGGCACATCTCTCACAGCTCAACAGCTGCTTTTTTCCTTCCACCAATATCTGCTCCTTTTGAATCTGTCTTGTGCTCAGTGTTTTCAAAAGANNNNAAGCTGTTTTTTTTTTTTTTTTTTAATCTGTTTGGGCTGGGGAGCCTGAGTTTGCTTAGCCACAGCCACTCGGTGCCCTGACACCATTTTCCCTGGGATTGCTTTGACGACTCAAGTGCACTTTGCTGCAATCCAAACATTGAGGATAAAAGGCAGCCACCTCAGCAAATTAGTGTGAAAGCACTGCACAGGAGTTGTAGATGTGCATTTTGGTGTTTTGGTCTTTTTTAGAGTCAAGATCTCTCCTTCTGCCCATGGCCTGTGCCTTTTAAGGAGTAAGGAGTTGTGCAGGGAGGGCTTTTAAAAGTTAAATCAATTGTCTGTGGATTCATCTGAAGGGTAAATCAGTTGCTGCATTGACAGGGATCTGCCCGTGTGGTAAAACTTCAGGCAAGGTTGGATTTAAGTGAGTCTGGGAAAAAAAGAATCAGTCATGGATCATTTGAAACATCTCCTGGGAGGAAAGGCAGGGAGACTGGGGATTGTTCAGCCTGGAAAAGAAGACCCTTAGAGCCTCTTCCAGTGCCTGAAGGGGTGCCAAAACAGCTGGAGAGGGACTGGGGACAAGGGATGGAGGGACAGGAGCCAGGGAATGGCTCCCAGTGCCAGAGGGCAGGGCTGGATGGGATTTTGGGCAGGAATTGTTCCTGGCAGGGTGGGCAGGCCCTGGCACAGGGTGCCCAGAGCAGCTGGGGCTGCCCCTGGATCCCTGGCAGTGCCCAAGGCCAGGCTGGACTGTGGGGCTGGGAGCACCTGGGACAGGGGGAGGGGTCCCTGGGACAGGGGGAGGTGTCCCTGCCATGGCAGGGGTGGTTTGGAATGGGCTCTGAGGTCCCTTCCAACCCAAACCTTTCTGGGGTTCTATGATTCCATTCTAATTTTTGTAATGAGAAAAAAAGTTTTCCTCTACATGCTACAGGTGTCCAGGTGTGCAGTCCTATTAAAAAAAAAAAAAAACAAACAAACCCAACAAAAACCAAAAAGGCAAACAAAAGGCCCTGAAAATGCCCTGAAGGGCTTTTTAAACAAGAATCTCAAAATGCCCAATCTTATTTATGGTTACTGTCCATGAAGGCTTTTCTCATCAGCAGCCTCCACTCTGAGTGCAGCTGGTTGAGAAACCTCCCTTTGAGCAGCAGCTGGGTTGTGTGGAATGAAAGAATTAATTAACCTGGTGTGGAATGAGAGAACTTAATAAACCTGGTGTGGAATGAAATAATCAGCCTGTGGCCAGCCTGGAAGAGCAGGCACCTGATGTGTCCTGTTTGATTATCAGGGGCTTGATTCCCAGCCAGGCATGGCTGAGCTGAGCTCCTTTGTGTAAGGCTGAGGTGAAAAGCTCCTTCTTTCTGCTGGGGCTTTAGCAGAAAACTCAATTTTCATGCTCGAGACTCAGGAGAGTGGTCACGGGCACGCAGTGGCAGAAATTTCTTCTGCTGAGGAACAAAAGCAAATTCCTCATCAGAGAATGTCATCAAGTGGTGATGCTGCAGCTGGTTCCTTGCAGCCTCTGCACGCAGACAAAATAGCAATGTAGTAGAGAGAAAATGTTTGCTGAGTTAACTGGGCTATATTTAGGTGCCAAATAAACAGATTTCTGCTTTTGACTCTCCCCCTCACACCCTCAAAACTGCTTCTGGGGCTGGCTGCAAATGTCTTGGCTGTTGCTGCCTTCTGTTCGCTGCAAGAAAAGTGTTGGGGAGCAGCAGGGGGGGGACAACTGTCCCAGCTGAACATGGACCAGGTGAATTCTGGGCACGCAGTGCCCATCTCCAGCACCGTTCCCTCCTCAGTCCTTCCTGAGCGCAGTCTGCACTGGCTGGCTGAGGTAAAAACCTGAACCCCCAAACTCTTCTCCATGGGGGCCCTTGGGGTGCAGGGAGTTCAACCGGGCCAGGGGCAGTCCAGGGCTCAAATACCCCTGGGATCAATCCAGGCTGGGGAAGAGCGGCTGGACGAGGATCTGGGGGTGAGAGCTGGGAGCCAGAACTCCCCGTGCCCTGGGCTGAGCCCCAGTGTGGGCAGCAGGGGAGGGGCGACTGTGCCCCTGTGCCCTGTGCTCAGGTGAGAGCCCACCTGCAGAGCTGGGCCAGCACAGCAGGGACCTGGAGCTGCTGCACAGAGCCCAGGGGAGGCACCAGCATGAGCAGAGGATGGAGCAGCTCTGCTGGGAGGAAAGGCTGGCACAGCTGGGATTGGTCACCTGGACAGGAGAAGCTCTGCAGTGATTTAATTGTGGCCTTGCAGGACCTGGGGGAGCCAACAAGAAACATGGAGAGAGGCTCTGTACGAGGGATGGAGGGACAAGGGGGAATGGCTCCCAGTGCCAGAGGACAGGGCTGGATGGGATTTTGGGCAGGAATTGTTCCTGGCAGGGTGGGCAGGCCCTGGCACAGGGTGCCCAGAGCAGCTGGGGCTGCCCCTGGATCCCTGGCAGTGCCCAAGGCCAGGCTGGACTGTGGGGCTGGGAGCACCTGGGACAGGGGGAGGTGTCCCTGGGACAGGGGGAGGTGTCCGTGACGTGGCAGGGGTGGCACTGGATGAGGTTTAAGGTCCCTCCAAACCCAAACCATTCTCTGATTCTGTGACTGCTGTGGCTTTTTTGATCCATATAAAGCAGGAGCTGAAAAATCAGCATCTTCCCTTCCATGCTGTGTTTTTGCATCCCATTTTCCCCTTGCAGCAGGCTCTTTTCCTGGCACTGCTGTTGGGACTGATTGTACAGTTAGCCCTTTATTCGTGTGTGCATAAATTTGACTTCTTTTGAAGGAAGCAGCTCCTGTAATCGCCTTGCCAGAACAGATTAGGAGAGGGAGTGTGCGGATCACAACACTCCTCTGCTGCCTTTGATGATGAGGATTTCATCAGCCTGCTTGAAGTGCTGCTTGCAGCCTCAGGGGTGGCCAGAGAGCAGTAGGAAGTTCATTTGTTCCTTTATTTTGTCCTCTTTGGCCGTACTTTTGCTGCTCATATGTTTTTGCCTCCTGGTTTACAGCCAGGTGGGGAGTTTGGGGCACCCAGTGTTGTACCTGAGGAGGAGAGAGCTGTGGTCAGCACAAGGTTTGCTCTGCCCATCACTGCAGGCTTTCTTTGGTTTTTTTTTCTTGTTTCTTTTTCATCTCTCTGGCTTTTCGTGCTGATAAGTTTTTCTATCCCATAAACACCTTCGCTGTAATTGCTTCATAAGCACAGGCACTTGGTGATTAGAAATGACTTTTCGTTCCTGATTAAGTAGCAAGGCACAGTCTTTAACAAAAACAGGACACTAAAAATTCCGGTCTTCTCATTTAAGGGACATTGATTTTTCACAGGCAGAAAAGCTGTCCTCAGATTTCCACCTAAAGAACAAACGTTCATGCAGATGTAGGTTAATGACAGGTTTGTTTAAGGCTTTCTTTTCCTAGTAACCTGAGAGTAAATCACACAGCAATCTTTAAAGTTTGGGTTTATGTCTGCTAGAGGTGTGCTAATAATGTGAAGAGTTTGGAATAGTTAAAGCTCAGGTTAGCAACCTTAAGTGGGATTTTTTAAATTTGTTTTTCTTCTGTTAATCTAACAGCTTTGTGGAGCCCAGCTTGATTGTTGGGGAGCAGAGCTGGTCACTTGGGGTTTCTGCTGCTGAGCTTCCAGCTGGCAGTGCTGGGCAGATCTGTCCTGAAAAATGGAATTAGAGCACCTGCAGGGAGTAATTTCTGCCAGGCACTTCTTCATCCTGCCTTTCCAGACTCCTCTGAGCTGCTCTGGGGCAGAATAAGATAACCAGCCTCGGGAGATGCCTTGCTCAGCTCTGTTTCTGGCTGTACCTGTGCTCTTCAGCGTTGGCCGGGTGGCACAGGACAGCCCTCAGCTCTCGGCCCCGCACCAGCCCATGGTGGTGATCAAACACAAAATGCCTCCAGGAATTGAGGTTCCTGTGCAGGTGCAGCTGAGCAATGTCTGGGTGCTGTGCTTGCTGGGTGGCTTAGCTGGGATTTCTGGGTTTGCTCCCTGGTTTGCTGTGTTCCTGGGGGCCTGCATGGCCTCTGTGCAGTGCCAGCAGCTCCACACGTGCTGTCGCCTCCGATTTAAGCTGCCTGCCCCATTTTGTGTGCCATAATCACCGCTCTGACCACTAAAAACCTGTTTATTTGCGATTGTTGTTAAGCGGATAAAGATTAAACCGGCCGGCTGCTCCTCACAGAGCTGAGGGAGGTTTGAGCACTGGCAGCTCTTGAATCCTTGTCCGACCTCATGTGAAATTCATGTGGAAGTGCCAGTCCCTCAGGACATCATTCCAGTACAGGAAGGTGGCAGGGATGTGTCTGAAGGTTTTTGTCCAGGTTAAGCCTCTTAAACCTTGTTTAACCCTCTCCTCAGCCCAACCCCCTTGGCTGTTCCTGGCAGCTTTCCTCCCTGCCCACTAGATAATGCCAGGCTTTTTTCCTGGTGTGACAGCCGAGCAGGATTTATGGCTGTGGCTTATCCAAACAACCTGTGAAAGTGTTATAGAGTGTTTAAAAAAATAATAGTTGTTATAATTCAAGTGAAGAACGAACAAACACTTGCGTTCTCCTCCGTGTGCACAGACCTTAACTCAGAATGGAGGGGGGAAGAGATGTTATTGGGAGAAATTTCTTTTTGTCTCTGAAAGGGGCTGTTTAAATGAAATATTCTGTTTTAATAACACAGAGATGTTAAGGCTCCACAGACTGCACACAATTTACTTGACCTTTATAAATAGAACAGCCTTGTCTCTCTACTGGAAAACAAAAAAAAAAAACCCCTGAAAACAGCATGCAGATTTATTAACCAGCACAGAGAGGAATTGCTAGATTTCATTCCTTGAGCAGGAAAGCAAATTGTCCAAGTAGCATTTGGAGAGAATAGCACCACATACACCAGCTTTTTGAGATGGCTGCCAATTAAAAAAAGAAAAAAAAAGGGCAGCAGATCCATGAAACTGGCAGGTGGAAAGTGTTGTGCTCCTGAGATCTCCTGCAAGAGTTGCAGTCTGGGAGGAAGGAATTGCTGGGGTGGTTGAGCACCTGGTGAAGTTGGCCTCAAACTGTGGCAGGGAAGGTTTAGATTGGACATAGCAGAAACTTCTCCATGCAAATGGTGCTCAGGCATTGGAAGGGGCTGCTCAGGGGGTGGTGGTGGAGTCCCTGTCCCTGGAGGCGTCCAGGGAAGGGCTGGATGTAGCCCTTGGGGACATCTGGTGGTGTGGGGCTGACGGCTGGACTCAGTCTCAGAGGGATTTTCCAGACTCAGAGGGATTTTCCAGCCTCAGGGGTTCTGGGATGGGAAGTGAAAGCTGCCAGCTGCCGGAATCACGGAACTGGAAAATCCATGGGAATTCAAATCTTAATGTTGCTTTTAGCACCCATTTAGAACCACTGCACCTAAAGGACACCAGGACTACAGATTATTAAAGACCTGGTCACTTTATTCTTGGAATAGATGGGGAAAATCATGGAGTCACCCACGTCAGGGACACTTCCCACTGTCCCAGGCTGCTCCAAGCCTGGCCTTGGGCACTGCCAGGGATCCAGGGGCAGCCCCAGCTGCTCTGGGCACCCTGTGCCAGGGCCTGCCCACCCTGCCAGGAACAATTCCTGCCCAAAATCCCATCCAGCCCTGCCCTCTGGCACTGGGAGCCATTCCCTGGCTCCTGGCATTACCAAGTGGGTCCAAGCCAGCAGAATGTCCCAGTCCCCTCAGCTGGAAGAGGTGGGTTCCTCTTCTCAGTGTTCCACAATGGAGAATCCCGGGAGCTCTCGTTCCTGGAGGGAAACCGGCTCACAGGGACGCTGTTAAAATACTCTTCCAGAACCTGCCTGTGCACCACAGCTGCCTGAAGTGCTTTGTTAGGTGAGCAGAGGTGTTTCAGTTCAGATGTGGTGGATCTTGTGGGTGAAATAGGGGTAAATAAACTGAATTCCATTGGAAAGAAAGGATTTTTCAAACCTGGTGCAAAAGGAGATGTGGAAGTGCAGGCTCCAGGATGAACAGCAACCCGCACGGGGTTTGCCTGCTTTACTTTGGGTTTGAGTTTTCCATATAGCTCTGGCTGCTGATGCTGCCTGGGAGAACGGGCTGAATTTAGATTTTAAAGAAGAATTCTCAAAGCTGTGTTGTTTTCTCACTGACTTGAAAGGCTGGAATGTTGTTTTTTTTTCCTTAATTTCTTTAAAGGAAGGCGTGTTTTCCAAGAATTCCAGTTTATTTCATCATTCATGTTTAACACAGGCTTGGGCTGATCTTTCTACTCACCTGCACTGCTGAATATGTAGGATATTAGCATTTATTCAAACAGCTTGTGCCTGCTTTTGACTTTAAAAGAGAATTGTGATCTATAAAATGCACTTAAATTTCAAATGACGCTTTTTGGGTCTGTTGGGATTAAACTGGATCTGAATTATTTCAGTTCCCTCCAGTAGTTCCTGTTTCCTCCACGGAAATAACTCTGCTCCTTGGCAGGCACATTTTCTCCATCTCTTTTTAGCTCTTTCTGTGTATTTCTCCATGTAAATATTTCCCCAACGCAGCCTGCAGAGCACGGAACAGACTCAGAACATGGAAGAGTCGTAGCAGCGCTTTTCAGAAAGTGAACGAAGTTTCTCTCCTAGTCCTGCAAAATGTTTGGGACAGGGGAAGGGAACTGTTTCCCTAGAAACATGCACCACTGTTTCTGTCTCCTTGTGATGCACCCATGTCCTGTTCTGGTTTTTTTTTTGTGGGATTTTTTTCTTCATTATCATGGAATCACGAAATGGTTTGGGTTGGAAGGGCCCCTGAAGCCCCCCCACCTCCCCCTGTCCCAGGGACACCTCCCCCTGTCCCAGGTGCTCCCAGCCCCACAGTCCAGCCTGGCCTTGGGCACTGCCAGGGATCCAGGGGCAGCCCCAGCTGCTCTGGGCACCCTGTGCCAGGGCCTGCCCACCCTGCCAGGAACAATTCCTGCCCAAAATCCCACCAAATCTGATGCAAGGCACATCTGCTGTTTCCTTCTTCCTTTCCTCTTCTGCCCCATTAAACCCTTGGGGTCCTTCTGGCTCCTTGCAGCTCCTTTCCAGCCCAAGTGTTTCTCCTGGCCTGGGCTCTGCTTTCTGGTTTGTTTTGCTGATATTTGTCCAACTGCCCCACGGGAGCAGGGAAATAGCAAGGGGCAGCAGGAGGGGAGGAAGCATTTGGAGGGATGGTGGAAGCAAAGGAAAGAGAAATGCACGGTGCTCTGCACTGGGAATGTCAAGTGAGGCACTCGGACGAGAAAGGAAGGCGAGCCGGAGCTGCTGCAATGGGAGCAGGCATTCTGCAGTTGGGAGATGTTGTGGGAAGGTGCTGAGACACGAGGGTGGTGGCAAAGGGGAGAGTTAAGTGCAGGATAGGGAAGGAGAGCAATCCCAGCAGTACATCATGGGAGTAAACTTCATTTTCTGCTCATCTGAAGCAGATAAAGGTAACTTAATTCTCTGCCCTCCTCTGGCTTATTTTCTGTGCCAGTTCTCAGCCTCGAGACGTGGTTCTTCTCCCTGGTGCCCTGTCTGGAGCTTTCCTGTGAACCAAAGGTTTTCGGCTGAGGACCTGGGCAGCAGCGTGGCAGCACGTTGGAACTGTAAACTTTGGGGCTTTCCTGGCTTGCTGAGGGAGGCAGAAGAGCCACGTGCCTTAATGCCTACTCTGCCTGTCCTCCAGAAACAAGCGCCGCTCCTGTTTGCCCTTGGAACGGCCCTGTTTGTAAAGGGGGAGCCTTCCCTCAGGAATACCTCAGGGGATCCCACACTGGGCTTCTGGCCTGCCCGGCTGCGACACCAGGAGGTCACGGTTGCTGCTGAGGTGCAGAGTGAGTGATCTGCCAAACGTGCTCATGGTCTGGGAGGTGAACCCTGTGAGGAGCAGCTGAAGGGGTTTGGAGCCCCAGGAGAGGCTGAGGGAGCTGGGAAGGGGCTGAGCCTGGAGCAAAGGAGGCTCAGGGGCCCTTGTGGCTCTGCACAACTCCCTGCCAGCAGGGGACAGCCAGGGGGGGTCAGGCTGTGCTCCAGGGAACAGGGACAGGACAAGGGGAAACGGCCTCAGGCTGGGCCAGGGGAGGCTCAGCTCGGCCAGCTGCAGGAATTTCTGCATGGAAAGGGCGCTCAGGCCTCGGCAGGGGCTGCCCAGGGAGGTTTGCAGTGCCCGTGCCTGGAGGTGTCCCAGGAAGGGCTGGAGGTGGCACTCAGAGCTCTGCGCTGGGGACCAGGTGGGCACCGGGCACAGCTCGGGCTCCGTGGGCTGGGAGGGGTTTTTTAACCCAGCTGATCCTGGGATCCTGTGGTATTTCCTTGGGCAGCACCTTTTGCCTTGCTGCATCCTTCCTTTACCTCTCTCTGTCCATGCCTGTTAGGATTCCCTGAGGACGAGCAATGCCATGAACTGTGAGGTTACTACTCGTTCAAAAAATATCCTCCCGTTTGCCAGAAATAGGAGGTTTCCCCTTCAGTATCCTTTCAGGCTGAAATTCCTGGAAACATGCAGTGCCTCTGGAGGAGAGTTATTTAGATCAAAGAGAAGGGTTGCTTCCTGAAGTCCTTCAAATTCAAAGCTCTTCATCTTTCCCTTGCCTTCCATCAGAATTTGGTGCCTGCTTTCTCCTAGCACGTTTTTGGCTGTTATTCTTCAAAACAATTCCTTTAAGTTCTCTCTGTCTTACGTTTATACGTGGCTGGATGATGACTGCAGGTATCCCTGGAGTTTGTCTCATATGGTTTTATGGGAATTGGGGAAATTTCTCTGAATCCCTGACCTACCACCTGCGGGTTGTTCTTTTCAATCCAAGATTTTATGGAGACTTGAAAGCCGTGAGACTTGAGCTTTCCATGCCTAGGGTTGTGGTTTTTTGTGTTGTGGGGTTTTTTTTGTGGTTTTTTTTCTCTTTCT
>VXBU01018857.1:0-115802 GCA_013400315.1 Bombycilla garrulus | reverse complement strand
TTTTTTTTTTTTGGTGAGAGGGTTTCTCTGGAGGTGTTTGCCTTGTGCTGCTCTCACTCCTGCTGTGCTGCACATGCCTTCTGTGGCTGTGGGGTCTCCCCTCCGTGAGGGTAGTGGTGAGGGCTGTGTCCTCCTGCTTCAGAGTTCGGGTTCTTTTGTTGGTTACAGCCAACAGGCAACATCACAACCATGGGATTCTTAGTGGAATTCCTAAAACAAGATGAGCAAGAGCAGTTCTGAGCTGAAGCCCTGTTTTGCTTTAGTACCACAGTCATCAAGGTTGGAAAGGCCCTGCAGGGTCATTGAGTGCACCCTGTTGCTGATCGGGCACAGCTCGGGCTCCGGAGCTCTGAGTGCCACCTCCAGCCCTTCCTGGGACACCTCCAGGCACGGGCACTGCAAACCTCCCTGGGCAGCCCCTGCCGAGGCCTGAGCGCCCTTTCCATGCAGAAATTCCTGCAGCTGGCCGAGCTGAGCTTCCCCTGGCCCAGCCTGAGGCCGTTTGCCCTTGTCCTGTCCCTGTTCCCTGGATTCCTGTCAGGGTGTTGTGCAGGGCAGTTGTTGGCAAATTCTTCAAAACACACCGGGATTGTCACGGTCAATGCTCACCCCGTAGAAATAAGAAGGAGAAAATAATATTTGCGCTGTGCCAACCTCTCCCCCAGCTGCCTTTGAGCGGAAGGAAAGCAGCAGCAGCAGCGCTGCCCTGCTCCCAGCCCCATCCTCCTGCTTTTCCACAGACACCTCCTGAGCTTCCTGCTGCTGCTCTTTCTCCAGCTGAACGCTCTCAGGTTGTGTGGCTGCTCGGAGTTCATCTGGCCTGCCACAAGGTGCTTGTCCAGCTCTAATCTGGTTAATTGGCAGGCTAGACAGAGCCTGCAGGATGTGCTGCCACGGCCGTATCCCCGAGTGACCCTTCTGGAAGGAGGCACGTCTTGCCCTCGCATCCCCACCGGCTGCTCCTGGGCACTCGGCAGCAGGGAGTTATTTGGATAATGCCTCACATCTTGCAAATATTTATGACCCAAAGCCTGCCTGCAGACGTCAGGCCTCCTGCTGACTCGTGAAGGAGGAAGAAATAGCTCTCCCTAAAATCCCCGGGATTACTTATTGGAAGACCGAGGCTCCAAGCACTGTCTGCATTCCACTGCCGCACGCCAGCCTGTGGCATTTCAGCCGGGGACTTCTCCGGGCTGGAGAGAGCTGATGGAACTTCCCTGGTGACAGTCCCATCCATCACAAGTGTTGGGTGAATCAGAGTGAGGGATGTGAGATCTCTGCCGCTCTTCTCCCCTCCCCATCCATCACAATTCCTGCGAATCCCCCTCCTGGACTTTCACTGGAGCAGCTCCAGATCTCCCTGGCTGTGACAGCATTCCCTGTGGATGTGTTCGTGTCGGGGAGGAGCCGAGTGCTTTTGCGGAGCACATCCATCTCTCCTGGCCCACGGTGCATTTGGAGGAGCTCCTGACGTGCTCTCAGCCTCTAATCCAGGAGAGCAGAGTGAGCTGTCTCTGCTCAGAGGATCTCTAATTGGATTTCTGCATCCATGTAAATTAGGTTATCATCCCCTTGGCAGATTTCCTGCCAGTTGCACCGGGGTGAAGCCATCTCCGTGGTGGCCGTCGGTAACTCCCTTCTGCAGGAATGGGTGCAGCTCCCTGTCCTTCACCCACACCTGCCCTCATCCCTAGGCAGCCACGCAGACCTGCAGAGGCACTGACAAAGTCGGAACTGTTGGAGTTACCATCTGGCTCCACTCCTCATCCCTGCCTCCAGTCAGGGGTCACTGCACGGAGCTGCCAGGACTGGAAACCCACCTAGAAAATGGTTTGATGGATGGGGAAGCTCCTGGTTCTTTTGAAGATGGATTGTCGTGACCTTCAGGATGTGCTGTCTGGGTCTCTGTGACTCCATCTCGCTCACCGAGCTCCTTCTGGAGGAGTTTGGGTTGTTTCTGGGTCCCCGAGTATGCAGACATATGGGGATGTGTGTTTTCTCTGCTATTTTTTGGAGGTGCAAGAAGGCTGCAGCACAGCTGTGCTGAAACTGTGAAATGCACAGGCTAACAGCCCTCAAAAGCCTGCTTGGTTTTGGCCAGGCATCCCTGAGAGACGCCCACCCCCTTCACCAGGACTTTGCTGGTGCTCTGGAGGAGCTCAGAGCTCTGGGCTGGGGACAAGGTGGCATCGGGTACAGCTTGGGCTGGATGGCCTTAGAGATCTTTCCCAACCCAAATGCTGCTCCGATTTTGTGTTTTCACCTCTCATTGGCTTCCCAGAGCTTCTGGTGTTTGCTTCAGGTACTCGGGGAGCGGCTCAGTCCTGCTCTGAGGGCTCAGTAGTGGTTTCTCAAAATGCAGCTCTTGTGGGAGTTCCTTGGAGCTGTCAGAGAGTGCAGGAGGAGGCAAACTGTGCTGGCAAGAGCCAACTTCTTCTCCTGCCTAAGCTTGCCAACGTTTCTGGTGTCTAAAGCTGGGGCTTTGTAGGATGCAAAATAGGAGCCTAAAAAAAGGCGGTAATTTAAGATCTGTGGGGTGAGACGTGTTAAAATGCAAGTTAACCAACTCTTGCCTACAGTATTTTTATACCAACAACAATTTTCAGCGTAGGTGAAAGGAGATTTGGATTTTTTTGCTGAAATGATTTTTCTTTTAAATGTCGAATGCCAAAATATGATATAATGAACAGCAGTGCACTGATATATTTAGAAATTCTAAGTGGAGCTGTCTGAGCAACATTCTCTGCAGAGCAACTCAATTCTGCGACTCTAAGTTGTATTGGAGTGCAAGAAAATCTGGAAATGTGGAAGCCGTTTTCCTGGTTTACAGGTTTAGATCAGGGCAGAGTTGCTTAACCTCTTTTTAAATTGGTTCAAAATTTAAAACCAAATTGGCATTTTTGGTTAAAAATTTTAGTGGACTCTTGTGAGGAACATTCTTCCATCCAGCTATTCAGCAGCAGCCCTGCTGAAGATGCTTGAGAGCCTGCTCAGAAATTTCCTCTCAGACCTGAAGACGGGCTGTGGTTTGTGTGTTGTGGGAAAGGGAAGCACTGTAAAGAAAATCCAGAAGTGTATTTAAAGGCCTTCATGTTACTCGGTCCCAGACTTGAGTCCTACTCTTATTCCCAGTTACTGAGACAAGAATAGCTCTCTGGAGTTATATTTAAAACTCTCTTGAAGGAACATCCAAAGTGGGCTTTATCCAGAGCCAAAACAAACAGCTAATGCAGAATTATCAGCTATTAATGGCACTGGAGTCCAAACAAGCCCCAGATCTTACCCAAAGGCCCGAGCTTTCCTCTCCTGCTCCGCTCCTCAGAGCGTGTCAGGAAAAGATCCCTCGGTTCCCTCGCAGGTTTGAGGATTTGAAGGCATTCTCTGGCATTTCAGCGTTCACGAAGTGCCCTGTGCCAGGTTTGTTCCTGCTCTGGGAGCTTTGGCACTAAAGGCCCTCACCAGGGAGGACCCTCCACCTTGCCTTGGCACCGAGAACTTCACTTGGCTGGCAAATCAGCTCTGCTGAAGGGTGTGGGCTTCAGGGTGGTGGTTGAGGGACTAAATAATGGTCCTGGAAGTTCTGATTCCTACCTCTGGCTCTTAGAGGGGAACCTAGGAGCTGACAGCAGCCCCTAACCCAGCCTGCTGGCAGGGAGGAGTGCCAGGAGCGGGTTTGGACTGCTGTGTGCTGCTGATGTTCATTTTGGTATCGCTGAAGGCTTCCTGCTGCTCAGCTGCCCGTCTGGAAGCTCTGGCTGCATGGCCAGGCCACAGGAGATGAGTTGTGCAGATGCCTCAATGTAAGGAGGAGGACATGGAGCTTTTGGAACAACTCCTGAAATCCCTGAGGGGACTGGAGCAGTTCCCTGTGCTGGGAGAGCTGGGAATGCTCAGCCTGGAGAGAGAAGGGTGTGTGGAGACCTCACAACTCCTTCCAGGGCCTGAAGGGACACAGGGAAACTGGAGAGGGACCCTGCAACAGGACCCAGGGAATGGGTTCAGACTGACAGAGGGGAAATTCAGGTTCCACAGACAGAATAAGCTCTTCCTGTGAGCGTGGAGAGGCTCTGGCACAGAGCAGCTGTGGCTGCCCCTGCATCCCTGCAAGTGGCCAAGGCCAGGCTGGGCAGGGCTTGGAGCAGCCTGGGACAGTGGAAGGTGTTTGGGGCAGCCCAAAAAGGGTAGAAAGAGGTGAATTTAAGGTCCTTTCCAACCCAAACCACTCTGGGATTCTATTCCAGAGCAGAGCTGAGTGTGTGTTGTAATTTTGCCTATTCTTTGAATGACACGAGGGCTTAAAACAGAATTAGAAGCTCTACAAGGGTGAAACAAAAAGCTTCCCCAACCCTGCTGGAAAGTCACAGCCTTTGGTTTTTGTGCCGCTTGGAATGGACACCCCCTTTGGAAAGGGAGGTATGTCCGGGAAAGCTTAACAAAAAATCTGTCTAACACTTCTTGCTGTGTATTCGAATCCTGCTGGACAGTTTCTGGAAAGCTGGAGCAGGCACAATCCTTGGCTGTGTTTTCCCTTTTTAAGGAAGGGTTGTTTTTCTTTTTTTTTCTTTTTTCCATGGCCACATTTTGTAGAAGTAAACACTTTTATTAAACATTTCACAGTGTGGATTTTAAACAGACAGTTGCTGTAGGGGCTGGCTGGATTTGTGTATCTTTCTTCAGATTTGGGGGCAGAGGTTGCTGATTTTTTTTCCATAATTCTTATCTCTAAAATCAGCTTAATTCCTAGGGCAGGGATATGAAAGGTCCCAAAAAATAGTGCTTTTGGGCACGAGTTTCTACAAATAATTTGGATTTTTACAGCAGTGATGACCCAAGCCAAAAAGGTGCCACTGGTTGTAGTGGCTTCGAGCAGGGTCTATTGTATGAGTAATTAAGGAGCTCTCATCTCCCAGGGTCCTGCATTTTTACTGCTGTCAACTTGAACTCTCTGACTGCTTGGTCAATTTCCTGAGGATGTTTCCCTCCTATATGTGGAGATTTAGGTTATTAGTATGGGGGAAACTCCAGAAAAAATACTCCTTCCCCCATTAGTATTGGCAAATTGAAAAGTTTTGCTTAAAGTTTCTAGATGGAAACAGCTAAAGAAATGGTCATGCTTATTTTTGTCACTCCAAAGTGTGCTTTTTCTTCCACTTTTTTGCAGGCACATTCCAGCCTGTCCAACCAGCACATCGCTTTTTGTTTTCCTTACTGGTAGTTTCAAATGGTTTTGCTGCAAAGCTGTGGGGGTAAACACCCTAAAATTCAGAATTGTGTCGCTAATCTTTAAACTGAACTCTTAATTTCTTCTACTTTTCTGTTTAGTCAGCTCTTGCCAGCAGCAGGTTCCCTGGGGGACGATTCCAAGGTAGCTCCCCTTGACCCTCACTGTGAACTGCGCCAGTGCAGGCTGTGGTGGGAGGGCTGGACCCTGCAGGATCTGTCAGAAGTTTTTCCACCTTCTCCTAAATTCTTCCCTTCCTTAGAGCCAGTGATTCCTGGGAAGGCTGACCTGCCAACAGAGACTGGGTGGAATAAAAGGATAAAAGGGATTTATTGCAAGGATCCAGCTGGGGCAGTGCAGGAACCCCTTGGGGCTGCACCCAAGTCAAACCCACAAATGGGCACAAAATGGATCCCGGGCACCAGGCCTCACACTTTGATAGGTTTGGGTCCATCAGCACATTGGAGTTCATTGTCCAATTCCGGCTCCAGGTGATGAAGCTCCATCCTCCTTGTTCCCTCTCTGCCTTCACTGCTGTTTCCACTCTGGGGCCCCAAATTTGTCCTTGGTCCCAGCTGGAAAGGAATTGTTTTGTCTTTTTACTCTGTGCAGAGAGCTCTCCAACCCTGAATATGAAACCCAGAACTGCACACTGAACCAGCACAGAATGTGAGAAATAGAAAAGATAAAACTTAAGGCATCACCAGCAAGTGGCTTTTCCACATTGAAACGAGCCATTGTGGATGAAGGAGAACTTTGTGATCTAATATTTATTGTATGTGCCAGAAGGTGCAAACCCAGCGTAGGGAACATGGCTTTTGTTGCAGTGAGGGAAGAGCCTGGGATGAGCATTTCTTGTGTTCCTTGGAGAATGGGAATTCCTGTTGGGATAACCACAGACTGTCCTGCAGGGTTGGGGATTTCACATTGCAGCAGCTCCAGGTCCCTGCTGTGCTGGGGCAGCTCTGCACAGGGCACAGTCCCCCTCCCTCAAACTCCCTACACTGCTGGGGATGCATCTCAGGGGTTTTATTTCCCATCTGCTTCCAACCATTATTTGTATTGATCTGCTGCCTTTGTGCCAGTGGATGTTCAGAGGTGGGTTTGGAATTCAGCATTTTATGATCACTGCAAACCTTTAATGTGAGGCTTTCCACAGCTCAGCGCGGCTTCTGTGCAGGGCCCCTGCTTGCTGGGCCAAAAAAACTGAATTTCTTTGGCTCTGGTCAGGCTGGGGGAGCAGAGCACCCCCAGTGCAGCTCTGGGAGGTGTGGGGAGGGACACCCCTCTGCGTGCTCTGCTCCTGACAGGCAGCACAGCCAGGTTTTTATGCATTAAGTCCATTTGCAGGCAACTCGTTAAGGTTCTTTTTGCATGACTTCTGCAAACTCGAATGCAATTAGCTTCTTCCTCCTGTTGCCTTATTAATTACCGTGATGGACCTAAACTGATTTGGGACAGGATGTATCACAGAGGATTGTGCCCTCTTTTTAAACTCTTCATCAAGTCCCCGGCACATTTGGTCATTAATCTTTCAGGAAAACAGGGATGGCTTGGTGCCAGGCTGCTTGCTCTGGAGAGGAAAGATGGCGAGAACTGCTGTGTGCTCGGAGTGACCCTCTGAAGGCAGAGACATCCACTCCAGGGCTAAGGGAATAATCATGGAAATCCTCCTCCTTCACACAGGCTCATTTGGACCAGTCCTGCTGCCTTACCAATACTGCAAGGCAGTATTTTTTATTTTGTGTGTTGTTCCTGTTAGAAACCTGAAGCAGGAAGTACAGCAGAAATACTGCTGGAAAACAGGAGGTAATGGAACAGCTGTATCTCATTTAAAGCACCAACTCGCTGTGGCAGGAGTGGGGTTTTTAACCATTTTAAACACTTTTTCTTCACTATTACTGGGCAGATTCCTGTATTCACACGTGTGGGGTAGCTGCAGATTTGAACCAATGGTAATGATTAAGGAATGGCGTGGTTTGGAGAAGCTTAGGTTATGGAATAATTGGGAACTAGAGTTAATTTATGTGCTCTGAGGTTGGTGTGTTGCTGGGCTGGTGACAAGGTGGGGATTGAGCACAGGTTGGATTTGGTGGTCTGGGAGGGCTTTTCCTACCTGGGATTGTACATAAGAATAAACAATAGAAACAATAATACAATTAAGAATAAAATAGAATAATAAATAATAGAATAATAATTAATAAAGAATAGATAATAGAACAAACAGAAAATAATATAATAAATAGAAAAAAGCCTGTCTATCTGAAATGGCATCTGTGAACTACAGAGAAAGAAATGCTAATAATGATAATAATAATAATAAATAATAACGTGGAAGTTGCTGAAGGCCTGGCATGTGTGTGTGTGTGGGACTGGCAAGCCACAGTGCATGAATCATTTTTCTGAATTATTAAGAGTGACAAATATTCTCTCACAGGGAGCAATAGAGGAGCTCTGCTTGTAGCTCTGGTGTTGTATTTTTAGTACCAGCTCATTCTCAAGTGTCAAACTCAGCTCTTTTTCTTCCTTGATTCTAAAAGGTGGATGGAATATTTCCTGGTGGAAGGGTTTGCAGCTCCCAAACTATGGAGGGTGGTTTAGTCTGTGGTGGCAGGGGTGGAAGGAGATGACTTTTAAGTTTTTTTTCCCCAACCCAGAGTAGTCTGGGATTCTGTGAAATACTCTCATAAATGAGCAGCTGGCTTGCAAGGCGGTTTTGCTCCTCCAGCCAGCGCTGTTTTTAAGGGCAGCTGGAAGTGCTTTTCTCACAGGCTTTGTAGTCAAAGTCTCATCTTAACCAATTATCCCTGCTAATGAAGCCTCTTTTACTCACATTCAAGCATGACTGGGTTATTATCCAGCCCTCTGCATGTGGGTATTTAATTTTAGGATGCTCAGATGTGGCAGAGATGAAGGTGTGCTTCATGGATGTGTTTTCCTTCATGAGGATGTATTTTGTGGGGTGGTAAAAAAAGGTTTGGATGGCTTGGGGGCCCCTGAGCTTGCTCTGATATTCCTGTGTTGAGGACAGAGACTGTATCAGGTGGTTCAGATGTGCTCTTACACATCTGAGATCACATTATATTATTAATAATAATATGATATTGATAATATCACTAAACTCTTAAATTCCCTGAATTTGCGGACACTGGGTCTGTTTCTCTGCTTCTCCCCCAACCAGAATCATAAAGGTTGAAAAAGCTTTAAGCTCATTGAGTCCAAATGAGTTTTCCTGTTCTTTTACTGTTGTTTGGACCAAATTTCCTAACTCCTCCTCAAATCCTTTCCCATGTTCAGTTCCAAGAAGGAGAGCATTAGATAGAGGAAAGGTCAGAGTTTAAGCTAGGAAAAAACAGAAGTAGTTAGAAAGGCAATGAGAAGTTTTGGAGTGTAGTATTGTAGAATATTTGTGACTTTCCGATTGGCTAAGAAATCCCGCACTGCAGCACAAACTCACAAGATGAACTATTTGGGCATTGGGTTAAAAACATAAATATCCTCGTTGGCAGTGTTTTATTGGTTAATAAATCCTTAAAAGATCTTACAACTGGAGGTCACGGGACCTTCTGGCTGTGTGCTGTAGACTGTGAGCCCAGCTCCTCCTTCCTGTGTAGAAAATAAGAAATAATAAATCACACCGTCTAAAGCACCTCAGCGCTCCCATCCCTCATTCAGAAGATGCACCACGCTGGGGGTCCTGGTTTGCACACAGGATTGGTGGGCAGTGGTTTTGGGCCTTGTCCCTGGGCAGCCTGCTGCTGCCCCTCCTGCCCTCCAGCAGGGTCACTTCTGGTGGCCTCTGGTGCCCAGTGGAACGAGCTGTGTTGAGACAGCCTCCGAACTATCAAAGGGATAAAAAGAATCTTATAAATCACCCCAAAAAAATGGATTTGACATGCCAAAAAAATCCCCAAACCACCCCCAAAAATCACCCCAAAATCTGCTTAGGTGCCCTCAAAAACCCCCCAAAACTCCCCAAATCACTTCCATGTTGCTTAGGTGCCCTCAAAAAAACCCCGAATTACCCCAAAAACTCCCTAAATCACCCCTAAAATCACTTCCAAAATCACTTCCAAGACCACCCCACAATGGTCTTCGGCACCCTGAGCTGCCTGTAACCCTGTGCAAGGACCGTGCTGTCCCCAAGGCTGGGCTGCTTTGGGTGTCCCCAAGTCCCACTTTGGCTCTTTTTCAAGAAGATCTGACCCAATGAAGTGTTTTCCTTTGAAAAGCTCGTCTCGTGTTCATCTTTCCGAGAGCTAAAACCTTCCCGAGTGCTTGGGCTGTGCCGGCTGTGAGCAGTTCAGCCCCAGGGTGAGGAATGAAGGGCTGAGGAGCCTCTGGCCAGCCTGGAGGTGTTTCAGGAGCTTTAGTTTTGGTCTAGAGCATGATTTAACATTCTCAGTTGTCCACCTGCACAAGTGGCTGCAGGAATTTTGTGCCTCCTGTAGCGATTATGACGTAAATACTCAGAGAATCCGTGCAGTGTCACCCTTTGGTGTGGTCCAGTTTGTGTAATTAATAGAAAATATAATAAACCCAGTAATAAATCCGTTACCGTCTTGTTTGTGCTTGCTTTCAGTTTTGTGTATGGAAGATATTCCAAGTAGCTGTGTTATTGTAGATGTGAAACTTGTAGCTAAAAGAGGATTTTGCAACTCCACAAAATCTATTTTTATTTTGATGCTGGACGTATCTGAAGCTTACAAAAAAAAATACAGTTGCAAGTTCATGTCTCTGTAATTTTTTTCTTTGACTTCTCAGTGTATTTTTAGGGAAAACACTGATTTATTTATTAATTTATTTATTTATTTGTGCCCCAGGTCCAAGGAGCTAATAAAGGAAGCAATCCTCGACAATGACTTCATGAAGAACCTGGAGCTGTCGCAGATCCAGGAGATCGTGGATTGCATGTACCCCGTGGAGTATGGCAAGGACAGCTGCATCATCAAGGAGGGCGACGTGGGCTCCCTGGTCTACGTCATGGAAGGTAGGGTTGGGAGAAATCTTATTTATTCCTTTTCATTTCAACACTTAGAGACAAAACACTTTCATGGGAAAAACAGTTCCAGAGAAAGAGGTTGTCTAAAT
Organism: Bombycilla garrulus; assembly: GCA_013400315.1. Lineage (NCBI taxonomy): Eukaryota > Metazoa > Chordata > Aves > Passeriformes > Bombycillidae > Bombycilla > Bombycilla garrulus. The sequence continues at coordinate 105,490 of VXBU01018857.1, read as the reverse complement.
ATGGTTGCCTAAAAGTTGTGTGCATCGCTCTTTTGCCTGGAAAATTCTGCCTGGATTTGTGTGCCTGCCTGGGTAAAGAGAGGAGGTGAAAGCTGTTAACCCTGCACTGGAATAAACCCCCCCTAAGCAGAGTTCCTGTGCTTGGGGGCCATGGTTTGCTGGGTAAATGAGGGGTTTTGTTGGGTTGAAAAACCCAGCTCTACAGAGACAGGGCAATGGAGAGGTGTTTTAAAAGACTTTGTTCTATTACGAGTATCACTGATGGGCGAGACACAGAGGATGCTACACACAACGCCCTTCAATCAGAAGTTAAATTATTTCCTGGTTTCAATACATTATAAATGTTTTTCAGCTTCTTAGCTTTTGCCACACAGTGCTGCTAATACTTCTAACACCAATCACTGTTGTTTTTACCTTAGGTGGTCGTGGTGCAAATGCATCATTCACAATTCTAACTCTCTCCAATAGCTGCTCTGTTTGCAAGGCTTTTTGTTTCCAGTTCCATTTCTCTCTCAGCAACGTCTGTTCTGTTCCATGGCCTGTCTAAGGCAGCACAGCTCACCTCAGAGTTTGCACACAGATGCACAGGACTGTGGGAGCTGTCAGCCAGGCTTGGGGAACCCTCCACAAATCCATTTCGCTCGGATTTGAACAGCAGGAAGGGTGTTGCACCGAGGGGGGAGGGAGCTGTGGAACAGGGAGAAGGCGGGCACAGCCTCCTGGCAGGTGTTGGTGCTGGTGCAGCACCTGGGGATCTGTGCCTGGGAGGATGGAAAACGGTGTTGGAGCATCCTGGGCACAAAGGAAGGGCTCCAGCACGTCTGCCTTGTCACAGGGTGTGTTGGGGTTTCTCAGGGAACACCACAGCAGGGCGTGCTCCTTTGGAAAAATCTTCTACCAGATGTTGCCAGTGTTCTGCCTTTCCAAAATCCCAGCTCCCTGTGCTCGGTGTCGTCCTCTCTGCGGGGTCTCTCGCTCTGCACGTGTCAAACTGAGCCTATTTCGTGTGTGTTTGTGCTTTTTACTTTTAAGGAATTGCTCGTCAGCTGTCAGAGTTACTGAGTGGATCCAACCTTGGGTGCATCCAGCATCCCTCTGCTCTGAGTCCTCTGATATTTCTGAGGGAAATATCCCTGTTTGCCTTCCAGCTGTGATCCGGTACCACAGTGGATAAATGCTTATCAAATTCTTCTTGCTCCTCACCAGAACTATCTGGTGGACTCAAACATTTTGGCCAGATGACACCTAAGGGGAGTGGAGGTTTTTCACTGGCCCATCCATATTTTAATATCTTAAATTGTTCTTTTAAACAAAAATCCTTCCAAGGCAGCAAGCCATCCTTTAAACAAGCTTTCCTGCCAAATTCCTCATGCTGTATAGTTGCAAATACTCCTCACTGGTTTCCCAAAACAACTTGAAGCTTCTGTCCTTTTAAGGTTAAGTCCTTTCTCAAGGCACAGGTTTAATTCCTCTGGTTTTTCATAGCTGTGAATTTTGCACACTGAAATGATTTTTCTGTGAATTATGTGTTTTCACCCCCAGCACCGCATGGAAAGATTTAAGGTTTTCATCCCTCTGAATACAGAGATGACTCTGAGGTGCAGAATCTGTTCTGGTGGTGATAAAAAACTGCTCTAAAATAATCCTTGCATAGTATTTTCTTCCTAGTGGAAATGTGGAGGGCTTGCACTGTGCAGTTCTGTGCTTCCCAGACTGCTCCCCCTGTTTTTTTGTTTGCTCAGGGGGGTTTTGCTGCCGGGCTGCTTTTGGGATGTTGTGTTCAGTGCTGTCCCTCGAGAAAACCCCTGAGAACAGGACCTGTTGGAATCAGGGGTGGATTTATCTCCTGCTCGGCCTCTCCCCGCTCCCTGGAGAGGATTCTGGGGGGATTTAGGGGCAGAGCTGCTTCCAGCGTGGTCTGGGGTATTGAGCACTGGTTGGTACTCACATAACCCTTTACTGCTGATAGATTTAATCACATTTATTGTTATTATTTATCAGACGGCCGTGCGGTGGTGAGTGTGCAACAAATGTGTGTCAAAACCAAGTTTTGTGGGTTTTTCTTGGCCACTGGAGGTGTTCCATGTTCTCCTGGCAGCCCTGTGTGTGTGAGGGCACGACTTGGCTCTTCCTTTGGCTTTGTAACTTAATTTAAGATTATTTAGATACTCCCTAAATATGCATAATGCCTTGCAAACTCAATTAGGGAGAGTTTATGGTCTATGTTTAGACATAATGCAATGAGCGATGATGAAGTCATGGAAATGGCAGAGGACATTATCAGATAGGTTGGGCTATGGTTATGAGAGCTCATTTTGGTTCATCATTCCGTGTCCTCTCAATTATTAACAAAATAAACCCAAATAAAAACTCTGTTCTTTGCAAAACTCTACTGGAGAGACCCATCTTTGAGTATAACTGGGAGGGGTTTTCTCAAGAATCAAATAAATGCTGTCTTCCTCCCATTAATTCCTTTTTTCTTCCTTACTTGGGCTCTTGCTCTTTTTTGAGCTGGTAGTGAGAAAAACCAGGGCTTTGAGTCAGCAGCTGAAGCTGAAATTTCTCAGCAAGCAGAATCCTGAATTTAGATCTTCTTTGCTTTTAATAAGTCTAATAAGGTTTTTTTTTACTGTTATTCTGGGGTGACTTTAGCCACAGTCTGTGCCTCGCTGCCCAAATTCCCACCTCTAGGGATATGAGGGTCCCCAGTTCAGGTTTCAGGTGCTGGCCCCACCACATCCTATTCCTTAAAACACTTTATTTCTCTGCCTTCACCCTGCCTGTGCTGTTCCTTCATCCCTCTGGGAACACCCCTTGATTCCCTGCTGTTCAAAAAGCAGCAAGAAACCCCCTCGACTTTTCCTTATGAGCTGAAATGGGGCAAGAGATGCCCTAAACCTCGAGCAACAACAAAAAATTTCCCTTACAGCTGTGCTTTGAAGGTGGGAGTGCATGCATTTGTGATGGGACAAGCATCCATCAGCGGCTGAAATTGCTGGCAGCTTGAAACATCCCTGCTGTGCCCACCTCCAGCAGGAATGTTCCTCCAGGCTGTGAGCCCGGGAAGGAAAAGGGGATGATGCTCTGCCTTAAACTACTCCACACTGGAACTCTGCAGAGAAAACAATTGTGAGAGGAAAATAAACTTACTTATTCCATATATTCTCTTTCCTGGGAGAAAGTTTGCTGCTCTGAGAAGGGTTCAACAGATTATTTGTCTTCAGACTGAGGGTTTTTAGAGCCAAAAAAAGTTCTTGTTGATTAATCATAAATGAGTCCACTACCTCTTTTTTTTTCTTTTTCCTATGAAGGGAAAAAACCTAAACATTTTCCAAGTGGTATTTTTGCAGGTTGGCATTTGCTGACTTCACAACATTCCTAAGATTTTGCTGAAGGCACTGACAAATGTGGCAGCCTGGAGAGGTTTCCAGAGAGCTGCTCCTCAGCAGATCTGGGCGCTGCTGAGAGGCCGGAGCTGTGCCATGGGGATAAACCTGAGATCCCACCTCCCAGCCCAAAGGTTCCCTCTGGCTGAGCTGCTCAGCTGCAGGCTGTCAGGCTGGATTAGGGCAGGAGGAAAATCAGGAGAAATGCGTTGACAAGGTCCCGGTTTTGAGGCTCTCCTGTGAACAATCAGATATTCTCATTTTTAGAAACTTCAGCGACAGGTGTGAAGAGTCCTGCCTTGAGGGTCAGTGCCATTCCCATGAAGCACGGAAGAAATGATTCGGTGACACAGGGTGGGGGAGAGGGAATTCCCTGGATGCACTCTTCAGTAGCGCACGGTTTTGTAGTGGCAGTGGGTGCTGCAAATGAATTCTGAGAAATCTCTGCACACACCTGGAGAACCCGAGGGAGGAAAAACCCTCTGTGTGCTCCCGCTTCTACAGGCATGGAAAGGGGAGAAGTGGCTTTTTAAGAACCAGCCCACACTTCCCAAGCCCCTGTTTTAGTAGTTTTCCCTCTCCTCTTAAATTTCCTTTTATTTTTGTCTTCGGTCATGGGGATTTGCCATTTATTTTTAAAGGTGACTTTGCCTCTTGCTTCCTTCTCGGTAGCTCCTCCAAGGGAAGGATGTAATTGTGATTTCCCGTGGGAACGTGCGTTTCTGGGAGTCTTGGGAAGCAGCGTGTCCCTAGAACCTTCCTCTCCCAGGACCTCCCACAGAGTTTGGGAAAATGTCCTGTGGCAGCCGTTCTTTGCTCTCCTGTTCCATGTTTTCATCTGCTTTTCTGCCCTTCATTTTTGTTTCCTTCATGATGGTGTTGCAGGCTTGGGCAGGAGTCAGATCAGGGTTTTTTTTCCCTCTGTTCCTCTCAGGAATCCTGCAGGCTTCATGGGCTTTTCCTGCCTCTGGGAGAAATTGGGTTGTCCTGCCATACCCGGGGCAATGGAATGCAAATCTTCCACTGTTATCAGCTCATTATTTTAATTTTACGGTGTCTTAATAATTAACTCTTCCCAGAGTACTATTTACCCATATTAGTGATGGGGAATTAAACATTTCTTGTACTTAATCCATGAAATGTTCACGAGATGAAATGGGATATGAAGGGATGATTTGGCTCATGACAGATGTGGTTTGATATTCTGGATACAGCAGTTATTTTTAAAGCTGCAGAACCAAACCTTAGCACTTAAAATGCAACGAGAAATAATGGTGAGGTCATCCCTTTTCAGCAAGGAAAACCTAACCTTGGATTAACTAAGGTAGGACAGGGAGGAGAAAATGGAATCCAAGCTGGAACTGATGACTTCAGGCTTGCCAAATTTGTGGAGGTGTGGCCGGACTGGCAGAGCAGAGGAGGGACTGGACGGTATCTGATGATTTACACAGACAGAAATGCTCCGAAGAGCTAAGTGTGGTGTCTCTGTCCTCAGCCAAGCCCTACTTCCAGCACAGATTCCCGTTGGAACTGGGGGAGAGGGGCCTGCTGGCAGGTTTTCTGCGGGCCTGCAGAAGTTTGAGTGTCGAGCTGAGCGGAGAATTCCGTTCATTTTCCCAGTGAATGCCTGGCTTTCTTTGGGAGCTGCTGCTGTTCACAATGATTTACCCCTCCTGCCATTGCTCTCATCATTACCTGAGCCTCTCTGAGTCCTTCTGCAGTGTGGTACCGACACAAAACTTGGCACAAGCTGAAAGACTCCGTGGCTGGGGAGGAGTACTCGGAGTTTCTCAAACACATCAGTTATTCCCTGAATGCTTTCCTGCAGGCAGCCACATATCCATCTTCCCCTCTCCGGGGACAACGCTGGATAGGTGCAACCTCTTCCAAAACCGTTCCTACTGCGTGACAAACGTTAATTCTAGTGGGTTTTCCCCCCGTGTAAGATCACAGCTGATGTGCCATTTATTTTTGTACTGCTCAGCACTTATGCAAAGGCCGTTGTGTGGTGAAGAAGGTTTTATTTACCAAAGAAATTGGGGAGATAAAGCCTCATTCATTTTACTAATAATAGCAGCTGGAAAGGGAGGCACAAATGTCTTTCTTGTCCCCCCCACTGTTCCAGGACTCCCTTTTGTTGCGGCTCCCACAAGTGAAATGTGAAATAAAAGGACTTTTGAGCCCAGCAGTGAGCCTGGAGGAGCCTGGATCCTGACCTTTGGCTGTGCCACTTCAACGCCAGGGCTCTGTTACTCAGGCTGTGCGTGCAGATAGAAAGATTCCAGTGTTAGAATCCAAACTGTCCGTAAAGGAAAGGCTCCCTCTGCGTGGGTTTTGGATTCCTTGTTTGCTTGGAAAACTCATCTACAAAAATAATCGGACCATGGGAGCTCCGTGCCCTTTGTTCCTGCTCTTGGTGCTGGGGGAGCTCAAAATCACCAATTTCAGGAAGGGGAAGGAGAGAGAGAGAGAGGCTGGGTCAGAGTTGTACAAATACAGAACAGCCTGAGCTGGAAGGGATCCCATCAGGATCAGCTCCTGGTTCATCTGGGATCCGGGAGGAGCTCATCCCAAAGAGCTGCCCACGGAGTGCTGACCTCATCCTGCTGTGCCAGGCAGGAGTGGGTGAAATGCGGAAAACCAGGGAACTTCTCCATGTCCCTTAAACGCTTCGCCTTGCTTGAACGTCTTTTCACCCCAGAGGAAGTTCATGAGAACATTTTTTCCTGCGTTTTCCTCTCCACTGTGGTTTCTTCTCCTTTTATATATATATATATATTTTATTTTTTTTTGTGGTGGGAAAAACCTCCTGTGGCTTTTTGTGGCCAAGGCTTTGTGCAGCTCAGAAGTTTGACAGAGAAAGGCCTGAGAATAAATCTAAACAAAGGAATAAAACCACGAGGGCTGGCGGGAGATGTTTGCATTGCATTATTGGGCAAAGTTTTCTGATTTTTCCTGTGCTTTGATGAGCAGGGTCCTGATCTGCAATTTCTTTGCAGCCCTGGTAGATGTGTTTGGGGGAAAAAATGAGAATTCTGCTCTTAGGAGCCAAATCAAAATGTTAGATCAATGTTTGCACTGTATTTATCTAAAATAATGGAAATTACAGTGTATCCCAGCAGCTGCTGCTCCTCACACATCCAGGCACAGATTATAATTAAATGCAATCAGAACACGTTGGATTTAAGATGGAAAAACTAATAAAAATAAGATGTTTGCCATCCTTGTGCAAAATATTTTTATAACCTCTCGGTTCTGAGTGCAAAAGCTATTTTGTGGAGCTCCCAAAACGCGAAATAACAGTGGGTGAGCTTTCTCATATTTGAAATAGCAGCAGCAGCTGGGATGGGAGATGCTGCAGATCTGGAAAGGGAATAATCCTGGGGAAGTTCTGCAGCCCCATCCTTCCAGTGGAGCTCCACAAGGGACTCTTTATCACTGCTGAAACTCTGTCAGCTCTTATCTTGGAGTAGGAGGGAACTTGAAGTCATTTTCTGCCTGGATTGTGGGGTTTTTTTTGGTTTTGTTTTTTTTTTTTTTTTAATATTTTTTTTTTTTTTTTTTTTTTTTTTTTTTTTTTTTTTTTTTTTTTTTTTTTTTACTGGTAGTGAAGTGTAACTTCACAGGCTTCCTAAAGTTAATTGTATTTTGAATTGCTTGTTGTTCTTCTGCTCCCAGCTCTTTCATTACTTTTTTTGGGGAGGATGGAGAGATCCAGGAGATTTTAAAAGGTCTTTTTTTATAACTATGTGAAATCTGACTTAAATGAGGTTGTTGTTATTTTCCCCAGAGTTCTCAGCCCAAAACACTGTGTTCCTTTGCCCTGTTCTCTTGTGGCAGTTATTGCCCTCAGAAAAGTCCAGTTTAATGTGGATTAAAGATGTGCAGGGGGGAATGAGGAACTGACTGTGGCAAAGCCCTGCCGCCTTCAGGATCATGGGACAAGTCAGGGTGGAAGGGACATCTGGTGCCACATCCCTGCTCCAGCAGGGTCACCCCAGAGCAGCTGGCACAGGATTGCGTCCATTGAAAACGGTGAACAGCTCAGGAATTCACTGCAGAAAATATTCCTGAGCATTATGGACCCATTTGTGCCCTAAACCTGCAACCCAGGGCAGGGGGTGGAACGAGATGAGCTTTAAAGTTCCACCCAACCCAAAGTTTAGGATTCATGTGGCAGAAGTAAGGTGGAAAACTGACATCACCACTGAAATGTAAGTTTTCCAGCCATCCCTGGAGGTTTGTAGTAACCCGTGGGGTAAAAATTCCACAGTGGTTGAGGAAAATTCCTGAGTGTCAGGTCCCAGGATGGAGTTTTTTTAGAGCCAGCTGGTCAACGTGCCCTGAAATGAGAACCAGCTCCAGAGATCTCCATGTAACACTGCGCTCCCGTGTTCAAATGTGGACTGAATAAATCCATGGGAGATAATTTCTTTTAAGCAAGGAATGTTTTTGTTCCTGGTTGGTACAAGATAAGAGAAGGAGATGTCCTTGGGAATGTTCATCTGGAGGGAACAAGCGGACCTGCTGCATGATGAATGAAAAGAAAGGAAGTTTATTTTCTGCTTTCCACCAGCAGCCTCTGCTTATTATCATTTGTCAGCTCTCTCCAGGACATTGTTTTCCTTCTTGGAAAAACCAGGCCTTTTTCACAGACCCCACTTGGCTGAACATATTTAACACTGCAGAACATATTTAGCACTGCAGAACTTGCTTTGCTCATCACTGCTGCTGGGAGGATCGTTTGTTTCCTGCTCTGGTGCTCTGTCAGCTGGAACAAAAAGCATTTGGGTTTCCTCAGGAGCTTTGGGTGGTGGTTGGGAAGATCAAGGGCCTGGGGAGTGCTGAGAAGTAGTCCCAACAGCTTCTTGTGCCACTTTGCCTTTTGAATTTTAATGGTAATCTCAGTTTTCCGTCTTACTTTGGCAAAATAAATCCTAGGTCCCAGAATGGTTTGGGCTGGGAGGCACCTTAACATCTCATTACCTGCCCCGGGCAGGGACACCTTCCACTACCCCAGGCTGCTCCAACCTGCCCTCAAACACTTCCAGGGAAGCCTCTGATTTAGCTGACAAAAAAAAAAACAAACAAACAACACAGGGCTGGAGTTCTTTGTTCCTCTTCCTGGTCCCCAGATTTGCTTCCCAGTCCCGCAGCCGGGTGATTTCCATGTGTTAGCATTCCGAGCCAGGTCCTTGGGTGACACAAACCAGCACAGCCCCATCTGTCACTGAGCTGCTGTCTCCATGCTCTGTTTGATGTTGTTATTTACCAGAGGAAGATGAGCAGTAAGTGAAACCTTCCCTTCGTGCTCTGGCCTCAAACAAGGCAGCAGAAAAAGAGAAAGAGAGCTGGGGCCAAAGCAGAACATAAAATCTCACAGTAAATGAAAGCTGGTGGGAGGCAGTGGAGTGTGGGATGGGATGGGGATGTGGGGACTTCCACTGAGGACTGCTCAGTGCTGATGGTGCCAAGGCAGGAAGGTGATGCCTTAAGTTTTATCTTTTCTATTTCTCACATTCTGTGCTGGTTCAGTGTGCAGTTCTGGGTTTCATATTCAGGGTTGGGGAGCTCTCTGCACAGAGCAGGGACACAAAACAATTCCTTTCCAGCTGGGACCAAGGACAAATTTGAGGCCCAAGAGTGGAAACAGCAGTGAAGGCAGAGAGGGAACAAGGAGGATGGAGCTTCATCACCTGGAGCTGGAATTGGATAATGAACTCCAATGTGCTGATGGACCCAAACCTATCAAAGTGTGAGGCCTGGTGCCCGGGATCCATTTTGTGCCCATTTGTGGGTTTGACTTGGGTGTAGGCCCAAGGGGTTCCTGCACTGCCCGAGCTGGATCCTTGCAATAAATCCCTTTTATCCTTTTATTCCACCCAGTCTCTGTTTCCAGCTCAGCCTTCCCAGGCATCACAGGAGTATGGGAAGGGACCTCAAAGGGACACCTCCCCCTGTCCCAGGGACACCTCCCACTGTCCCAGGTGCTCCCAGCCCCACAGTCCAGCCTGGCCTTGGGCACTGCCAGGGATCCAGGGGCAGCCCCAGCTGCTCTGGGCACCCTGTGCCAGGGCCTGCCCACCCTGCCAGGAACAATTCCTGCCCAAAATCCCATCCAGCCCTGCCCTCTGGCACTGGGAGCCATTCCCTGGCTCCTGTCCCTCCATCCCTTGTCCTCAGTCTCTCTCCATGTTTCTTGTTGGCTCCTCCAGGCCCTGCAAGGTCACAGCTGGGTCATCCCAAAGCTTCTCCAGGTGACCAATCCCAGCTGTGCCAGCCTTTCCTGCCAGCAGAGCTGCTCCATCCTCTGCTCGTGCTGGTGCCTCCTCTGACCTCCCTCCAGCAGCTCCAGCTCCTCCCAGTGCTGGGCCCCATGAAGTGGATAAATCCCATTCCTTAGGGTTACTGATGTCTAAACAGCCTAAGGGTTAAAAACTCTCGCTGGGCTTTTGTTCCCCCTGAATAAGTGATGAGAATGATCTGTTTTTTTTACCCAGTTTTAATTTTCTGTACCCTACAACTCAGAACTGGCATTTCCAGAACTGTGCATTGTGCTGCAGGGCACAGCAAAAGGAGGTGCTGGGGATTTGTTTCCCTGTCTGGAGATGAGTTATAAGTACATTCACCACATTATGCAGCTCAGCTGTCAGACTGTGGGATATCTGCATCAGGAATGGCTCTGATGCCAGAATAGAAATCAGGGAGTATTCACTCCAATATTACAAATTAGTGATTTTAAGAGCTCCATAAGGAGCAGGAAGAATCACCGTTTTAGAAAGCTCATAATAAACAAGTTAATGCAGTGACAGTGCTGTGGGAGTGACGAGCATCAGTGCTCAGGTTTCTCAGAGTCCTGTCACACTGACTTGGATTGTCCTGTGTTTATTCAGGATGTGATTCCCCACAATGGGGAGGTCCTGGCACAGGTTGCCAGAGAAGTTGTGGATTCCCAATCCCTGCAAGTGTCCAAGGCCAGGCTGGACAAGGCCTTAAAGCTCATCCAGTTGCAGGGACAGGTTCCACCAGAGCAGGCTGCTCTGTGTTGTGGGGAAGGGGAAACGTGCCAGGCGTGAGGGGGTTTCCACCATCTGGGAATCAGCAATCACCAGCAGACCCAAACAGGCAACAAGTCCTAAGAGCAAAAAAGCTTCTTTTTTTTTTTTTTCCCCAGTGGTGAAAGACAGGATACAAATTTGACATAATTCCTTAGGAAACGTAGACANAAGTACTAAGAGCAAAAAAGCTTTTTTTTTTTTTTTTTTTTTTTTCCCCCAGTGGTGAAAGACAGGATACAAATTTGACATAATTCCTTAGGAAACGTAGACAGTTTTACATTTTCAAGTATGATTCCCTTCCTAAGGGGATGTGTAATTCTATTAATTTGACTTAGCTATTTCCTTCCATGGCATTTGTTCTGTGAGCTTTGCGATGTGCAGGATATTTGGAAGATATCCCTGGTGGCCTCTGTGACCTTGTGCTCGCTCATCCCTGGATATTCTTCCTGATCCCTGGAAAGATCTGAAGCATGGACAGGCCCCCTTTAAAGAAGCAGAAGGGTTCACTGAATCTGGGTGTGCATTAACAGCTGCCATGTTTCTTTTGAAAGAGATGCTTTCCCGACATCCCCGCTCGGGTTCAGCCTAGTGAATACCACAAAAACCTGGCCAGAACAGGTTGGGAGCAGCTGCAGACGGAACTGTTCAACATCACAGATTCATATCAGGCTCTAATGAGGCAAAAATTAGCTCTCCCCATGGCAGATGATTGCTAATGTGCTGGAATATTGCTGCTGCTGTCTCCAGCCTGCTCGGAATTCAAACATCATCCCCTCGCACGGGCAGGACGGGGAGCTGGGAGCACGCCCTGCTTCTCCTTGTGGGGCTCGAGTTCTTCAGGACATCAAAGCTGAGCAGAGAAAAGAGAACTGGGTTTGTTCAATGACTGAGTTTTTCCAAAATCAGGCCCTGCTGCCTCGTGGGTTCAATCCAGGGGTTCAATCCAGTTCCCTGCGTGCTTTAACAGGGAATTGCTCCTTCCCTGTTCCTGGTGGTGAGCTGGTGCTGCCTGAGGAATGGACACCACTGCTCCTCTGCAGGGCTCTCCATAGCAAAAGCAGCCTGAAATCTGAACTTTAGTGGGAGAAAACAACACCTAAATTTATTTTCTGGCAAAGAAATTAAACTTGAACGATTGGTTTGTTAATGAAGGCGATTAAAGCAAAGTGTCTCGGCTGTTTTGTCGCTTGTTCTGTGGTGGCAAGGGATGTTCAGGTAGAACATCTGGCTGGGAAAGCCTCAAGTCATCCAGCAGGGAAGCTGAGTGATTTTTCCTCCAGCTCACACTGGATAGGGCTACAAGTCCCAGTCACAGGGAGTCTGGAGAGTGGCTGATGGAGTACTGAGAACACTTCCACCCCTCAGGCCCCACACCCCCGTGGCTGACCAACGGCATCATAAAAAACCGAAAGGAAACAACTGGGACACAAGGGATCTTCCTGGCAGATGGGAATGTAAACACTGTGCTTCTGTTACACTCTTGGACAGAAATGGTTCCCTGTGGTCTTTCTTACAGAACTTTTACCCTTCAGTGCGTGATTTAGGGATTAAAACTTTGTTCTTCCCAGAGCTAAGCGCCGCTTCTTGAAGCATAAGAAGTGGTTGCATCTTGTCATTGCCTTGGGAAGTTCAGCTGGAGCAACTCTGCCAGTTAAAAGTATTTATAATGGAGCCATTAGCAAGGCTAAGTGAATTTGGAAATCCAAATGTGTCAGGCTGCTGTCCTGGAGCACGTCTGGGTGGAGGCAGCTCCAGCCTGACCATCACTGGGCACTTTCTGCTCTTTGGTGAAGTGGTCTCTCTGTGTCTCTGAAAAGATCTGTATTTTTCCCCTGCAGCCTTCCTGAAGGACCTCCTGACCACAATTTGCCACACGGTCCTCCCTGTGTGGTTTGTCTTGATCTCAAGATACATCCCGAATTTCTTGATGTGATCGGGGGTTGCTTTGTTGAGGACTTCCCCCGTACAATAACCCCAGTACTCCGTGTGCAAGTTAAATGATTGTAGCTGACAAAATGAGGGCTTTTTTTGTGGTGTTTGCCAAAGTTAGACCTAATTCTTACAGGGCAAGAGCAGCCAGATTCTGTTGTAGACAAGCTTTAACAAAGGTCTTGCAGGAGATTTTTTTCCCCAATCCTTCCTCTTCGCTTCCTTCTGTCATTGTTACAAGTCACCCCCTGAGCTGTTGTTGCTAAGCTGCCCTAAGAATTTGCATTCCCAGGCAGTCTGAAACTCTCCTGGTTTCCAATCTCCAAGAAAAACCTCAGCAAGGAGCAATTCCATACCTAAAACGTGGGCTGGAAACAGCCACCGGTGTGTCTGGCCTGTTATTCGTGCCAGGGAACAGCTCCTTGGGCTGCTGTGCAATCCAGAGGAACCCATTTTAGAGGATGCGTGGAATTCTCCCCTGTGCGGGCTAATAACCTCAAAAATGGTTTTGTTTCACAGCCAGCACCGCCAAGGCTCCCAGGGAGGGGAGGGGAAGGGAATGCTGGCCTCAGGAAAAGGCATTTGAGGTTTGTCTTTCACAAGATATCAATCCCTGCACTGTGGGAACCTGGGGAATGCAGTAACAGCGTGCGGGATTTGTGTCTCAGTGAATGGGGAAAAACGATCAGCAAACAAATGAAGCCATTGAGGAACAGCAGCACAGACAGACAGAAAGGGATTTATTGATGACTGGAATGGAATGGCAGAGTGGTTGTGCTAATGAAGTCATTTTACCTGCTTGGGGCAGAAGCCAAGGCAGGGCTTGGAGGAGAAATTCCCTGTTCGAGGAGGCGTGGGGATGCAATCTGTGCTCCGTGTGGACGCCCAGCCTTGGGATGAGCTGTAAACCTGCCCAAACCGTGGAGTAAACCCTGAGCAGGGTGACAGAGGAGCACTCGGTGCTGTGAACAAGCCAATATTACCTTGGCAGGCGGGTTGAGGCCGAGTCTCCAAGGCAGAGTGTCACAGGATTCAGCAGAGTGACAAAACCGGAGGGATTCTATATTTTTTGTGGGTCTCTCCACCACTCTCAGCCTGGAGAAGCACAGCACATTCCTAAAGAGATGGGTTTCACCTCCAAAGACACAAAACAAACCCCAGTTGTCCTGGCTGGGAAGAGACATTTATTTTTAGAAGCCCCCAGGTTCCATGCAGACATTAATTAGGAATTAATTTGCTCTGGTGATCAGTATTCAAAGCAGCTGTTCCCAGCAGACTGCACACCAACAATTAGCCAGTTGTTGAATATTCCTAAGTGAATCCATATTGGGCAATTCCATAATCATCAGTAATCCAGGGGAAAATCCATCCTGTTTGTTTTGGTGTGCTTTACTGACCGAACCCTGGGAAAAATCCATCCTGTTTGTTTTGGTGGGCTTTACTGGCCAAACCCTGCAGAAGGGACCAGTGGCTAAAGGTTTTATTGTACTTTCAAGTGTTATTTGCTCGGAAAGAAATCCCATTTTCTGCTCTGGTCTCGTACTCCATTATCTTGGCTTCCTTTTCTGTGTGATGGAGCGTGGGCCAGGTGGTGTTTGTGGGACATTTTTTATTTCGGATCCAGTCTGCCATCCCCTCCCCAGATGAATTACGTTTGCCCACAGGTGTCCCTTTTCCCTCAGCCTGGAAACATTTTCTGCCGTTCTTGATCCGCATTGTAATTTTCAGTGGGTCAGGAAACAACTCCTCCATTTGGAGGGAGAAAATACAGGTGCAGAAAGACATTTTCTCTTTTCCCAGCTATTTGGAGGCGATACAGGAGACTGGCTTTCAAAATATTGGCAGGCTTAAAAATGCCTCCATCTTTCCCGTGTGGGAAAGAAAAACCTGTCTGTGACCTTCTAAGCGCCTTTGTTTACTTTTTGGAAGGTACTTCAAAGAAAAAGCAAGATTTAAGAGGAATTTGCTACTTAATGGGTCAATAAAGTATCGGATAAGGTGAGACTGCTGCTTTCCCAGCCCAAAATAAATCACAGCACACACCAGCCTTGCACCTGAAAAACTCTGGAGAGCAGCTATGAAAAAATATGTCTTGGTGGGTGATTGTTCTGGGCCGTCTGGTGACGTCCCCAAGTCATGACTGTGTCCTTTCAAGCACAGCAGCAACGTCACTGCTGTGATTCATCCCAGAGCCTCCAATGATTCTGGCTAACATGGGCATGGTTTGTTTTCCCGACACCAGGGTAATTTGTAGAGGTGTTTAATAGCTGATTCAGTTCTGATTTGGCAGCAATTGCAGCCTTCCAGACGTTCAGGATTGCTGGGTTTGTGTCCTTGCAACAAAAACGCCCCAAACAAAACCGACTCCCCAAAACTTGTGGCACGAGTGTTTACGAGCTGTTGTTTTTAAATGGATTTGTGCATTGAATATGATCTAGCAGAAAATCAGTGCTTTGCTTGTGTGTGATGGAGATAAAGCAGCCGGGCATTATTGGGCTGTTTATTACGGGTTTGTTTTTCTGGAAGATGCTCATTTTCAGCTTCTCAGAAAACACGGGCTCCTCTCTTGCGTATTAACTGAAACCGAGTGGATTTTGCTGCCAGCCGAGAGGCTGCTGAGCTGCCTGCAGGCCCGGGGGCAGAGATGGCAAACATCTCCATCTTTGCGGAGGTCACTTTGGCTGGAGGTCCTCGAGGAGGGCAGAGGAAGCTGAGATCATGTTTGTACAGCGAAATCCTCATCCCTCTTCTTCTTTATTGTTCTTAAAACCCCATGACTTTGGAAGCGTCATTTGCAGAAATACTTGGCAATCTGGACGTGAGGCAATAAGGTCATGATTCCAGCCAAACAGCTTCCCAGCATCCCTCAGAGAGGGAGGAGCTGGACTTTCCTGCAGCACTTGGGATGTGTGTTCTGTCTGGAGAGCTCGATGGCATCTCCAGGCCGTGCTCTGGGGAAGGGCTGGGGCAGCACAGCTGAACATCCCAGACATGGAGAGCTCCCTGTCCCCGGATCCCTGGCAGTGCCCCAGGCCAGGCTGGACAAGGCTGGGAGCAGCTGGGACAGGGGAAGGTGTCCCTGCCATGGCAGGGCTGCAGACAGGACAGACTTTAAAGCCTCTTCCAACCCAAACCATTCTGGGATTTTCTCCCAATTGTAGCATTCTGTACCAGAGTGGTAAAGAGTGGCGGGAGTTTGGAAGGAGGGGTGTCAGGAGTGCTTTTGGGGCAAACAGCCCGAGTTCAGTCAGAAGTCAGCAGAGTGGATGTGCCGAGTTCCTCGGCAGGATGCAGTTCAGGAGCAGAGCAAGGAGCACTGTGATTCTGCTGATTCTGCCAACTTCTATTTTAACCTCCCTCCCATTTCTCCAAGTTATTCCAAGTGCTGATGGAACCGGGCGTTGTCACCTGAAGTCGTGCTGGGACGCTTGTGCCAGGTGGCTCTGCTGCACTCAGGGACACGTGTGGGTTCTGGATCATCCTCACACTGCTGTGAATAACACCTCCTGGGTTAAAACTTATTTCACACTGTACTTGTGAAACCTCAGAGTTTCCAAACTCTGAGGCCAAGGCGTCCAAGGAGCAATTTCTCCTTCCTTCCTGCCGTTGCCAGCGGCTCCTTGGCGCACCGGCTGACATCCCCTGAGCCAGGCAGCCCTTAGCACGCAGGGCCAGCGGCCGTGCCTGGAAATCGGTGTGTTCTTCTCTCCTCACAGCACTCGGGACAATGATCTCATCAAGCTCTGGGAGGATGGATGAGGCAGTGTGGAGAGACGGAGGCCAAAATAGCATCTTCATCCCGAAGGGCGCTCGGGAACGCACGGATGGCCCTGGAGCGGGGAGAGCGGGGAGCTGGGGAGCTGCACTGCACAGCCTTTGTGCTCAGGGGAGTCTCACCCATTCACACTTAGCTGCAGTGAAATGAGAGCCTTGATTTACTGCCTGAAGCGTTCCCAGTGAGAGGCGCACGGAAATTCCCTGTGTGGGGCACAGAGAGGGTTTTGTAACTGGGATAAACGCCAGGAGAGCCAGGGCATGGACCCAGCCTTACGCTTTGCACCAGGTGTCTGGTGAAACTTTCCATTAAATATTTAGTTCCTGATTATTTTGTAAAGCAGGCCTTTTGAAATTTCTGCTGTCGTGATCTGAACCAGGTTACTCAGTTTTTTTGTCTGGTCTGACACCTCTTCTAATGAATTTTTTGTTTTAACTCGGTGTCCATGTGTTGAGTTTCATTGTCTTTGCACCAAGCCACAGGTATTTGCATTTGAATTGCTTTCCCAGGTCAGTCCAAATGTTCTAATTTTCAATTTCCCAATTCTTTCGCAGTAAGAGCTAGTCAGATGAATAAAAGATGAAAAATTTCCTGGCTGTTTCGCACCCTTACAGATACAGCATTTCTGAGCACTCAAAGAAAGGTCAGCAGTGCTTGTGCAGCTTCATTTGTGCTCTTTAAATAACTCCAGAGTCCAGAAACGACAAGACAAGGCACAAAGTCATGGCCAGTGCTGAGGACAGCTGGGAGTACCTAAGGAAAATCAGGAATTTGGGGACAAGGATCACTCTTCTGTCTGTGTATCAGCCTGGGGTGTCGTGTCCCACACAAACCTGAGTCAGCCAGCCTGTGTTTCTCTAAGTTCCAGAGGGTTTGAATGACACAGCCCCTTTTGTTCCATTCCATTATGATCCTGTCACACTTGGAGGAGGAAAGCCAAGGGAAGATATTGGTTGTGCTAAAAGTGAAAACATTTGTGCCAGACTGCTCTGGTGCTCGGGGCTTCTCTCAGTAGCTGGCTGCTCCGAGTAGGTATTCTGGCAATCCAAAGGAGAAGTGTTTGTTCCATTGGAGAAATGAGATTACATGTGGGTTAATTTGCACACCTTCACCATTCCATGGGGAAATCTTTTGATGAGGCAAGAGACAGCACTTCTAGATGCTTAAAAGTGCAGTTTATTTATCTTCTACATGGAGCAAAAAGCATGAGGTCTTTTACAGGTGTTGAAAGCATGGCTAGAAATCTTGGGACTTTAGCTTGCCTTGTCCTTTAAAGACTTATTAGCCAATAGAATACTGACAGCTAGGAGGTTTACACCAACAGACCAATAATAACAAATTTTCCCTAGCAATAACGTGACCAACCTTGTTCTGCCACACAAATCCATTCTACAGACTCATTACCTTTGTAACTACTTCTGTTCTCTCTGTGTAGCTTAACGAGTCTCTAATTTGGCCACAAATCCACATTCTTGCTCCTAGCACCTAAGCTAGAAGCTTCTGCCGAGGCCAGCAGTCAGTAACTGAGGTGGTTAAGGAGCAGTAATGGGGTCTCCAATGGCCAGAGGGGCCGTTTGCTGAGGGAGCTCTATGGATACGTTTCCCTCAGCGCTCCCATTCCTTCTTGCATTGTTCTCCTTCATTCCATGTACCTTCTCATCTGACTTCCTTAATTAATGTGGGGTGATTTAATCACCTCCTGGCTGTGTCCACCTTCTGCACTATGAGGTTCCCTGTTACAGCCCTATTCAGTTCAGCTTTTTAGAGCCTGTCTCTCCTCCTGTTTGGTTCTGCTGAGGCAAGGCTCACACCTTAGTAGCTTCTTTCACTTCCGTGGAAGATCTGATTTGGAGATCAGGGAAAGGTTCTTCCCCCAGAGGGTGCTGGCACTGCCCAGGGAATGGGCACGGCCCCGAGGCTGCCAGAGCTCCAGGAGGGCTTGGACACCGCCCCAGGGGTGCCCAGGGTGGGATTTTGGGGTGTCTGTGTGAGGCCAGGAGTGGGATTGGGTGATCCTTGGGGGCCCCTTCCAGCACAGGATATTCTGTGATTCCATAACCAGAAGAAAGCACAGAAATGAACACAGAGAGACCCTATATCCTCACTTGACTTTTGGAAAAAGCTTTCGGATCCTCAGGTTCTGGTTATCCCGTTATTGTGGCTGCAGTTTTTTCCCCCCTTTAAAACTGGTCTCGTATCAGCAAATTTCATTTCCCCAGGGGATTTGCTTTTTCTAGGCTCTGGAATTTTTGAAAGGTGTGATTTCAAGCAGTATGGATGGAACATCCATGGATGGAACATTCTTTATACCTCTCCAGTTACCTTGTCCTGGAGAATTGGAGGGAACAGCGATGCACATCAAACAGTGCCTGCATTTTTGGTTTTCAGCTTTGGCATTTGGATTTTCCCCAGGAATAAACAGAATAACCTTTGGGCTGTGAGTGGTTTTCTGTGTGAAATGAAAGCAGACTCATTTTCCACAGGACCTAAAATAATTTCCCCACGAGTTCTAATTAAGCAGTGTTTGCACTTGAAATCAGGACTGTTGATAGGAAATTAATGTTTTCAAATGTGATTAAAAAGCAAATAGTTGAATATAATCTCTGCAAACTAATGAAAAAGAATAAAGCAGAATGGTTTAAACCAGCTTTGTTTACACTCCAGAATCTCTCTGTGTGCACATTCACTGCTGGCTACACTTTTCCAAATCTAATTGCTCCTTTTTTTCCTGCTGGAATAGCTGATAATCAGATTTACGTGTGAAGAAAAAGAATGTTTTCTGTGAAAAACTCAAAATGTTTCATTTAAAAGAAGAATATCACCATGATGTCGTGTCACTGAGTGTTTTAAGGGAAGCCGAGTGATTCCCATTTCTCCTGAAGCTCAGCCAGCTGCCTGAGCCTCCATCCCAGCACTTGTCTTACTGGGGTTAATGTTCCAAGACCTCGCAAAGAAACTCTGCTGCTTCACTCACTCTTTTTTTTTTTCCCTTCCTGGAACAGAAGGAGCAGCACTCGGGCCTCTTGCAGGGTGAAAGCAGAGCCCTGCTGCTCTCCTGCAGTTGATATTTTTGTTTGGGGAAAGGGTCACAGACCTCCAGTGTTTGCTGCGTTCATCATCCTTCTGGCTTTTTTTTTCATCTCCTGGCAAAGCCCAGGCCTCAAATCTGAGGTGGATGGGGCCAATGAGCTCAATGGCTCAGATTTTTAGGGGAATCTGAGGCACATAATTATACCTTTATTATCTTAGACTTATTTACTGGAGAGTGCAACATTCTCTGTCCTTGGGAGTGAGGGTTATGGTTGCTGGAAAAAGCAAGAACATCCTTGAGGGATATTGGTTTCCTTGCTGAGAGTTCATTTTCCTCCTTGAAAGGAACTTTAATTCTCTCTCTTTGAAACCAATCTGTACTTGATGCCTTTTACAGGAAAAAGGGAAGCGGCCAGCAGTGGAAGCAGAGCGTAGCTCCAATGGTAATACAGAGAAAATGGACTTTTTTTTTTTTTTTTGGGAATTGGCAGAAAGTTCTGTTTTCTTCTGGAATTAAGTAAAGCAGAAAAGGCCCCAGCAAGATGCTGCAGGTCCCCTGCAATTCTCACAATAACAGTGACCATCTGCGAGCCGTAAGGTTCCATAACAATAAATAATTAACTCCAGCAAATTAGCTCAAATTCTCATTCATCAGAACAACAGGGAAGAGAAGGGCTATTGAATAATCCCGAAATCAATGTTTTCCAGCATCCTTCTTGAACGGGCATATTGTGAATTAGTTGGCTTCGATATTTTAAACACAAAAAATTCTTAAGTTTCCAAGCTCTAAAGGAAAAATTGTTTTTGTCTCTCGCTTGCCCGTGGTGCGTGTGCCCAGGTCATCAGGCACCGCTCTGCTCATCACCTCCCTGAGTCAAGTCCTTTCTGGAAAGGTTTCCTTGCACTCAGGGTTGGCTGGACTAATTCTCTGTCCTTCATTAAGCAGTAACCTCTAAGTGCAAGTGGAAAAAAGGAAAAGATAATAATAATAAAAAAAAAGGCAATAAAAACAAGCAAATATTTGTTCATCCAGGAGGACAGGAGTGTTGGGATGTGTGTGGCAGAGAGCGCCAGCCAGGATTGGGTTGGGTTGGGTTGGAGAGGGGAACCTCGGCTGAAGGGTGTGCAGAGGGATGGATGCTGAGAGGAGAGGAGAGGAGAGGAGAGGAGAGGAGAGGANGGTATGCAGTGTTTATTTAGGGAAACACCCTCGGCACAGCAGGGAACACGGGAGCTTCTACGTGAAATCGAGGAGAGGAGAGGAGAGGAGAGGAGAGGAGAGGAGGTGCCTTTTGGGCAGGCAATTCCTGCTGGGATGGCTGCTCTGGAATTCCTGCGGGACTGAGGCAGCCCCAGTGCCTGCCACAGTGATGTTTCCCAGACCCCGAGATGTGTTTGAACAGAGCAGGGGTATTTCCTGTGGGACTGAGCTGGGAATGCTCAGGCAGCCAAGGGGCTGCTCTGCTTGGAGGTTTGCAGTCCTTCTGTTGGTTTAGAGGGGGAAAATGAGGAGGAGCTGGACACAATCAGCCTGTGCCTGTGCCTTTCCTTCCCGCTGCAATGCCCAGCACAGGCGTCATTTTCTTCTGATTACCCTCCTAAAAATCAAAACAGTTAATTGCTATCAGGTAAAATAATACTGGGGAAAACAAGTCGGCTCTTCTGTTAAAAAACACACAGAGTCACAGTTCAGAGGAGTCAGAAACCCAGCAGGAATTGTGGCACTTCAGGTGATGATCGTGTCTGGTTGCACCACATGGCAACTTTCATTTCTTTGAATTTCTTACCCCGATATTAAATAGCACAAGAATTTGGATGTTTACAAGTGGGGTTTGTCTTTGGAATTTCTTTCATGGCTTTTTCTGTCTTGGAGGTCTGTTAATGTTTTCTTTTTTGGTGGGGGAAAAGCTTTGAACACCAGGCCTGGCAGTTGTGCGTGGTTTGTGACTGGGGGGCGAGGCAGCAGAGGAGCAATGATGTGAGCATTGTACGGTGCCCTTTTGGCCTCCTTTTCCTGGGTGAGCAGCGTTCTGTTGTGCTGTCAGGATAAGAGATGTCCTGTGTAGGTGGTGGAATTGTTTGCTCTTGGTCTGTGCAGCACTTCTAGGAATAAATATTAAAAATGTCATTTTTTTTCTCCTGCTGCTGTGTACCACGAAATCCATGAAGTTCATCTTTCCCAGTGTCATCTTCTAAATAGGAATTAAACTGCTGGGTAGTACTGGAATGTTACAAGGCTGCTAAGATGTTGTATTTTTAGAAATTCATGCTTATATCTTCCTGTATGACAGGGGGCTGCTGCTAATACCAGAAACGAAGAACCTAGCCCGGTGTTTTTATTTGCACTGTCAGAGTAACGGTGACGTTCTGGGAGATGATCACTTTTTCGCAAGGAGCTCCTTCCTGAGCCATCCTGATTGCAGTGCCAGCTCTTGGGAAGAAAGGAGCCCTATCCCAGTGCAGACCAGAGCAGTGGGAGCACCGTGAGAGCTCCTTGGGAAATGCTGAATGGAACACAGGACAGAGGCTCGGCAGGAGCTGGGGAGCTGCAAACAGAAACCTCTTGCTGGTCCTTGGCAGCCAGGTGAGGCGAGCTGAGCAGGGATGGGGGCACTGCGGCTCCCTTTGTGTCTGCAGCATCTTCGCAGGCCCAGAGCAGAGGCAGTTCCCAGCTGGAGCTGCCACAGGAGCTCCCTCCTGGAGCTGTGGGTGGCACTGGTGGCACCAGGCCTGTTCCTGATGTGCCACTCGCTCCTGGAAGTGCTTCACTGCCGTGGGCTGGGCTCCCATTGTCACTCCAGCCTGTCCGGACTGGCCAGAGGGATTTTCCAGCCCACGGAACGCCCTGCTGAGTCTGGAAAGTGGGCAAGCTGTGGGCAGGAGAGGGTGATCACTGCTGGGCCGGGCGGGTGTAGATGGTCACCACACAGACGGGGACAGAGACAAGGCCGAGGTGTTTAACGCATTCTTCAACACTCCTTCCTCCATTCCCGGTGGAAAACGTGGACTGTCCCACGGGACACTGCAGAGTCCCTGAGGAGAGCAAGCCCCGCTCGGCCACAAGCAAACCAGCCGTGTGTATCCTCAGCACTGGCAGAGTGTTTTGCAGTCACAGAATCCACTTCAGCCCGTCCCCACGATGTGCAGCTCCCAGCCAGAGGTCAGGGTAAAGGGCAGAGTGTTTGTGTTCCCTTGCTGTCCCTCTGGGCCCTGCATGCAGGGATTTGCTGTGACAAGCTCAGCTAGTTTATTCACTAAGTGTGTATCGCTGCTAGGATGAATTTTAGCTGGATTTTACCATGGTTCCTGCCTGGCTCAGAGAGCTCTCCTGTTTGGGCTGAGCTGGGAGTTACACAAAATGGTTGAGACAGGATGGGAAATGTTTAATAGTCTCCAAAGCAGTACAAGTTCCTGCTCTTCTTGCTGACTTCTTCTACCCACAGAGTGAGGTTTTGGTAAAAGTCTGCAACGTAGCAGCTGCCTAGAAATGGGCGAGTTCAGGTAGCCTGGAGGTCTGCAGACCTTGAGGGACCTGTGGGAGCGGCAGAGGCCATCTGCAGGATCTGCAGGTGCTCCCAGGGTGAGGCAGGATGGATGTGGCTGTTCTGCAGTGCTGGGAGAGCTCTGTAGAGGAGACACTTCCCGAGGTTTCCACGCTCACCTGCACTGGAGGTGCTGTGTGTCCACGGTGGCGGCTCCCCTGTGGTCAGCACTGCTCAAACACAGCCACAGGATCCCGGGCTGGCTGAGGCTGAGGGGAGCTCAGCGGGCACCTGGTGCCCCCTCCCAGAGGCCAGGGCACAGCACTGTGTGCAGCCAGCTCTGCACAGCCCCAGGGAGGAGAGCCCCCAGGCTCTGTGCACAACCTGCCCGGGGCAGAAGCTGTGCCTCCTGTGCAGGGAATTGCTGGGCTCAGTCCCTGCCCGTGGCTCTGAGGGCTCCTCTCCATGCTGAGCAGCCCCAGCTCCCTCAGCCTTTCCCGTGTGCCCTGAGGCTCCAGGCCCTCGCTCAGCCTGCGCTGGCCCCGCTCCAGGAGCTGCTGGCCCTGCCGTGCCAAGGAGACCAGACTGTCCGGTTTGGGCTGGGCACAGGTGCCCTGCTTCCAGCTCTAGCCCCAGGATTAACCTCCTCTTTCTAATCCTTCCAGTTGCTCAGTTACTACCACACTTCAGGAGCTGGACTTCATTTTTATTGACCTGATTTAGCCTAAGCCGGGCCTGAATCCCCAGAGGACGCAGTAAATATCAAACTCAGGGTCGTTCAGAGTAAGCCTTGCTTTGCCTCCTGGTTGGATGGGCTGGCTCAGCCTGTCCTAAATTTGTTCCAGTTTGTGTAAATATTTACAGGCAGACCTCCCCTTCCACCCACTGCAATCCCGTGTCTCTCTAATATGTGTCACCTCCGACTCTGTGCTGCTGATCCCTGTTGGTTTTTCTGATATTTAAAAGCTCAGCTGGAGCAGAGTGACCTTCAGCCAGCACCACTCAGGGATGACCTTCCTTACACTTCCCTTTCTACTTGCAGTGAAGAGAGGTTTATAATTTGATTTTTTTGTGTGTGTTTGTGTGTCATGTGATCCTTTCAGGAAGAATCCTGCAAATTGCAGCTCTGAGAAGGAGATGATTTGATTTTTGAAGAGCAAAGAATTAACTTTAAATCTGAGAGCAGATAAAACACAAAGTTCTGCTCTGGCCCTCGCTTTCAGTAGCCCAGGGCAGTGGTGGAATAGCCATCCCTGGAGGGGTTCAAAAACTGTTCATATTCCCAATGCCTCTGTCCCAGGCCTGTTTAAATAACTGCAGGTTAAGGAAAAAAGCTCAGATCTTAACCGTTATCATGAAGTGTTTTCAGAAAGGTGGAAACAGCTTAATTCAGGATAAATACGTGTTGCACAATGAAGTTTCGGCACCAAGCAGTATAAAAATACCTTTTGGAGCCTGTTAAAATGAGGGGTGGGGTTTCCCAGCAGAAACAACATTTTGAGTGAACATTCTCTGTTCTGGCGCTGTGATGCTGCACTTCCCATGCTCAGTTCTAAAAGGATCAAAGAAATCTTCAAGACCAAAATTCTCATTTTTGTGTCACTCTTTTGTAAAGAAAAGCTACTGTAAGTACAGTAGGCTGTGACACACAGCCAGCTTGAAATACCTTGTTCTTGTTTAGGTCTCGTTTCCAGCTAAATATATTTATCCCAAGACATGAAGTAATCCCCAAGTGACTCTTGTTCTTAAAAATACATTTCAGCAAAGGTCAGCTTTGCTCGTCACAGCACCGTTTCGGAGGAGAACATGACCATGCATTTTTCAGCTTGTCTTCCCAAATCCATCTGGAAGCCTCTCCAAGCAGATCATCGGCTGCACATGTGAAAATATGTCCCAAGGTTCCCTGAGGATTTTAACCGAGGCACTGAAACAGGGGAAAAATTTTGGCTCGGTCTGCAGCTGATAGAAATCAGCCTGGATTCCTCTGCTCCAGCCCAGCTCCTTGGATTTGTCCTCGCTGGGGATGTGGAGGAAGTTATTTCACTGAATTGACTGCTTTGTCAAAAAGATTAACCTGAAACATTTCCACCATTTCAGAGCAAATCTCTGTTGCCGGCACTGGAAAGGGTTTCATTCATCAGGACATGATTAATGAGGGCTGGCAGCTCCACACAGGAATTGGGATTTTTTCTTTGGGTACAAATCTGATATGATTTAAGTTGGGCTGAGTCGTTTTATACACACGTTTTGGGAGCTGAGAGCACTTTGAGTAACTAATTCCTTCAGCTGGAGATTGCCTCTCGGAATTTATGATGGGGCAGGTTTAACCTGAGCATTTTTATGGATTGCACTGCAGAATAAATAAACACAAGATGGATTTAAAAAGCTGTGGAGCTGCAGGGTGGGTGAGGAAGTGTTGGGAATATGAATGATGGCACTGGATGGTCCTTAAAGTCCCTTCCCACCCAAACCATCCTGGGAGTCCGTGATCAGTGAAATAAAAAACCTTACAGCACAGCAGAAATACTCCATTTGAATTAAACAAGCAAATCCAATCCTTCAATTTCCTTTTCAGCTTTTTAGGGCCTTTTTTCCCCTGCAATATTTAATGGTTCTGGATGGTTTTCATTCAACAATAAGTGGAGGGAGAATGGATTTTGCCTTCATTTATGTAGCAGGAGCTGTTTGTTCATATGATTCCTTCATGTGCTTTCTGGCATGCCATATGTGCAGCTGCAAGCCAGCAAGAAGTGCAGGGTTTTTGGCCGCGTAAAAAAATAGATTTGAAGATATCTCAGCTGTATCCGAGCACTCATAAAGGAATTACTTAAATGTACAGGTTAGAAATGTGTATTTTCTGTCTGTAATTGATTTCCTCTTGACCTGTGCCCATTTATCAGCTGAAAGGCAGCATTTTTATTCCTGTTAGCAGGAACCAGCTCAGGCTTGGTGCTGGCTCTGTCAAGCACTGAGTGGGAGGGGAATGGGGACACAGTTTGAGAAATGTCACCGGTGTAAACACATCCTCCTGAGCCTCAGGCACAGGAGCAGCCAGCACACGGATTTTCTTCAGGCAGGGGGAGGCTGCCAGGTACTTCTGATAGAATTATTCAACCAGAAGAGTGTTTTCAATCCGGAGAGGCCAAAACATGGCAATATTTCCTTAAATTTGTAGCCATGGCTGGTTTGTCTTGACTATTTAGCCACAGTTTGTCCTCCTGAATGTAATGGTGGCGACTTCTGACCTTCATTAAGTGCTTTAAATTCAGGCTTTTGCTGGCTTCTTCAACCTTGGCTTGTTTGTCTCTTTCCTTGCTCTTACTTTAAACTTTCGAAGTTTTTTGGGTCACTTCAGTCCTGCTGCAAGCCCAGAGGGTGCAGTGAGGCTGCTCAGGGCGGCTTGAGAAGACGCTCACGTCACTAAGAGAAGAGCTGCCTGTTATTTCATGTTTTACCTATCAGCAAACAAAATGCAGGTGGAAGAACTGAGTGGGCTCAGCCTCTTTGAGCTGAGAGCTGGAAAACACTCAGAATTTCACAAGCAAAGAGTGGAGAAGCTGAGCTGGTTTCACTGCAGAATAAAATTGGAAAGCACGGAGGAAAAAGCAGCACAAGTTGGAGGCTCACATCTTCAAAAGCCACCAAGCAGATTGCAGCATGAGAGTTTGGATTTGTTAAGGACTGTGTGAGGCTCTGGGAATTGTCCCTGCTTTAGACATGTGATATTTCTCTCAATATCATGTTAATGAAGCTGGGAAAGTGCCCGTTTCAAGGCTACTTTTCTTCAGAAGGGCTAAATAAAAGTCACCATCTGCTACCAAATCACTGCAGAAAAACAAGTCTCCCTCTAATCTCGATTCCACTCTAAGCCTCGAGGTCGTGCTGGTAATTGCTGACATTCCCTGAGCTCCTGTGTAAATTTTACCATAATTTCAGTGGACGTTGTCCAATATCCCGTGCCGTGAGAAGCTGGGAAGGTGGCTGGGGAGTTTAGCAGTGGGGGCACAGAGTGCTTTTACCTAAGGAATTCCCTTTTAAAAGCTGGGCAGAGGAATAAACTGTTTATCTGGGAGCAGGAATTGTGTGGCAGTTGTGGAGCTGGGGCATCACCAGCATTTCAGGTGCTCCTGATGCAGTTTGTTACCATTTCCTGGAGCTCTTCTGGTGTCAAATCTCTCAGCCCCTGCCTTGGAGCACAAGGAAACCCATCTTGGCTTGGGTTTGGACACCATTTTTCAGTATTTCCTGGTGTCTGCTGACCTTTCTCAGGGCTGCCTGGAACAGGAAGTCAATCCTGTCCCTCTCTGCAAGAAAATTAAATGGTCGTTTGCCTTAACTGGCAGGGATTTGCAGCTGGCACCGGGAGCAGCCTGCCCGCTGCACGCAGATGATTTTTGCTGCTTCCCTGCTGGAAAGCAACTGGGTAACTGTCATCTCCTTGAATCCTCCGTGCCTGGGAGAGCTGCTGTGCCAGCTGCCACAGCCCGACTGCTGGTTTTCATGGAATACTCTTTCCCAGACTGGTGCAGAAACAGGGCGCCTAAAAAGCACCGCAGCGTGAAAGGAAACCTTTGTCCAGTGATGAGGTTTCAGAAGGTAAAACCACAGCGTTCCCACTGTAAAAATGACATTTGGGGTGAGTTGTTCAGCTGTTTTCCGAGCCAGCTGCACATCCAAAGGTAACGGCAGAGCAGCTGTGGCGAGGAGCCCGTTCTGAAGGAATAATTGTGATGTGTCTGGTATCACTGAACACCGTGGGATGACTGCAGGAGCTCTGGGAGATGACACATGCCATTGCTCTTTCAAAACAATCTTTATGAGTGCCGGGGAAAGGGAAGGCACAGCCCTTGGCAGTCTCAGAGCGGGCCCTGCCTGGGGTGCAGACGGTTCTGGGGGATGTGGGAGAGGAAATCCTCGGCACTTTGGGGTGGTGAGAAGGGGCCGCCGAGCTCCGAGAAAATCCACGGCAGCGTGGAGATTTTCCTTTTGGTAATTTTAGCTTCTGTGTCTGTGTTTGCAGCCCTGAGGTTTCTTTTTTTATGTTTCACTCGAGCTGGGAGTGATTCAGAGTTGTTGCTGAGCTTAGACTGAAGGAGGGTTTGTAGACAGGGACAAGAAATAATGAGGGATTTTCCCCCCCTGTCCTTGCTGGGAGGCGTTTGTGTTGTGCCAGACTGCTGGGGTGACCTGAGGAAAAGCTTGGAGTCCCAGCACCTCCAGTGTCTGTCACCCGTCCTGGACAAGGGGAAATAAAAATCCCTTCTCCTTCATCTCCCCAGCCCTAGAATGTCACTAATTAGTGGGAAGCTGAATGAGGCTCAGCCACAAGCGAGGCAAGTTGGATTCCATCCCTTGCTCCCTGGGCTCTTGCTCCAGGCACAGCCGGAGCAGGGATGTTTGGAGAAGCTGTGGGCTCTCCATCCCGGGGGGTTTCCAGGGTTTAGCGCCTCCAAGCCAGCCCAGGTGAGGTGGTGTGCAAAGAGGGAGAGTTTTGGGGCAATGCTGGGGAAAAAAACTCCGGAGTGCTGGTTTGGAAAGCACCTGCCAGCTGCAGGGCTCCATTTCCTGCTTCTTGCCCAAACCCCTCTGGAAGTTGGGATCCAGACACGGCCTGGGATAAAACATCGCTGGTCGTGCGCCCCACGGGGAATGCTGCAGAAGCTGGATAACTCCTACAAAAGCAAATATTATTATTTATTGTATTATATTTCAGGGTTTCTTGGGAACGTATTATGTGAGACAGGAAAAAATGACATTCGACAGGGTGGGAATTTTTTCCATGTCTCCTCTGTTGACATTTCTTCCAAAGTTTGGGTACTGCTAAGATCAGCGGTTTCCTATGGGAAAAAAATGGGAACAGAACATGACTCTTGCATAAGAAAGAAAAATAAAGCACTTTTCGGAAGAGCTGCCTTTATTTGTTACTTAATGCCTATGAAAGTGATTAGTGAGCGAGTCCAAATCCAGAAAATCAATGTTCTGGAGCCTACAAAACCGAACCTACTGCAGACTGATTTAGGAATTCAGTGTAGTAGTTTCCAAGCCAGAAATCAAATATTCCACAGGAGTTTTGTCGCTGAGCTGAATTTACTGAGCACAATGTATTAAAAAGCTCTAGTCCAAGCATTATCTCCCTCTCCGAGAAAAAAGCCTCCTATTCTCACTCCGTGCCTCCAAGGACCCCGTGCTTCAGTTCATTTTTAAGGTCACTGAGATGAATTCATTTGCATTCCCAGTCAGAAATGCCATAAATTGTTTGATCAAAGCCCTGCTTTTTTTTTCTTTTTTTTTTTTGTCAGTCTTCCCACTCGTTTTATGTAATCTCAATTGGGTATTTTTGGAAATCAGGCCTGCCTGGCCATGTCTTGCACTGATATCATCTCACGGTGGAAGTCTCCAGGGATTCAGTGTCTCAGAAACCCAAACAGGCAGTGTCCCCAAAGGGTCCCTAAAGTGTCCCTAAAGGAATGATTTTTGTGTAGGGAGTGTCCCTATTTCCTAAAAGGTTACGGATTTTGAAGCTAATTACCAGTCTTAGAGAAAGACATGTAGGAATATTTCCTGATCTCCCCTGTCAGCATCCACTTCCCAGCAAAATGTGTGTTTTCCTGCGAACTTCAGAGACTGGGATTGGAAAATAATTACTTTAATAATGGCCTTGCCCAGCACTGCCTGAGATATTATTGTAAATAGTGTCAGTGTAACGAATTTCGTGAGGAGAAAAAAAAATCTCCTCAGAGGTCTGCAGCTGGAACAGAACTGCTGACAGGAAAGGTTATGGAATTACGGAATTGTGGCACGGTTTGGGTCGGGAGGGACCTTAAAGCCCATCCAGATGCAACCATGGACAGGGACACCTTCCATGGACCAGGTAACAACCAGCCTGGCCTTGGGCACTGCCAGGGATCCAGGGGCAGCCCCAGCTGCTCTGGGCACCCTGTGCCAGGGCCTGCCCACCCTGCCAGGAACAATTCCTGCCCAAAATCCCATCCAGCCCTGCCCTCTGGCTCTAGGAACCCATTCCCTGTGTGCTGGCACTCCAGGCCCTCATCCACAGTCCCTGTTTATCTTCCCTGTGGGCTCCCTTCAGACACTCCTTTCTCCTCATTTGGTTCCTAAAAGCCCCATCCTGAGAGGAATCAGTGCCCAGGAGCCCCAGCTCTGGGTGATTGTAGGAATGCAGTTGTGGAGGCAGAGAAAAGCAGGAGCGAGCTGCCCAGCGTCGCTGCCAGCACCACGGAAATCCCGCCAGGAAATGCAGCCCTCCTCCCAGACAGGCAGCAGGAGCACAGCGAGGTGCTGAGAAAGGGTGAACTTCTCAGCCTTCTGCCTCACACAGTGAGGGGCAGGCTGGAGAGCCGGGCTACAAACCCCAGGGACGGGGATATATTTAGCAACAGTGGTGTGGCTTTTCTCCACACAGACGTGAGAAGTGTGGTCGTGGTGTTTCAGCCTGCAGACAATGGTTCATTCTCTCTTTTGTTTCCATGATGGAAGGCTTGTCTGCAGTGGGAGCTGGCCGAGAGCAGGCTCTGCTCCTTCCCTGTGGCCTCTGGCTCTTGGCTATTTTCTTTTATTACTTGTGGAGAGAAAAATCACAGTGGCCTTTGCAGTGAGAGCGAGGGCAGAACTCACTGCAGCCTTTCAGGGCCTGGAAAAACAGCGGGGGCACTTCTTACGTGGGCACAGGGAGACAGGACGAGGTTTGGAACTAAAGAGGGGACATTTAGGTGAGATACTGGGAAGGAACTGTTCCCTGGGAGGCCCTGGAGTGCATTTTCCAGAGAAGCTGTGGCCCCTGGATGCCTGGAAGTGCCCAAGGCCAGGCTGGACCAGGGACAAACTGGGACAGTGGGAGGTGTCCCCGCCCCTGGCAGGGGTGGCACTGGCTGGGCTTTAAGTCCCTTTCACCCCGAAGCAGCGGGGGTTCTGTGTGTGCAGACCCCAGGAGTGGCAGCAGAGCCCCACCCCAAAGGCTAACACCCAAATCCGGTGTAATAAGCAGTGAAATTAGGAATCTCCTGCTAGGGAAGCGAGTGACACTGAGCAGGGACTGCTGGAAGTGCCCAGGATTCCCTTCCAAGATCCCGGGCTTGTTTTCCAACCTGTGGAAGGAGCTCGGTTACCTTGGGCCATCCCTCCCCTGCACAGCCAACACTGCTGCTCTCACTGCTGGCCTCAGCTACCTCTTGTTTCTCCAAACAGCAATAAATCATCAATTCGAGTTTAATTACAGCGGCATTTAAGCAGAATTTCACCACGGACATCTCAGCTGTCCTTCCCTCCTCTGCTTTGACGTGGAATTTTTTCCGTGACTTGTCCAGGGGAAGAACAGTTTGTCTGCAATGTGAATCCAGACAAATTTTGGCTCTGTGAGGAGGGCGTTTGAAAACCTGATGCACTGGAAGCCTTTGGTATGCAGCTCTTTAAAGTGATGGAATATGTTGAGTAACAACTTCTACTTGGTGCTTTCTTGGCTTAACAAGAAATATTTTAAGCAAACTGGTTTGGAGACAATTTTTTTTTTTTTCCTCTTCTTTTTTTTGAGAAGAAGAGACAGAATTTATTGTGCTTGTACTTTTATCTTGGTGAATTCTTTTGTCCTTAGCTGGTGTATTTCTAAATCTCGCCTTTCTTCTTATATTACATATGGAAAAATTCTCAGTTTGGAAGGAGGGCTATATATGGAAAATACTCACCAAAAGGAAAATAAACCCAAACTGAAAATCCTTTTGGCTCCACGTCGAAAACGTTTAAGGTCTGGATCCAAGAGAAACACAGCAGTTTCTGTACGAAGGGACTGCTATAATGTGAATAATATAATAAATATAATATAATGTACACATCTGGGGTCACCTGGAGGATTTCTGCTGCGGAGGAACTCTAATGACACACAGATGTTTTATCCCAAGTTCTTTCAGATCTGGTTCAAAAAACTGAATTTCCATTGTTGCTTCTGCTTCCCTGAACCAACAGAAATGTGTTTTATAGTGGTGCCAAAACTGCTTTCAGAGGCTGCTGGCAGCTGCCAGGGATCGGATCCCATTTTGCTCCTTGCCTTTGGCGATGACCTGTACACTTGCCATGGTATTTTTCACTGCCATGAAAGGATTTTTCTACTTTTGCTGTAATCCCCTCGTAACCCTTCCTTTAAGGGTGCGTGAAATGGGATATTTTTAATAAATGTGTGGGGTTTTCATCCAGCAGAGGTGCAGATGGCGGTGTCAGACTGCAGCTGAGAGTGTGAGAAGAACCACGGGATATCCCGAGTTGGGAGGGACCCCCGGGGATCACAGATCAGCTCCTGATCCCAACAGCCCCACCCTGTGCATCCCTGGGGCGGTGTCCAACCCCTCCTGGAGCTCGGGCAGCCTCGGGGCCGTGCCCAGCACCCTCTGGGGGAAAACCTTTCCCTGATCTCCAACCAAACCCTCCTGGCCCAGCTCCAGGAGCAGAGAGAACTCGTTTGTGAGGTCCTTGTGCTGGAGAAACAGAGCAAAAACGCAGTGGCTCATTAAAATCCAGCACCGGGATTGCTGGGTTTTATCAGGGCAGTGTTTCCCACCTGGGATTAACTCGCTGGGAGAAGATACAGCAGGAATAAAAGAAGCTGGCAGTTCTCACAGCTGTGATTTGGAGGCCGCTTATGCAATCTGAGACCTTCAGTGCAAAATCAATTATGAAGAAAAGAACCAGGCACCGAGCAAGGCAAACATTATTGCTTCAGAGCTGTTTCAGTATGGATTGATTGCCCAACGTCTCTGCTGTCATCCTTTTCCTCCTCAAACCCTGCCCTGATGAGCATGGAGAAATCCAGGAAGATTCCTCGCTCCTAATTTGCCTGGTTAAATCGGGTTCATAATTAAAATGCACAGGATTTTCAATGGGCTTTTGTGCCATATCACAGAATATTGTTTTTAAATAACAAAAACACCTTCATGGAGCTCTTGCTCCGTTCATTATTTGGGAAGAATTCCAGATTTTGGGCTCTTCCCTAAACCTTCAGGGAGGAGGGCTCAGGAGCAGAATTTTGTGTCCTACATCTGGATGGCTAAAGCAAATTTGCTTTAATTTCCTGGACGATTTTAACTTTGACATTTCAACCAGCAGAATTATTTCTGTCAAAGCCTCTCTGAGGATCAGGGAATCTGTACCAAGGAGGTTGTGTGGAATTGTTTCGACTGGAGGCTCTCAGGGAAAAGCCCGAATACTTTTGGCTTCTTATTTCCAGGGGTTGGCTTTGAGGTAACTGCCCTCACCTCTTTGGTTTGGCTTTAACTTCCTTGGGAATCTCTTAATAAAAAATGACTTCAAAAAGAAACTTAAAGCTGGGTTAACAGGTTCAGGTTTCTAGAAATGTCCATTGATCCTTTAGATGGCTAAAGAGGAAATTGATTGGGGAAGGCGCCAGAGAGACCCTTTCAATATTGGAGGGTTTTTTAAAGTCTCCTGCTGGGTGTTTTTTTTCCTGAAAATCAGATTAATTTGGGAAGTCTTGGCTCAAACAGAGCATGGGACAGCAGAGCACCTTGCCCGGTTTTCCCTGCTGCTCGATGCCTTCGAGGCTTTTGGTGGTTTATTCAGAATTCCAGCGCCATCCTTCTCCTCCAGCATGTTGTTTTGCACTTTCCCAGCACACTGGAATGTCTTGTTGCTGTAATGAATTGCCTAAGCACAAACCGAGCCCTGCTTGGATATTTCTGTTATCACTTCTCCGTGCTTCAGCAAACACTTGCTTTAGTCCAAAGAATACGAGGGAATCGGCAAATACGCCGGGGAATGCTGTAGAAAGTTGTTCATTTGTGTGATAGATACGAATGGTTTGAACAATTTGGTTCCTCACCGTGGTGGTGGGAAACGATATCTGTCCTCTGGAATATCTGAGTACAGTTTGCCCAAGGAAGTGTGGATGAGTCTCCCCTGCGAAGGTATTGACGTTTTTAATGCGCCTTTATGGTCCTAAGAATGAGGCAAACAGGGAGAAAAACCCTCTCTTTAGTGTCTTTTGCATTCTGTAGAGGTAATTGAAAGAGTTGGAGAACTCTGGTTTTCATTAGAAGGGAAAGAAATTCCAATTTATTGAATCATTTCTGTTTGCAGGTTTATGAAATAGCTTATTTGTTCAGGCAAATGCCAAGAGGCATCTGCAGCTCTGATAACCCGAGACATTAACTCTGCTCAGACATTATTTTTGCTTACAGTCAGGAGAATAGAAAGCTGACAGGGAAATAATGTGTTTTAATGAAGTATTCATTGCTTCTCCCCATTTTTCATCATTAAAACATCCATTTCAATTTAGAAATGGACCCGGAAAGTCATGAAATCTCTCATGCAGAACAGATGGTTTGCAGTGCAGATTCAAGCTGTTCCTAAACATCAGTCTGTGTATTTTAAGCAATTAACAGCTTTTTTCTGGAGGTACAACGGGTCAAATCCTTTTTTCTTTTGGCATGGCAGAGGTGAGGTTGCCCAGAGTGATGAAGCTCGTATTTTGTTTTCAAGCAGCTAAATGAAGCTCATATTTAAAACGCTACATTTGATTAAACACAAGGATGTTCACTTGGTAGATTTTGGGGCAGGTCAGAAGGATTTGGGGGTATTTTTTGTGGTTCTCTTTTCCTAACTACCGAGAGCTTCTCGAGGTTCCTTTGTGGGCCGCAGTCACAATGGAGTTTCCGTCCAAGTCCCCTGTTTCTCCGGGAGAGATTCTCCTCCTGCTTCCTCTGGAGGTGGGAGGACAGGGTGTGATTGCTCAGTGTTTCTGTGCTGGTGTTAATTAGCTCGTTAATTTGTCGGGATGCTCGCTGTGGTTGCATTTAACATATGGCTGTGTTTGGCAGGGGCGTGGCCTGCAGGAGCGGGTGTCTGTGTCTGTCTGTGTCATAGATTTTTGTATTCAGTGCTTCTCTTCTCCATCTCCTCTGCTGGAGCGCTCCAGGGGCACTACGGACATTTCAGGAGGTGAACGGAGAGGGAGTTTTAAATGGGCCAGGAGAAGGGGAATGGTTTTAAACAGAGGGCAGGGCTGGATGGGATTTTGGGCAGGAATTGTTCCTGGCAGGGTGGGCAGGCCCTGGCACAGGGTGCCCAGAGCAGCTAGGGCTGCCCCTGGATCCCTGGCAGTGCCCAAGGCCAGGCTGGACTGTGGGGCTGGGAGCACCTGGGACAGGGGAGGTGTCCCTGGGACAGGGGGAGGTGTCCATGACATGGCAGGGGATGGGATTGGATGAGATTTAAGGTCCCTTCCAGCCCAAACCCTCCAATGAATCCATGATTCTAGATTATTAGGAAGTGCCAGGGCCTGCCCACCCTGCCAGGAACAATTCCTGCCCAAAATCCCATGCAGCCCTGCCCTCTGGCACTGGGAGCCATTCCCTGGGTCCTGGCACTCCAGGTCCTTGTGAAAACTCCTTCTCCAGCCTTCTTGTCAGCCCCCTTTAGGTACTGGGGGGATCTGAGATGTCTGGGATCCGCTTGGAATCTTTTACACTTGTGAAATCTTTACGTCTTTGATCCATGACACCTTTTAAAATTGCCACACTGCAGGACTGGCTTCACCTGATGTGTGGGCAAAACTTCATCAGCACATCCAGGATGGGATTTGGCCCAAGATGGATAAAGTCCTGGATTTTGGGAGTGCTGGGGATCAGCTTCCAGCTTACAAAGGTCTGCACGCTGGATGCTGCGGCCAGAGCCATTTCAAAGCTTCCAGCTCTGCTGATTTTTGAATGGCAAACCTGCAGAGATGCTTTATTTTCCATGTCCATCAGGTTCCAGGAGATTAAATGTGCTTTTGGAGCATTGTGACCTCACTGGATTGCAGGACCCGTCTCGGGCACAGTGTTGAACAGGGCGGTGCCTTCGCTGCGGGCCAGGAGCACTTCCCTGTGGAGAAACCATGGCTGAAGCGTGGATAAATGCTGGTGCTGTGTTCTCCCAGTGTCTGGCTGGGATCAGCCCTGCTCCAGCCACCTCTGCGAGCAGACATGGAGCTGTGGCTCCAAGAAGGAAGCTGTCTTGACATCCAGCTCTTCCCAAAGAGCCCAAACAGCTCCCTGTCAAATCTGAAGTTTAGGCAGGCTGGTGTCTTCTTACCCTGGAAAATATTCCAATATTTCACATGGTTTATTAGCCTCGTGTCTTTTCCCAGCACCGCTCCTGTCTGACCGGCTCCGAATCCAAGAGATTTCCAAGGGTTTCTGCCAGCTCCTCCCTCAGCAGTGCCCCCCGGGCTCCAAAAGGGGCTGCTCCCTGTGCTTCTCTTCTTTCCTCTCAGGACCTCAATCGTTTCCATTCCTGCTTACCAGAATCAGCAGCTGAACACGTTAATCAATTTTAAAAAAAGCATTTATATTAAATCAGGTCTTGTGTTTGGTCCAGAGCTGTGGGACCTGTACTGAATGAAATTAAAAACATCAAGCAGCTCGAACCACAATGGAATCGTGGAGTGGTTTGGGGTGGAAGGGCCTTAAAGGTCGTCTCACTACATGATGCCACTCACTGAATCAGGTGTTTCCAAGCCCCATCCAACCTGCCTGTGGACACTTCCAGGGAAAAGGCATCCCCAGCGTTTCTGGACAACCCCTCGGGGCAGTACTCGGTATCCCAGAGGGCAATCTGAAGTGTTTTTCAGCTGTACACAGAGAAATGTGAACGTGGCGAAAGTGTCAGATCAGATATTCCCGTTGTGCTGGTGGAAGGAAGGAGCCCTTGAATTCCTGCACGTGTCACCTGCAATAAGAACAACAGCCAGGAATATCAGTGTGGACAGTGCCCGCAGCTCGGGAGGAAAATCAAATCCAGCCTCCTCTTGAATTTTCAGCTTCCTGAACGGCAGCGAGACTTCTAAGCAAGAAAATGATGGATGGTTGGTTTAGTTGACACGTTGCTGGGATTATTTCAGGTGATTTGCTGGGAAGGTGATGGTTTTTTTCCTCGGCTTTGAGCATTTTGCTGCATTCCTGGGCTGCAAGAAGAGGCCCCGCTGAGGAAGAGCTGAAAATACATCTCTGTAAAGATTGGACACGCTGGTGTGGCATCTCAGCAATTAGTCACGACCCAAATGAAATAAATACCAAATCCAAACCAGCCAGAAATAGGCACCAGGTAAAAGCCACATTCGCATTCCATTTCCATTCCTTAAATTGCTCCAAGGGGATTTAAAAAATCCTGGGAGCGTTAGGCAGGAGGACCAGAGAGAGGCAGGAATGTCACATCATTTACGGACATTTCTGTGTGCTGGTGAGCCAATAGCCTTGAGAGCTGAAATATTACCCCAGTACATCAAATATCCATTTTCCAGCTGAGGAAAAAAGGCATCTGCACATCTTGGCTGCTGTCACCTTGTAAGTTTTGATAAACAGATGTAAGACAATCAGCACCAAAGAAAGTGTGAGCACCAAACTGCCTTCTCAACTGATAGCGCTCAGAATTTCCCAACGTATTTCAGTTTTCTAAGAAATAATTAAATAAATGTTATTTATTCCCCTGGTGGTTTCAAACTGCGCAGGGAAGGGGTGGAGTCACCATCCCTGGATGGGTCCCAAAGCTTCTGGGGATGTGGCACTTGGGGACATGGTTCAGTGATGGGGGTGCTGGTTGGACTTCGTTATCTTGGAGGTCTTTTCCAACCTTAACGATTCTGGGGTTCTTTGCAGTTATTTTTAATATTTTCACCTGAAAACCTAAAGCATTTCCACATTTTCCTTGGAA
The DNA here is from genome assembly GCA_013400315.1 of Bombycilla garrulus. Lineage (NCBI taxonomy): Eukaryota > Metazoa > Chordata > Aves > Passeriformes > Bombycillidae > Bombycilla > Bombycilla garrulus. Next base: position 68,118 of record VXBU01018857.1, on the reverse strand, counting down.
AATAACCATGAATTCAGAAATCGCTGGACTTGCAAAAATCATTTGCTTTTTGAAGTCCAAAGCTTACTAAATGACTCTCAGGACGGTATTTTGTGAGGGGCTGTGCTGAACACAGAGAAGCTGAGCTCTCCTTTTCCCTTCCTTCTCCACGAGCTCAGGGAAGCTGGGACAGCAGCAGCTCTGCCCTGTGGTCAGGAAGATTTGAAATCAGAGCTGGGAATGGAGAGAGAGATGGCTCTTTGCTCCGTGTTCTGAGGGCCAGTACCAGCATCAGCCCCAGGTGCACCGACAGGAGAGAAAATAAGGTGAATTTTAAGTATTTTTGTGCCTTCTGGCCAGAAGTATAAGGTGAATTTTAAGTATTTTTGGGCCTTCTGGCCAAAAGTATAAGGTGAATTTTAAGTATTTTTGGGCCCCCAGTGACGGAGTTCAGCAAAGATGAGGCAAACCCCAGCAGAGCCAAGAGGACATTTCCAAGTGGTGAGGGGTTTGTTAAATCATGGAGCTACTCAAGGAGCAAGATTTGCACACCCCCAGCGGGATTATTTTGTTCAGATAAAAAAGGCAGTTCAAGTAGTAAAAATTATAGGAATAATTTCTTTTAATAGTGAACTTCGTGGGCTAAAAAGTCTTTATTTGTGTTGCATCTAAACACCCCTGCTGTGAACACCTCCCTAATTACAGCCTGAGAGAAGGGCAGCGTGTTTTCAGCAAGGAGAAGTGACAGGGATAGTTTGGGGGTAAATTCAGCAGCTTTGGCTACCTGGTGGCTGTCTCTGTTGCCCCCAGGCTGTGCCAGCTCCACTAACACCCAGCAGCTGAGATGTCTCTGATTCCCATTAATTTGTTATTTGTTTCTATAGCGAGTATAGAACAGCAGAAAATGAAAGAAAAAAAAAAAAAAAAAGAAAACAGAACAAAACTTTTTAATCTATTTGAAATGATCTCTTTTGGTGCCAGCTGCTGTTAGGCAGCTCTGAGAAGGTGATTTTCTGCCAGGGTGGGGTTGGGGTTTCTATGGGCTGTGAACAGCTGTGCTAATTACAGACGAGCAGTGACCGTTGCACCTTAACGAGGTACAGCTGTGTCCAGTAAGGTGAGGGGTATAAAAGAGGGGATTGCTGCCTCACGGCCACTTGGATTCGCTGGCCGTGCTGAAAGGAGAGAGGGACAGAGCGACAGAGGAGGTGAGCTGCTGGGCTGGGTCAGGGGGACACACAGGAGCTGCCTGGTTGGACAGAAAGAACTAGAAGGCTGCATGGTGCTGCCTGGAGGAAAGCTCGGTTCTTTAATCTTAGCTCTGTGTCGTGTCTGTCTCGGCTATGACACGAGTTGTGGGAAACTGTGACAGGTTTTTTCACTCCGGATCCACCTGATGAATTTTGTGTTTTCTGGTGTAATGGGAAAAGCAGGGCTGAGCTCCGTGTGACAAAAANGCAGGGGGACACACAGGAGCTGCCTGGTTGGACAGAAAGAACTAGAAGGCTGCATGGTGCTGCCTGGAGGAAAGCTCGGTTCTTTAATCTTAGCTCTGTGTCGTGTCTGTCTCGGCTATGACACGAGTTGTGGGAAACTGTGACAGGTTTTTTCACTCCGGATCCACCTGATGAATTTTGTGTTTTATGGTGTAATGGGAAAAGCAGGGCTGAGCTCCGTGTGACAAAAATCACGGAATTCCAGCCTGGTTTGGGCTGGAAGGGACCTTAAAGCTCATCCAGTGGCACCCCTGCAGGCTTAACCTGCTGGGGTGCAAGGGCCTGAGGGTGGCTCTGAGCTTGGTATCAAACATTTACCTATCACTCCTGTTTAATCTGAAGCTGGGGGCCTGTGCGAGGTCACTGCCCTTGGCCTGAGCAAATCCCCGTGCTCTTGGATGCTTTCAGGAGGTTGAGCCCTGCTTTTTGCCAGCTTTTCCTGTAAGATCGTGGTGCAAAGGAGAGTTTTTCCTGTGTGTTTTTTATGTCCGAGCTGACTCTGAGTTGAATTTCTCCCTTGAAGTTGTTCCTGTGTCTTGTTTTCTTGGTGGAAATAAAACGCAATAAGCTGTTTACACCTTGGCAAAAAGTTTAGGAGTAGAGGAAGTCTTGCAGGAACGCTTTTTCTCTTAGGGTTTCAAATCTGGGTTGGAGATCAAAGGAGGCTTGAGCTCTTGGATGTTCATTTCTATGAAAGTGGACCCTCTGAACCAGTTGAGGTTTTCAGAACACTGCTTCACAGGAAATATTTATTGTTCTAAGGAGGGAAAATGAATCCCCAGGAGTTTACTTGCAAGTGACTGTTTTCCAAAAGAAATATTCCCCAGCTGAAAAAGTGGGGCATGAAAATGACTTCCACACTGAGGCATGAATGTCTTGGTTTTTTCCCATCCTTTTTCTTTACCCCCCTGAGGCCTCATAAGCCAGTCACACACATTTTTCCTTCCTCTAAAAGCTTTGCTAAAACCCGGGGTGTTGTGGGGTTGGGTAGGAGCTGGAGCTGGCTCTGGTAGTGAAAATGTGCCCGCTTGCGTTTGTTGTCTTTAAAAAGCACTGAGAGCTGCGCGTTGGCTCCTCCCCTGCTGTGTCCCTGTGTTCCTCCTCCCTGATGGTCCCAGAACCCCGAACTGGGTTGGAATGGACCTTAGAGCCCCTCCAGTGCCACCCCTGCTGTGGGCAGGGACCTCTCCCGCTGTGCCAGGCTGCTCCCAGCTCTGTCCAGCCTGGGAATTGCCCTCCTGGGCTGAGTTGAGGGCTCAGGGATGGCTCCTGGAAGTGGGATGAGTTCAGGTGCTGGCTGGGAGGGCAGAGCAGTGCAGCTGGTGAGGGTGTCCTTTGCTCCCTAGTCGCAGGATGAGAGAGTAAATCCTGTGACTCCCTCTCGGTCCCATCACTCTGCTCACCTTGGCTCTGAAACTGATTAAGTTATAAACTCGTGGAGGCAGGGAAGCTCAGGCAGGTGTTCAGGTCTGACTGAGATTTCCCCTCGTGGGTTCTGTGCCCCATGGCAATCCTGGCAGCCCTTCCTTGGTGTCCCCTGTGTGCCCACACACGGGCAGAGCCTTTGATCTGCACAGCTGGGGGGTCCTGCCTGTGGGAAATTCTTCATTTCCCTTCTCCTCCCAAAAAAACAAGAACCAGAAGCAAAGAGCTGGCCTTGGGGCTGCTTAGGGATTTGAAGATATCAGACAGGATATGAATTTTCACACAGGCGGTTTGCTGGGAGCAGTGGAAGTGAGACAGGAGCATGAAATGCTGGCACTCAGCTCCTCCGCTCTTTGGCAAATTGCTGGAAATGAGTCCCTAGAAACACGTTTGTATTTTTGTCTGTTGGAGATGAGGAGTTGTGGTCCTGTTTTGAAAGTGTGCAAATGATCTGGGAGTGTGGGGGACTTTTTAAAACCCATTCTGTGTGTCAGGCACCTTGTGGGGTGCGGGCAGCCTTTCCTGGGGTTTGTCACAGCTGCTGATTCCCAGAAGATGTGGGAATCCTTGCTTGCTGGGAACTGTGGTTTGCTGTTCTGTCAGCGTTGGGCTTTGTTAGGGTATGGGGCTCTCTCCATGGCTAGCAAATGCAGGTGGATTTCTTTCTGAAGGGTTTGATGTTGGATTGATCTTGGATTACAACCCTGGGATGGCTCAAGCCTTGTAGGGTTTTGGTGCCGTGACCCCACATGTGTGATTAGGTTGAGTTTACTGTTCGAGACACATCTCAAAGCAGCACTGTAAGTGTGTGGGGAAGCTTTTTCAAGCTCAAGCAAGCCTCACTTGGTCCATCTGTTTGTTTGTCTTTTTTTTTCCATGGAGCTCGCTGCATTTCATGCTCTCTGGTCCTTCCAAGCTGCATGAGGTGGCACCAGGCTAAGAAGTCCTGCAGGTTTTGGTGGGAAACCTGGCTTCTTGCCGTGTGGTGTTCCTTAGGGATGTTTCAGGCTGACCTGGGCAGATCCACCTGAGGGATGGGGTCTCCCTTGCTGGGATTTTGGCGAGGGAAGGCAGCTGGAGCACGTGGAGTGTGTGGCTGTGCTGTTGTGCTTTGGCTGCCCGTCTGTGCCATGATTTTCTGTGACATTGCTGCTGTGTTGGTCTGTGGGGGTGGAAGGTGGGTGGGATATTCCTCTCCACACTGGGAGCAAGGTCAGCTTTGTAGTGCTGCCACTGCCTCCAGCTCAGCTGTGCCCAATACTGGTGAAGGTGTGCACACAAATTGCCCAGATTTGCCACTTGTCAGCCCATCCTGAGCTCATTAAAGCAATTCCCGGCACTAGGCTGGAAATCTGCCCCAGGAGGTTCCCCAGGGCTTTGTTTCACACTTGGGGACATTTCCAGCAGCCTGTGAGGGAGATGTGTGGGATTGATGCCTTAAGTTTTAGCTTTTCTATGTTTCACACTCTGTGCTGGTTTAATGTGCAGTTCTGGGTTCATATTCAGGGTTGCTGAGCTCTCTGCACAGAGCAGGGACACAAAACAATTCCTTTCCAGCTGGCACCAAGGACAAATTTGAGGCCAAGAGTGGAAACAGCAGTGAAGGCAGAGAGGGAACAAGGAGGATGGAGCTTCATCAGCTGGAGCTGGAATTGGACAATGAACTCCAATGTGCTGATGGACCCAAAAATATCAAAGTGTGAGGCCTGGTGCCCGGGATCCATTTTGTGCCCATTTGTGGGTTTGACTTGGGTGCAGCCCCAAGGGGTTCCTGCACTGCCCAGGCTGGATCCTTGCAATAAATCCCCTTTATTCTCCCCAGTCTGTTTCCAGGCCAGCCTTCCCAAGGATCTGGATGAGCCTGGAAGTGGTGCTGAGCTGGTGAAGCAGTGGCACCTGGGCCCATGCAGCTCCCTGGGGTGGTGTCAGCAGCTCCAGGGGTGCCCCTGCTCCTCACTCGACCCAGCCTCACCCCTGCCAGCTGATGGGTGTCCTGGAAAGGTGTGGGATGCTCATGTTTGGGCTTTTATCCTTGTGAGAGGTGGGGCCAAATGTCTCTTGAGGCAGTCTGTGGAAGAGCTGTGTCAGGTTTCTCCAGCAGGCTGGATGTGGGTCAGCAGTGCCCCACAGCCACAGGAACACCCCTGTCCTGGGGAGGTTTGTCCAGAGGAAGGACACAAGGACAGGAGGGGTGTGCAGGAGCAGCTGGGGGCACTGGCTTTGTTCGCCTGGAGGAGACTGAGCTCAGACCTCAGCAAGGGCTGCAGCTCCAGACTCTGCTCTCTGGGACAGGGACAGGACCCAGGGCACGGCTGGAGCTGGGCCAGGAGGGTTTAGGGTGGCGATCAGGGAAAGGATCTTCCCCCAGAGGATGCTGGCACTGCCCAGGGAATGGGCACGGCCCCGAGGCTGCCAGAGCTCCAGGAGGGGTTGGACACCGCTCCAGGGATGCACAGGGTGCGATTGTTGTGGTGTCTGTGTGGGGCCAGGAGCTGGATCAGTGATCCCTGAGAATCCCTTTCAGCTCAGGCTATTCCATAATTTTACAGTTCTTTTTTGGACACGTGACCCTCCAGAACTGCAGGGTCCACTGAGCCCGTGCCCCCTTGTTGCCTGGAGACAGGCACTGTCCATGTGGGCACAGCTTCCAGTCCTTTCCATGGTGCTGTGTGAACTCCTCAGGTCAGCAAACTGAAACAGTAATTGCACGTGGAGCTCTTGGGTGTGCCAGCAGCAGAGCTCCCTGAGCATCCCGCTGGGTGCTGGTACCGACTGCCTCGTGTTGCTGCTGAGTAGAGCACGACAATCCAGAGATCCAGCTGGCAGGAGGTGCCAGCAGCAATGTTTCCCGGTGCCTGGCTGTGGGGATGTGTCTGTGCACACCGGGGCCCTGCCCTAGGGGTGACGGGGAATTGCGTTTTGGGTTTCACAGAGCTCTTCCCTTTGCTCCTCGGGAAGCAGCGGATTGCAATGCAAGTTTCCTGGCAATTGATTCTCAGCCAAATCGATTTCTAAAGGGAATTTTGTTATTCTAACAGTCTCTAATGCACAGCCAGTATTAAAGGTTAAGAACTTGAGGGGAAAAAAACCCAGGGAAATTGAGAGCAGAACTCCATTACTGAGGTGTTCGCCTCCCTCCGTGCAGGAAAAGCACAAGTCCTAATGCTTTCACAAGGAGCTGTTGATGATTTCCAGTAGATCAGAGTGTAATTAAATCAATTTCCTATTAATGTGCTTTAATCGTTAAGAAAAGCTCATTAGGCAGCTTTTCATCCTGTGTCAGCAGCATCTTGTTTGGGGTAAGACCTGAGGATCCAAGGCTTACAAGAGATGATTTTAATCAGCCTGTAATCCAGTTCTGAGCTGTGTTAAAGTATTGATTTGTTACAAAAACAACCCCCAAACACGTTCTGCAATTGAGACATTGACAGTGTGGGCTGCAACTGCTAAAACTGAGCTCCTGTTTAACAAACGGAGCTCCCCAGGCTGCCCCTGGGTCCTGCCTGCCACAGCTCCTCTGCCTGAGGGAGCTTCTCTGAGACTTTTTGGCCCTGGGCAGGACACGAGTGACTCAGGGTCAGTGGCAGGGGACGGTCATGGAGCCCTCGGGGTGAAAACAGCCTTTTCCTTAACATTCCCTTTCTCTGAAGTGTTGGTGCGTAGAAATTCAGTGTGAAAGTGGTTTCCTTTGCCTGGGAAGAGCTGATTTTCTGCTCTGATGGGGGTGGTTTGCTCTGTGCCTGTGGACCAGGGCTGATTTTTAAAGAGGTTTAAGAGTTAATCACCCAGTCCCAAGGAAATTTGGGAGGGGAGATTTAGCCAAAGTCCACATTGACCTGGAAGTGTAAAAATAAATATTTAGAGCTTGATTCTGGGTCTGATTTAGTAGATTTTAGTAGTGTTCCAGTACAAATTGGCAGGTTGAAAGCAGTGTTGTGTGGCTGAGGAGAGGCTTTGGGGCAGGACAGGGAGGATGGAGCCGTTTCCCTGGAAAAGCTGGATAAGAGAGGGATAAGCCACATGTGGAAGGGGAAAACAAATCCGATGGAGCTGCTGGAACTATGGTGAGGCTGGAGCAGCAGCCTGGCAAGGCTGGGACACTGCTGGAAAATCAGGAATAGCCCCGGGGTTTATGGAGCAGGGACACCAGGAGAATGGGGATGTGGGGCACGGTTTGGCCAGGCTGGGAAAAGAGGCTCCTCAGTTGATTAAAGCTGCAGGTGACAAGGCAGGAGCTCATTTTAACATCCCTCCTTCCCTGTGCAGGGAGCAGCCGGACTTCAGAGGGGAGTGGCCAACAGGAGCGGGGTGGGAAAACTCTCAGTGCATGTTCTTTAGGAATTTATTCACTGGGAACCCTTTATTTGGGGATAAAGGAAGGCACAGGGCACAGGTGAAGAGATTTCAAATAAGGAAATGCAAAAAGCCATTTCGGCAGGGCAGGCAGGTGGCCAGGGCACAGTCAGAGCTCTGACCGGGTGCCACCGGGCACCGTGGGGTACAGGAGTCCCTCTGAGCTAGACTGGGCACGGGGTTTGCAGCACTCATGGGGTGATGCCTGGAGAGGCTGACCTGGACACAGAGACTGGGTGGAATAAAAGGATAAAAGGGATTTATTGAAAGGATCCAGCTGGGGCAGTGCAGGAACCCCTTGGGGCTGCACCCAAGTCAGACCCACAAATGGGCACAAAATGGATCCTGGGCACCAGGCCTCACACTTTGATAGGTTTGGGTCCATCAGCACATTGGAGTTCATTGTCCAATTCCAGCTTCAGGTGATGAAGCTCCATCCTCCTTGTTCCCTCTCTGCCTTCACTGCTGTTTCCACTCCTGGGCCTCAAATTTGTCCTTGGTGCCCAGCTGGAAAGGAATTGTTTTGTGTCCCTGCTCTGTGCAGAGAGCTCAGCAACCCTGAATATGAAACCCAGAACTGCTCACTGAACCAGCACAGAATGTGAAAAATAGAAAAGCTCAAACTTAAGGCATCAGGGGGACACTTTGCGACTTGGTGACTGAAATTTGCTCTCGGCACAGAATGTTTTCTGTGTGGCAGAGATGGACAGCTCAGCTTTGCCCCAGAGGCGCTTTGGCATCGCTGCAGGTGATCTGTAGGAAGCTGTGAGTTTAATTCCCTGTATCAGAGCTGGAAGCGATCTGTGCCAAAGCAGAGTGCTGCAGGTTCCTGTGCGGGGTGCTGCTGGCACAGCGCCTGAGCTGCGTGTGCCGCCCCTGAGGGGAGCAGGTGGCACTCACAGCCCGGGCCAGGGCACACTGACAGCTCTGCCACGGCAGTGGGATTTCTGACAGCCCTGGCAGAGCACCTGAGCCTCTGAATGCCAACCTGCACCTGCACAAAGCTTTGTGACAGCCCAGCAGCTGGGATCCAGGGCCTGTGGGTACTGAGCCTTCACAGGGAGGGCTCTGCTTGGCCTCTCAGCTGTTTCCCCTGCTTTGTGGTTCTTGACAAGCAGCTCATTTTTTACTTGCCTGCTGAAGCTGAATTTCTGGATTTTTTATTGTTTTGCTGCTGCTTCTTATTTATAACAGCACCTGTAAGACCATTTTGTTAAACATCTCCTGAGGTCTAATGGCCAAACTTGTTGGTTTTCCTGCAAGTCAGAGCAGTGCATGACTTCACTGTGGTGTAGAAGTGAAGTAATCCAAAAAAGCTGTGCCCTGTCACCCAAATGAGCTGGTTTGGAGCTGCCTTTTTAAAAACCAGGCTCTTTGTGGGACCTAAAGCATCAACACGTTATTTTATCTGCCTTGCTGTGGATCTGAGGATCTTCTGCCTCTGCTGTGTCAGTTCAGAGAGCCCTGGAGGGACTGGAGTGTGTCCAGAGCTGGGAAGGGGCTGGAGCCTCAGGAGAGGCTGAGGGAGCTGGGAAGGGGCTGAGCCTGGAGCAAAGGAGGCTCAGGGGCCCTTGTGGCTCTGCACAACTCCCTGCCAGCAGGGGACAGCCAGGGAGGGTCGGGCTGTGCTCCAGGGAACAGGGACAGGACAAGGGGAAACGGCCTCAGGCTGGGCCAGGGGAGGCTCAGCTCGGCCAGCTGCAGGAAAGGGTGGAACATTGGAAGAGGCTCCCCAGGGAGGTTGTGGAGTCCCCATCCCTGCAGGAGTTGAAAAACCAAGGAGCTGTGGCGCTTGGGTACATGATTTAGTGGGCAAGATGCTGTTCTGTCCAAGGCTGATCTTGGTCATCTTGGAGGTCTTTTCCAGCCTCTGTGGTTCTCTGTGGGAACAGCTGGTCATTTCACAGGGGGTGTTTTTCTCCCAGCAGAGCTACCTGAGCTCAGCCCCCAAATTTACCATTGAGTGGTGGTTTAGTTTATTAAATCCGATTCAGTTTGTGCCGCTGGCTCGGGTCCTGCGTTCCCACAGACAGCGCTGCAGGAATCCAGCTCTGCAAACACCAATTAAGAGGACAGTGGAAGGCACAGTAATTACAGGAATCCTGTGAAACCCCGTTGTTTGGCTTGGCTGTTCGCTACTTGTTGCTGTCTCTACCCTGCAGACAAATACCTGGGTGGTGCTGAGAGCGAGGAGCTGAGCAGAAGCAGGTTGGGATGTTAAAAGCTCATTAAAATGAAGCGGCGTTCACCTCGCTCACAGCTCCTGTGTTCCCATCTCTCTGTGGCTCCTTTCCCCCTGCACTTTCCTCAGCAGCAGCCCTGACCTCTCTGTGCCCCCCTGGGAAGGCTCACTTGATAGATTACCTCACGGAACTCTGCTGTTCTGTGAGTTTAACGGAGCGCTTTGTGCTGTTTAACGCTTTGCCCACGTTGTTTGCAGAGTCAAGTGTTTGTCTGGCGTTGCTGGGGATGGGCTCAGTGGTGCAGCACAGAATCCTGGAATGATTTGGGCTGGAGAAGATCTCAAAGCTCATTCCATCCCACGGGCAGGGACACCTCCCCCTGTCCCAGGCTGCTCAGTGTCCAGCCTGGCCTTGGGCACTGCCAGGGATCCAGGGGCAGCCCCAGCTGCTCTGGGCACCCTGTGCCAGGGCCTGCCCACCCTGCCAGGAACAATTCCTGCCCAAAATCCCATCCAGCCCTGCCCTCTGGCACTGGGAGCCATTCCCTGGCTCCTGTTTCTCCACCCTGTGTCCCAAGTCTCTCTCACAGTCACAGTTTGGTCACCTCAGAGCTTCTCCTGTCCAGGTGACCAATCCCAGCTGTGCCAGCCTTTCCTCCCAGCAGAGCTGCTCCATCCTCTGCTCATGCTGGTGCCTCCCCTGGGCTCTGTGCAGCAGGGCTGAGGAGCAAAGCTCTGCAGGTTTTGATTTCTTTCTTCAGGAGGAGAAACTGGGATGCATTGACAACCATAGATGCACCTTTCTTGTCATTAAAGACATAAGAGGCTCCCCTTTAAACGAGCGGTGCAGGTGTGTTCAGGATCCCAGACTGGTTTGGGTCGGAGGGACCAGTCCCAGAAAAGGCTGTTACAACTTGTAGGACTCTCAGACTTCCCCCCCATGGATTGAAAGCATTTTATTGTGTCTTAAATGATGCAATGGTGACACAGGTCAGCCCCCTTTTTTTTTTTCTCCCACTCAGGTGGTTTAACAGAAAGGATCCCCTGGAGCGAACTGTCAGGTTAATTGCCAGACATAATTGCATTATGGCAGAGAAGAAAGTTGTAACAAGCCCCTGAATTCAAGGCCACTCTTTCTGATGTCTGCAATGCCTGAAATTGTTTCAATTTAGTGTGAAGTTTTATTCCCCTTCTAAGAGCTATTATTTTCTGAAAACTTTCTTCAGTGGGGAGTGAAAGACTGAGGTATTTCCAGCTTAAGCAGCAGAGATGGGGATTTGTGTGCTGTTCAAGGACAGCTTTTTCACTGCAGTGAGAGCAGATAAGATCCAGCTGGTAGCACCAATAATAGCAAATTTTTAATTTCAGAGAGCCAAGCCTATCTCTCTGTTTCATTAATGATCTGTGCTGCTTAAATCCAGTGAGGGCGGTGAGCAAAAGGAGCACGTTGTACGTGTGTCTCCCATCTCTGGGTTTGGGCTGCAGGTCCCCAGCTGCTGTCCTGACATGGAGAATCGTGGATTGTCCCGGCTGGGGAGGGACCCACGCTGTCAAAGGCAGCAGCAAAACCAAGCTTTAATATTAATTTGCAAAAGCACAGCCAAGTTGGATGGCAAGGATTGCTTTGCCCTTTCCTGTGTGGGTAACGTGGGTAAAGGAAAATCAAATGAGAGTTCAATTATGGTGGTGGGGGTGAGGGGACGTGGCCTCAAGCTGTGCCAGCAGAGACTCAGGTTGGACAGCAGGAATTTCTTCCTGGAAAGGGCGGTCAGGCCTTGGCAGGGCTGCCCAGGGAGCGGTGGAGTCCCAGTACCTGGAGACATTGAAAAAATGAGGAAATGTAGCACTCAGTGCTCTGGACATGCTGGGATTTGCTCAGAAGCTGGGCTTGGTGGTCTTGGAGGGCTTTCCCAGTGTTGGTGATTCTGGGATTTTATGATGTTTTCTGCACGCTGGTTTGACCTGTGTGTGGATTGCAGCACTTACTGCAGCAGCATCCACAGTCTCTCTCCCGGGAACCTACTGGAGAACTTCACTGCTGAGGAGGTTTCTTGGAGGTACTGAGAGCCCAGTGCCCTTCACTGTGATTTATTTCTGTTGCTGAACACTTGGAATTTCAAGTCCAAGAGTCCCGGGCTGGCTGAGGCTGAAGGGAGCTCAGCGGGCACCTGGTGCCCCCTCCCAGAGCCCAGGGCACAGCACTGTGTGCAGCCAGCTCTGCACAGCCCCAGGGAGGAGAGCCCCCAGGCTCTGTGCACAACCTGCCCGGGGCAGAAGCTGTGCCTGCTGTGCAGGGAATTGCTGGGCTCAGTCCCTGCCCCGTCCCCAGGGCCGGCTTGGCCAGTTAAAGCCGTCAGACAGTGATGCCTGTTTGTAGCTGAGTGTTGTATGAGCATCCTTTGCCATCTGAGTGAATTCTATCGACGTTTCGGTTCTGTAGCTTAGTTAAAGCTCTCAGTGATGCCTGTAATCCATTTTAATTTTGTTTTTCATCCCCAAACCGAGCATTTTTGCTGGTCTGGGCCTGAAGCACAGCGGGGAGGTGGGAGCCTGTTGGTGTTCTGTGCAGAAGTTGGACCAAGGAGCGTTGCTCTGTTTAAAAATTCCCTCACGCTCCCCTGGCCTGGCATGCTCATCAGGACCCAAGATGTGAGGAGATAATGTTCCTGCCTGGGCTCAGGATTTTGCTGTAGGGAAGGAGGAAAACAGCAGTGTGGAAGATGGCGCAGTGTCAGTGTGGGCTGAGCGCTCCTCACTCTGCACTGAACACAGGTTTTAGGGCTGTTGCAATCCCTCAGCCTCAGCTTTGGTGTAAATACAAACCTTTCCCTGGAAAGAACCCTTCCAGGGCATTTCCCCTGCTGCTCTGTGTTACAGAGGTTTTTGTCAGAACTCCAAGGGAAATAAGGGTTCTGAAAGGAGATTAGGTAAGAAAGGGTGAACAGAAAATCCACAGGGATTTTGTGGGAGAGGGGAGGGAGCCAACTTGTTTTTACAGAGTAAATCATGGAGTCCTAGAATCATTAAAGGTTGGGAAAGACTTTTTTTAAATTCATAGAGTCCAGCTATCAACCAGCGCTGTTGGAAAAACTTAGTTTTATAGAGACAGGGTAACTGAGAGGTGTTTTAAAGGATTTTATTTTATTATTAGTCTTGTAGATGGGTGAGACATAGATGTTACATATGACACCATTCTATCAGGAGCCAACCTATTTCTTAGTTACAGTACCTCATAAATGTTTTTCAGCCTGTTAGCTTTTGCCACACAATACTGCTAATACTTCTAATATTAATTGCTCTTATTTTTTATCTCACGTACCTTTTCTATAATATCTTTCACAGTTCTAATTCTCTATCTACTCTCTAAAATACCTGGTCTATTTCCAAAGCCATCTTTTAAAACTTATTTCCAATCCCATCTCTCTCAACAATATCTTCTCTATTCCATAGCCTTTCTGAGTCAACACACCTTATCTCAAAGTTTACGTACAGGTATATAAAACTATGAACTTTGAGTCAAGCTTTACAAGTCTTCTCCAAATCTGTTTCTCACACAGCACCAGCACTGTGTCCACCACTAAGCCATGTCCCCAAGTGCCACATCCACACGTCTCGGGAGCGCTTCCAGGCACGGGGACTCCAGCACTGCCCTGGGCAGAAATATCCAGATTTCCCTGTTGGCCAGGAAGAGCCTTTGGACAAGGCTTTACAGATTGGGCTTGGAATAGTTCAAGACTGAGCAAATGAGTTTAGTTTTCCTGTGCTGGTGTGTTTGTGCCCCTTGCATTTGTTCAGTTTGTGTTGTTTAAGGCCAGAGTCCGTCCTGCAGCCTTGTCTCTTCTGTCCTCATTTTGGTGAAGGAGGAGGTGCTGATACTTCAAGTTTTAGCTTTTCTATTTTTCAGATTCTGTGCTGGTTCAGTGTGCAGTTCTGGGTTTCATATTCAGAGTTGCTGAGCTCTCTGCACAGAGCAGGGACACAAAGCAAAACCTGGAGCTGGAATTGGACAATGAACTCCAATGTGCTGATGGACCCAAACCTATCAAAGTGTGAGGCCTGGTGCCCGGGATCCATTTTGTGCCCATTTGTGGGTTTGACTTGGGTGCAGCCCCAAGGGGTTCCTGCACTGCCCCAGCTGGATCCTTGCAATAAATCCCTTTTATCCTTTTATTCCACCCAGTCTCTGTTTCCAGATCAGCCTACCCACTCATCAACTCCTGGCACTACATTTTATTCCTTACTGTTTTCCAAGGACTGGACAGTGCTAGGTTCCTACTAAAACAATTTTGGTTGTGGCAAACCTCCTTTTTTTCCTCACCCTCCATCCACAGCAGCTTTCCTGGCCACATCCCTGAGCTGGGACAGAGCTGAGGGGATGATTTTAAGTCCAGAGTGCAGAACCTGTTTTGCTGGCTCAGGCCCAGACTCCAGAGGGTGATGCTCAAATTCCAGCTTGGTGCTGCAGGAGCCTGTGAAGAATCCTGCGGTTGGAGAGCTCCTCAATATTCATCTAGACTCATTTTTTCCACCCATTCCCCTCTAGGAGCTGAGGTTGGAGTCCCCAGGCGCTGTGTTTGTGCGGTGTGATTCCCGAGATAAGAGCATACAGGGGAAGAGCTCAGCTCCATATCACTCATGTGGTTTTTCTGCCCTTTAACTCGTTCCATTCAGCCAGAATTTCCTTTCAGTTATCAAGCCGAGCCTTCCAGGCTGTAATTGCTGTGTGGGGATCAGAGGGGGAGGTTTTTTTTTTTCTGGAGATGAGTGGAAGAGCTCTTATATTCCTGGGGTGGCTGCTGCTCCTGAGCTCCCCTGACATCAGCTGGGGACTCATTTTTGTGGTGTTTTCTGCAGGGCTCTGTGTCCCTCCCAGCTGGATCCATGGGGTGGGAGCGGTGGAGGTGTTCACAGGGTCCTTCCAAAGGAGGAAGATGATTTTTGCTTCTTGGCTGTGCTGCTCTGAGCAAGTTCTCCACAGCAGCCTCCTGCCATTTGGGTTTCTAAAGTGGATTTTAGTGACACTGAGCTGGATTGTCCTGGTTTCAGTTTGAAAACACTAATTTTATGTGCTGGTTTGGGTTTGCTAAATTCAATATACTCATTTCTGGTTGAGAGATACTTTTTCTCCTAAACCTAAGACAGGATAAAACTTAAAGGGAATAACGAGAACTTTTATTAACATGCCTAAAACAATAATATTTAGAATAAGACTTTCCGACCATCTCTCTTCTCCTACACCCTCTTCTCCTTAACGACAATGCGCAGAAACATTTTAGTTAGTTATTAATTTAATAATTATTTTTAGTTCACCTTAGGGAGAAAAGTCTTAGGTTATAGAGATTTTTTTCCATAAGAAAGAAAAATAGTTTTGTAATTTCATCTGGAAAACTGCTGAATGGAACCTGGAGATGAACCAGTGACACCTTGGCCTCAAACCCTGGGAATATTTATATAAATATATAGAAAATAAACCCCCTCAAAGGAGTTCTTCTGTGCCTCTCCCTGGGCAGGGTGGGTTTCCTTTGGTTTTACTGCCTGCTAAAGGAAGGGGGTGCTTTGGTTGCTCCTTCAGGGGATGGGCCTCCAGGAATGCACCTGGTGCGGGATCTGAGGGACAGACACTTTCCTGTATCCTGGGGAAGTCACCGTCAGCTCCAGTAGGAAGGAAAATTTCATTTAAAAGATGTTTTTTGGGTGTTTTCTGCTGCTGCCTGAGAACTGCCTTTTTTCTTTTTTTTTCTTTTTGTGTGGGCTCAAAAAATAAGAGTTCATTACCATGGGCTCACCAAATAAAAATTCATTGGGTAGTGAACATGTTATAAAACACTTTATTTTCATCTTCTGCTTTGTTTGGCTTCATCTTGGGAGAGAAACAAGCGGGTGCTGCTCCTCTGGCCCTGCAGTCACTGTGTTGTGGTGTGGTTTTCTCACTCCTCCACACTGCTCAGCTGCCCACCCACTCTGAAAATATGGAATGGGTTATTTCCAACACTTTGAATTTTTGTGGAGACTTAAAGGCTCCAAAGGATCTGTTTCTAGTCTGGAGGGATCTACAGGGAAGCTGCAGAGGGACTCTGTCGGGAACTGGAGTGACAGGAGAAGGAGGATGGCTTCAAACAGAAAAAGGACTTTTTGGTGGGATTTTGGGCAGGAATTGTTCCTGGCAGGGTGGGCAGGCCCTGGCACAGGGTGCCCAGAGCAGCTGGGGCTGCCCCTGGATCCCTGGCAGTGCCCAAGGCCAGGCTGGACTGTGGGGCTGGGAGCCCCTGGGACAGGGGAGGTGTCCCTGGGACAGGGGGAGGTGTCCCTGACATGGCAGGGGTGGCACTGGCTGGGCTCTGAGGTCCCTTCCCAAACCACTGTGGATTCCAGGTTTCTCCCTGCTGGCTGTGAGTGACCCCACGATGCTGTCAAATACAGAAGAGGTTTAAGCTGTACCCATGAAGCATTTTGTGGGGATTTGGAGAGAACAGAACTTGGCATCTGGTGTAACTTTGCACCCACCCACCTGCTTGAGCACAGACAGGCTGAGGGATGGCAGGGATCTCGTCTGGAGTCTCTGCCTCGCTTTTTCCAAAAATATTCCCTTGCTTTGGCCTCTCCATGGTGCAGAGCTGCGTCTCTGCGGGTGGCCGCTTTCCTGACACACAGCGGGGTTTGTGCTCCTGCCCTTGGTGAGCTGGGAGAGCGCTGTGCCCGCTCCTTCCCTGCAGGAATTCTTGTGCTGTTCGTGAATCCTGTCCATGGATTTCATTTGATGAAGCTGCACCTCGAGGGCCGTGTCCGGTTCAGAGAGCCCTGGAGGGGCTGGAGCGTGTCCAGGGCAGGGAACGGAGCTGGGAGAGGCTGAGGGAGCTGGGAAGGGGCTGGAGCCCCAGGAGAGGCTGAGGGAGCTGGGAAGGGGCTGAGCCTGGAGCAAAGGAGGCTCAGGGGCCCTTGTGGCTCTGCACAACTCCCTGCCAGCAGGGGACAGCCAGGGGGGGTCGGGCTGTGCTCCAGGGAACAGGGACAGGACAAGGGCAAACGGCCTCAGGCTGGGCCAGGGGAGGCTCAGCTCGGCCAGCTGCAGGAATTTCTGCATGGAAAGGGCGCTCAGGCCTCGGCAGGGGCTGCCCAGGGAGGTTTGCAGTGCCCGTGCCTGGAGGTGTCCCAGGAAGGGCTGGAGGTGGCACTCAGAGCTCTGCGCTGGGGACAAGGTGGGCACCGGGCACAGCTCGGGCTCCGTGGGCTGGGAGGGATTCCAGCCTCAGGGATCCTGGGATTGGGTCACCCCTGTGGCCCCGAGGTGTGTGGGGAGTGCCCCTGTGCCCATCCATCTGCACTGAGCACAGCCTTGGTTTGGGGATGGTAATCCCATGTGTAGTAAATCCATTTATTCCCCTGGGAAATGACCTAGGGCTGCTCTTAGGCATGGACGAGTATCCAGACATGCAGGAACCCCATCAGCTGCCTCTGCAGTGAGCAGGAGCTCTCACAGAAATTCTGCGCATCTGGGGGATGTTGGGCTGCCTGGTGCCAAGCAGTAGCACTGTGGAGGATGATAGGGGCAGATTAAAGAGGAGAAAAAATTAAGCTCTTCATGTGAATTAGGGGAAGGATTTATTCCATGGAAATCCAGAGCAAGCCTTCAGAAATGTTGATTTCTCAGTTTTGAATAGGAACAAGAGGGTTCTTCATTATTTGTGAAAAGAAAACAAAACCCTCCAGTCAAAAGTTGATTTTTTTTTTTGACTCAATAGAAATCACAGATCATTCCTGCAGCTTTGTACTTATTTGATGTAATGTCTTTTTTTTTTTTTAATCCCCCAAACAAGGCAGTGTTTTCATAGCTTTGGCGTCCCAGGCACACCCTTCAGTGGCCCAGGTCTGATCAGCTCGCGCCCACCCCAGCTCTGTGGGGAGAGGCGAATCTTGTGTTCCTTCTGACAATTCTCCTTTTTTCTATTGAAATGATTCACTAACACAACACAAAAAGCCTGAATTTTTCCAAAAGCTGCTAAGGAAGGAGCTGGGTGGCCTGAGCAGTGGCTGTGGCAGGAGTTTGTGTGCTGAATTCCTGGTTTCCCTGGTTGTGCAGTGAGCTCTGTGCCGCAGGGGTTCCTGGGCACAGGTGTGAAGTGGTTTGTGGCTGTACAGGGCTTCTCCTTGCACACCCCAGAGCCTCTTCCCCACCAGCCCTGTTCAGACCATGTGCATTTCTGGTCTGCCGTAGTTTTGCAGCCCAGGGCATCTGCTCTACTTGAGGAAGGTTTACCTACAAGGGATTAGAGAAAAAGGTCAAATCTAGATGAGTTTTCCCCGAATTCTGGAAGAAAAAACTAACTTTTCTCCTGTTTTCTCCCTGGAAGAGAGTGGAGACCAAATCACATCATGGAGAAGCTGTTTGCTTTTCCCTGGCTCGAAGGAGAGCAGGGTTCTGCTGAGGGCAGAGGGTTTTCCTGGGCCCTGAGCTCTGGGGAGTTTCTGGTCCCCTTGGGGCCGTCCCGAGTGTCCCTACACTCTGTGCTGCCTCACTCTGCGTTCTCCAGCGGTCACAGAATTCCAGAATGGTTTGGGAAGGGCTCTTAAAGAGGATCTGTCTCCACCCCTGCCATGTCAGGAACACCTCCCCCATTCCCAGGTGCTCCCACCCCAAAGTCCTGTCCCTGTGTCCTGTCCCTCCATCCCTTGTACAGAGTCTCTCTCCATGTCTCCTGCAGCTCCCTCAGTTCCTGCAAGGTCACAGTTTGGTCACCCCAGAGCTTCTCCTGTCCAGGTGACCAATCCCAGCTGTGCCAGCCTTTCCTCCCAGCACAGCTGCTCCATCCTCTGCTCACACTGGTCAAACGTGATCCTTTAAAATCCCGGGAATCAGGGCTGTGCAGGGTTGGCTCCATCCCTGCTGTCCAGGAGAGCCATTTCCTCGTGCTGTTCAGTCTGCGGGGATGTCTGTGTGTTGAATGCCCTGCCGTGTGTCCGGCAGTGTCCCTGCTGTGGTTCCCGTGCTCTGGGAGGAGCTGTGGTGTCTGGGTGTATGTCTGTGTCCGTGACCATCCCTCGGTCCTGGGGCAGGAGCTGTTTCCAGCCCCCTGCATCAGCAGCAGAGACAGCTGGAGGGACACACTCCATTAGCAGCTCAGATTTACTGATCCCTCTTGAATCGCTTTCTGAAGCGTTTTCATGTCACTGTTTTGATTTTGTCAGCAGAAGGCTGCAGTGAGAACAATCCTTCCTGTTGGCATTTCCCGGTGTTTTGTGTCTGCTCAGCTGGGCAGGGCTTGGGGAAGGGCCCTCAGAGCCCAGCCAGGCGCAGCTTTGGCTGCACTTCCAGCTGGGAGGTTCCAGCACTGGCCTGAGGAAGGTTTGCATTGGGTTGGGGCCCTCAGGAGGTCACCAGGATTGCTGAGGGATGGAGCAGCTGTGCTGGGAGCAAAGGCTGGGACACCTGGGATTGCTCACCTGGACAGGATGACCGAACTGTGACCTTGCAGGACCTGAGGGAGCCAACAAGGAAGATGGAGAGAGACTCTGTACAAGGGATGGAGGGACAGGAGCCAGGGAATGGCTCCCAGTGCCAGAGGGCAGGGCTGGATGGGATTTTGGGCAGGAATTGTTCCTGGATCCCTGGCAGTGCCTCAGGCCAGGCTGGGCTTTGGGGCTGGGAGCACCTGGGACAGGGGGAGGTGTCAGGGTGGAGCCTGGATCTTTAAATGTCCCTCCCACCCCAACCGTTCTGTGATTCTGTACTTTTTAAGGATGTGTGAGGTGAGGTGCAGACCACCTTCACTCGCTAGGATCTCACAGTCCGTTCCTTAGGACAAGGCCCATCTCTGTATCTTCAGACATTTGGATGTCATTGGTGACCCCAATGTCCGGGCTTGTCCCCGCCTGTGTCTCCATCCTCTGGTTCCATTGAGGGGGTGCGTGAATCCAGCATCAAACAAACTGTAAGAGGATTGGATTTCTGATTTCTGTTGCATAAAGTGCAGCTTCTACCAGAAAAATCCCAGGTTTTCCTGGAATTCCTCTCATTTTTCAAGTAGTCCCAGGCATCTGGGCAAGAGCGTGAGGAGTCTCTTGTCCCATCACTCTTCCTAATTGCTGAGATACTGGGGAAAAAGAAACGTGTTTGCAGCTCTGCTGCTTTGCTTTTATTTTTCAATATTTTCAGACAGGAATACTGCATCCTCAGCTGGCGTGTGAAGGTGAGGGAAATAAACCTGGAGAGGAGCGTGAGGGGAATTTGGGATTTTAGGGCTGTAGAAGTTTTGTGTGGCTCTGCCCTCACCTTTTGGAAGAGTGAAGAAAATCCTGGAGAAATCTTGGCTTTTGTGGTGGACGTGGAGGATGTGCTGGAGGGGTGCGAGATGGGGGCAGTCATCCAAAGAAATCAAAGGAATTATCCCCATTTTTATCACTGCTTCCTGATTTTTGGGTGTGGCTTTTTTCACGTGCCTGAAACTGATGCTTTTCCAAGCAAAATGACAGAATTCCTGAGGCTGGAAAAGACTTCCCAGAGTCCAATGTGTGCCTGATCACCACTTTTTTTTTTTTTTTTTTTTTGGTGGGGTTTTTGAAGCTGAATCCAGGTGGGAGTCGCACTCAAAGAAATGTCAGGCTGGATGAAAATTAGCCAGGAATCATGATATATAATTCATTAATGAGTGGGGTCTGCTGTAAGAAGCTCTTGAAGGAGTATTTTGACCATGGGTTTGTGTAAATCCATACCTACTCCCACAGCATCCCCAGGAAAAGCAGCTGTAATTTGGAATTATTGCAGCTATTTTTTTCGTTAATGCAGCCAGGGAGTTATTTGATCCTTTTGACAAAGGAAAATATGCTTGGCAAAATGATGTGGAGATGGAAATACGCTGGCATTTTTTTATCCTTTGGAGATAAGTGGCTCATGCTCTTGTTTCCACCTCAGCTTTTGTTGGAGGTGCTGTGGAACGTGGAGAAAAACAACCCCAAAATCCTTTCATTTCCCAGGGCCATTTCCTGAAGTGTTGCTGCAAAGATTTTTTTTTTTCTCTTTTCATCTCTTATCTTCAAACCCTGAGGTAGCCAAACCTTTGTCATCTTCTCTGTTTTCCTGCAAATGAGAGCAGCACTGGGGTGGGTTTTTTTGAAAATCAATTTCTTTGTCTACACTCAGAGACAGAGACCCAAGGCAAGGCCAAAATTCCATCTGAGAAAGAGCCACAATAAATTGATTGTTGCAGGATCAAAAATTCCCCGTGTCTACAAATAATAAACAGCCAGAAAAGTAGCAGAGTTTTCTATAGGGTCTTTAAATATCTCTTGGAAAGTCTTGGCAACTTTTCTAATGCGTTTTCCTTTTTTAAATTGAAATAAATTCATTTTATGCTTGTGAGCTCTGTGCCAGAACTGTACAAAAATGTGAAGGAAAACACGATCACAGCTTTCAGTTTGTTGTAGGTTCTTAATTCCTGTGGAATGAGACAACAAATTCCATGGGATGTGCGTTCCACGTAGCGGAGACATCCGTGGTAACTCGTGTTTTTAGTTCAGTTAATGTTTCATGAAGGCTATTAAAACTTTTCTGGGAGTTAAATTGGAAAAACCTCATCAACACCCACCTCACTTTGAACTGGATCATTATAATTATGGGGAATTTGAGGACATGCCTCTTTTTCATGAGCTGGATGAAACAGCAACAGGTCCAAGGCAGGAATATTTCCTAAATCCTGTGGGAAGGAAGCTGATCCCACCTGTGTCCAGGGCAGGAAAACCCCTGGAAAAGCTGGAGCTGACTGTTCAAAGCTGAGATGCTCTCCCCAGAATTCCCGGATCTTCTCCCAGGGCACAGTTTTGTTCTGGAATATTTTCATCCTAATGCCTTCTGTGCCTTATTCCAGCTGGAATGAAAAGCAGGGGTTGCAATTTGGGATTTGCCAGCTGCAGCCTTGGAGGAAGTGCTACTGCCATTGAATAGATTTGGGGTTAATTTGGCCTGAACTGAGCAAAATGTGCCAAGTTCTGGGCAAGGCCTGAGGAGGATTTGGGAGGAGCCTTGCTCTTTCCACCCGGGGCTTTTCCACCATTTTGGGGTTTCCATCCCACAGTCCCCCAAAACTGCAGCAGAAGCACGGCTTGGTAATTGTAAATTGAATTTTGGCAGGACTCGGTGTAATACAGTCAGGGCCTGGAGGGACAGGGCAAGGGAGTGGCTTGGAGCTGGAAGA
Organism: Bombycilla garrulus; assembly: GCA_013400315.1. Taxonomy (NCBI): domain Eukaryota; kingdom Metazoa; phylum Chordata; class Aves; order Passeriformes; family Bombycillidae; genus Bombycilla; species Bombycilla garrulus. The sequence goes on along the minus strand of VXBU01018857.1, from coordinate 46,498 downwards.
GGGCAGGGATGAATGGGACACTGGGAAAGGAATTCTTGGGATGGATTTCCCAGGGCAGCTGGGGCTGCCCTGGATCCCTGGCAGTGCCCCAGGCAAGGCTGGAGCAGCCTGGGACAGTGGAGGTGCCCCTGCCCTGGCACTGGAGGATCCCCAAGGTCTCTTCCACCCCAGACCATTCCTGTGGTGCCTGGTTNAAGCTCCATCCTCCTTGTTCCCTCTCTTCCTTCACTGCTGTTTCCACTCTTGGGCCTCAAATTTGTCCTTGGTCCCAGCTGGAAAGGAATTGTTTTGTGTCCCTGCTCTGTGCAGAGAGCTCACCAACTCTTAACCCAGAACTGCACACAGAACCAACAGACAATCTGAAAATAGAAAAGCTGAAACTTAAGGCATCACCATGATTGCAGGATTTAGGTCCAGTCTCATTTTCAAAGCTCTTGCAGAGGTTACCGCGTATGAACTTCCCAAATTTCCCTTCCTGTTGCACTGGGGGGTTTGGGAGTTTTCTTTCTGGCTGAGCTTACATTACTTTTCCTTAGAGATCTTTACTTTTCCTCTCCTTTTCTGACCAAGCCCCAGGAAGGTGAGGCTGAATTGCCTTTTGGGACACATTTGGAGACTGTAAAAATCCTAATTTTTTTTTGTCCCTGTGGGGCTTATTAGACACAGTTGAGAAGTCTTATTTTTTGCATCATTGCTGCATTTGTTTCAAGACCACCAGCCTTAGATTTAATAGATAACTGATGACAATTAATGACGTTTTCTGTGGAATGAGATGTGGGACAGGAAGTGTCCAGGATTTAAAATACTGTAATTATTTCTGTTGCTGGAGTTCTCTGTTTAGGGAAGGGAATATGCAGTTTGCGTTCTCCTTTTTGGTTCCCTTTCTTTCAGTAATAGCTGATACGGAAAAGCGAAGCTCACACTTCCAGGGCAGAATTCTAATTTTCTAGTAGACAGGATTTGAAATCATCAAATTAAAATGCTTTTCGTTGTAAAGCCGCTCTTATTGCTGAAATAAAAGCTTCTAATTTATTTTCTTGTCTGTAAATGCAGAGCTTTCACTTTGATCTTTGGATCTGCAAGTCGTTTTCCTGGAGATTTTTTTTTTCCCATTTAATAGCATTTTTTCCCCACACCACTTTAAAAGGGGGGGGAGAATTGTCCTGGGGGAAGAATCCTGCATTTTGGAGGTGAACTTTCCATTTTTAATGGGATATTCCAGGGGCTGTGGGAGGGATGGAGGCAGAAGGAAAGAAAACATGGAAGCATTTTTTTAGGTGAGAGTCACTGCAAGAAGCTTTTGGGTTGATTAAACAGAATGAAGTTGTTGGTGAGCTGGCAACACACAGGGGAATGTTTTTTAGATTTAGTTCTGTGTGTTCTACAAATTTCAGGGATTTGGGCTGTGTTTTGGATAGCTCTTCACTTGGAATTAAACAGATAATCACAGGAATACATCTCCAGAGGAGAAGTTCACCCCTTTTTCAGATTTTCCTGCCGGTTGTTTTTTTTCCCTTGTGTTTATTTGTTGGCAGCATTCATTAAAGTGTCATTTTTTCAAGTCCTTCAGTGGTGGGAATTGAAGGATGGGAACGCATGGATGGAATGGGGCGTGTAGGGAAAAGCTGGGGAGGTGGAATCTGATAGGAAATAACAGGGTTGGGAGAGCTTTTGCTTTCATATTTTCGACTTTCACACAAACCTTTCTGAAGGAAACTAATTACAATCTGCAGATCAGCACTGACAGTGTGAATAACCAGCTTTTCCTGGAGAAAAGAGTTTGTTTGTTCCAAACTGTTTGGGAGCAGTTGCTGCATGTGACCACAACAGAAAACAGTCTTCATTTCACTTGTGTATAAATAAGAGCTTTGAAACTGCAGTTCTCCTGGGTTTTCATGGCAGTCAGTATTCCCAGAATGCCTTTTACTGGCCCATGTGGGGAATATCCAGCAATAAATGGGAATATTCTCAGAAGTGGAGTTGCTGTGGGCTAGGAAAGGAAGGTGCTCCCTGGCAGGAAGGGTTTGGCATCTCCCTTTAGTAAAAACAACAAATAACATTGAAAACAACGAATAATAAGTGTTTTCCATGATAAGCCCAAAAAAGCGTGGAACCCATGGATAGCCTGGGTGTGCCACGTAATCCCAATGTCATCATTTCTCACCAAACCACAGCAAGAAGCACAAAGCAAAGTTTCTCTTTTGGGCTCTTCCTCCCTGTGGTGTTGTGTTTGATGGGGATTAGGGGAAGGCTGCCTTTCCCAATTAATCAGGTGCCAGGGGCACAAACACTCCAAGAAACCCTCTCTGCACGAGAGGTGAAATCTCCTGTAAGCCACAGTTTCACTTGTTCTTTCCTCTTCTTTCCTAGAAATTAATTAGAAGTTGGGATTTTTGCTGAGGAGAGCTAAAACATGATTGGTCCTTCATTATGATTTTTTCTCCCCTCTCTCCATTTTTCTGCTGTCACATGGCTGTTAAGTGGCTTTCAGAGATGCCTTCTCCTTCATTTGCTCAGGAATCATTTTCCTCTGCTCTGAGGTGCCTGGGATTGATTTTGAACAGCCAGAAAAACAGCCTGAATTCCTTGGGATCTGTGGGAGCACGTTGGATTATTCCCACTGTGCTCTCCTGAAATTCCTCTTGCTTCTTCTGTCCCATTGTATGGTGGAAAATGGGCTTCACCCCAAATACTCTCCTTTCCATTAAATCCCATGAGGGCTCTGCAGAGATCCACCTGGGGAGCTGGATATCCATTGGAATTCTTCCTTCAGCTGGGCCATCAAGGTGGGAAACACGGGCTCAGCTTGTGCTTTTCTTTGGGGAATTCCACATTTCTTTGGGAATTCCTAATGGCAGCAGAGATGAAAGCTCTGCAGGTAGGAACACACAGCAAGTGCTCCCAGATGGTTTAACGCCACCACAGCACTGCTGGGAACTTAGTTCCAAGTGTGTTCCTTGTCAAAAGCCTCTCTCTTTTTCCACTGAGGAGCATGGGAATGCTTGGTTTATTGACAAATAAGAATCTAAAATAAGAATCTAAAACCCTTTCTGGAAGGTAAAGCTGCAGAGCAAAACCCCACGCTGGTTTTACAGAATAGAGCTGTTCTGCTGTGATAGAAATTACAACCAGCCTTTTGGTTTCAGTTCAAGGAGTGCATTGAAAATTGGGATGCAGCTCCCACCCAGATTGTTCAGTTGGAAAGAGGTTCCCAATTTCCTGCTGAGTGCTGGAAATACACTGGGAGTGCTTCTGGGCCTGTTGTTCCCATGAGAGTTGATCTGATTTCTACCTCCCAAATGTCACCTGCACATCAAACCCTGGAACGTTCAGCCAAAGGGAACTGGAGATTTGTTTTAGTTGCATGGTGCCAGCCACTGTCACTGCAGCTAAAGTCAATCCAGCCGCTTTGTCTTGGACAGCCTCCATCTCCACATCAGGAACTTCTTTTCCACGAGCCCCAGAACAGCTGCCCTGGGCGAGTGTGGAGTGTTCCTCTCTGGATCCATTCCGAGCCCCCCTGGAAGTGCTCCTGTGTCACCTGCTCCAGGTGAGCCTGTCTGGGCTGGGGCTGGGACAGGATCATCTCCAGAGGTCCCTTCCCAACCCGCTCTCCTGTCATTCTGGGGCATTAAGCATCGATGAAGCCATGTTCCTTTCAAACCCAGGGAAATCCAGCTCTCCAAGGTGACCATTTCAAAAGATCCAAGTCTTTAATCCTGTGATGATTCCCAGTGTTTCCAGTCCTGCAGCTTGGCCTCAGTACAAGGCTTTTGCCCTCAGTTCCTGCTGATGAATTTCCTTATCACAGACTCAAGAAAAAAAAATCCCCCAGTTACATTTCCTGCAACTTTGGCAACTGTTGATGCAACCCGTGTGGTTTTTTTGCCATGAGGAATTACCAGAGCCATTTTTTCCTTCCTTTGCTGTGAAAACACTCGTTTTTCCCCAAGATGTCTGGTGTGGTTCTGACTGCAGCAGCACCTGGGTCTGTGAAAGGGGTTTTGGTTGCAGAATCCTACAATGACTGCACTGTTCCAGCCTGCTCTGGCTGCTGCATCCAAGCCTGGCTCAGGAAAGGCTGCAGCAGCCTCCTGGAGAGCCTGAATCAAATCCTCTTTGCTTGACTGTGAAATAGGCAGAGCGAGTTTCAGAAATGCCCTTTAGCCCTATTTGTTTTTGTTCTAAAGTTGATTTAGGTGTACACATAGCAGAGACCGTATCATTCATTTGCCAGTAAAAACCCCATAAACCAGCTCTGTTGGAAAGCTTTCCTATTTCTGTGAGTGGCTCAGTGTAGGTGGAAAAAAGTCTGGACTTCAAACTGTAATTAATTCAAGAAGAAAGGATGATTATTTCTGGCAAGAGGTAAATAAGGGCCTTGTTATTTCAAGGTATCTTTCCCTGGGGGAAATAAAAACATTGGGTTTAGGTTCTTTGGGGTAAAGGCAGTGATGAGTTTTGTTGGAAATGTGTGGGTTTGTTGCAGCAGCAATCCCAGACTGGTTTGGGTGGGAAGGGACCTTCAATCCCACCCAGTGCCACCCCTGCCATGGCAGGGACACCTCCCCCTGTCCCAGGTGCTCCCAGCCCCACAGTCCAGCCTGGCCTTGGGCACTGCCAGGGATCCAGGGGCAGCCCCAGCTGCTCTGGGCACCCTGTGCCAGGGCCTGCCCACCCCGCCAGGAACAATTCCTGCCCAAAATCCCATCCAGCCCTGCCCTCTGGCACTGGGAGCCATTCCCTGTGTGCTGTCCCTCCATCCCTTGTCCCCAGTCCCTCTCCCTCGTTCCTTTCTCCTTCGGGCACTGCACAGCCACAGTCAGGTCACCCAAAGCCAGGAGTGTCTTGTGGAAAGTGGGGGTGCTGCAGAGCTGTTTCTTTTCTCTTTTCCCTTTCTCTGAGCAGCATCAGGATGCTCGGGAGCACTTTGTGCTTGCTGGGAGGGAAACTGAGGGCTCTGAAAGTGCCTCGATCTGCCCAGGAAACCCTTGGAAGCTGCACTGTGATGAAAGTGAGCATTTGGCAGCTGTTTCCCTGAAGTGTGATCTCGATTTGCCTAAAGTGCTCTTTTGTCTCTCTGTGCCAGAGTTGTTGCTGGAAGTGTTCATTATCTAAGGCAGTGGGAGCCCTCAGAGGTGTTTGAAACAGTGCTGTCCCTGCTCTCTGGTGTCCAGATCTATTGTAGAATCTGCTCATTCTCTTAAAGGCTCCTTTTCCACGTGGGCAGTTCTCTGGGAAGTGTCTGCAGATCACACCTCGTTAATTTGTCTAACTGCTTCCATCTTAACGAGGATCAGCAGTTCTGAGGGCGGGAGATCCCTTCCCTTCTCTTCTGAAGGCACTCAGGGTGTTCCTGCTGCTTCAGTTCCTCAGGGATGGCGCTCTCCGTGCTCCTGGGAGCTGTGGAGTAAACCACACCCAGCTCTCAGAAAGGGATAAAATCAAGTAAGAAACCTCAAAAATCTTCTCACCAACATCTTCCTGCAGTGTCTGAGGAGCAAAAGGGTGTTAACACACCCCACAGCTTTGATCCCACTTCCCCACTGCCTGGTGGAGATGGTTTGGCCTCAGTTTGGGACTCTGCAGAGCCATTTTAGAGCTGTGGGATTGATAATTCCGGTGGTGTTTGGGAGCTGTATCTGTTTGCTACATGGGACAATTCAGGCACAGAAGGACATCTCCAATCTCTTCATAGTATCCTGGGATATCATGTTTGGAAGCAGCTTTCCAAATGTCTGGGATCAGAAGGATGCTGATCGTTTTTTTCTAGGAGATAATTGTTGCAAGGAAGAAAAACATTAATGCAAAATGTCAGCTCAAAGTCCAGTTTCACTCCACAAAAATAATCAACAGAATGGGCATTTTTTGGGGGGGGATAATTTGATTGTTCTGGTTGTCCTGGCTTGGAGTGGAAATGGAATGGAAATAGGAGTGGAAAATTCCTGAGTGTGGGTGTCCAGGAGCGGAGTGTGCACATGAACTCCCCAGGCTGCAGTCAGCAGTGCTCCCCACGGGGCTCCTCCTGCTCCGGAGATCTCTGCTGGGAAACTGAGGAAGCTTTCATTTCTATCCCAAAGCTTCTCCCAGCTCCTGGGGCTGCTGTGCAGGACATTTCCACAGGGCCATCTGGGAGCAGCTCTGAGCCCGCAGCAGCAGGAGTGGGGCAGGAAACGCTGAACAGCTTCAGCAATTACCAGTTCTGAATCAGCCAAGAAATGAGAGTTAACACCATCAATATTTCGAAAAGTACCAGGGGACCCTTAATGAGACATCAGGCTGTTCTCTCATCCTGCAAACATCTCTTCCCAGCGCTGCTGCTGCTTCCCAGCAGATTCAAAGGGAGAAATCCAATTTGCTGGGTTACAAATGCCGTCCCCTGCAAGAACAGAGAGGTTGGGAAGGCACCACCTCTGAGATTTGTATCTGTGGAACCTTCGCTTTGGAGCGGCTGGCGTGGAAAATAAATAAGTCAGTCAGTGGCAAGGACCACAACAGCTGAATCTTGGGCTGGCTGGGTTGGAGGTTGTGTTCCCAAACATTTCGGAGGTGCTGGTTGAGCCTGGTGGGTTTGGCGTGTGCCTTTAGTTCCCATTCAGCTTTGCAGCAACAGCCAATTCCCGTTTCCTGCTCCTCTTCCCATCCCTGCAGGCAGGGCTGGCTGGGATCCTTGGGCTCTTTCCCACAGGCAGCAGGGCTGGCTGCAGGTTTTTGTGGCATTTCAGCTAAAAGCTGATGGGAAAGCACAAAGGAGAGACTCTCCCAGAGCACAAGTACCAGCAAAAGTGCCTTCTCCACTCCTTTTTGTCCTGCCCTCTTCCAGCAGGGCTGCAGCTGTCCAAACCCACTCCCACGAGGATGTGTTTAGGTGCTATCATTCCTCTCTCCTTTCCTGTCACTTTGCCTCCACAATATTCTCTTTTTGTTGGACAGAACAGGTGAGAGGTTTTCCCTCTGGCTTGTGCAGGTGAGGAGGTTCTGCCACAGACCAAGGGCAATTCTTGGTGCACTTGGCACCTGCCACAGGATCAAAGTGACCTGGAGGGAATCCATGATTTAACAACACAACTCATCTTTGACACTTCCACTCTTTTTCACTATTTTTTTTGTATGATTTCTGTGAGTTGATCTCATGGGTTCTTTGCTGAAATGTCTCCTCACTGGATGGGGACTGGGACTGACACTTGGTCACCAAACCCAGCAGGGTTGTAGGCAGGTTTTGCCACTCAGTCATAATTAATTTCATGTTCAGTCAGAATTAAAGTGGGATTATGGAAAGCCTCTGGATGGAGGCTGGAGGAGGCTTCCTCTAGCTGGCATTACAATAAAATAATGATTGAAAACAGGTAAATCCCCTTTGATAAGCAGAATAAAACATGTTCCCTCACCTTTGATTCACCTGCTCTTGCACTCTTGGGCTTCAAATCAAAATCCTTTTTATTTGCAAGTGCTTCCAGCAGTGATACAGAAATTTTGGAGGAAACCCAGAAAACTCTGATTATTTCAAAGCAGATTCCTGTGTTTCTGCAGTGTTGTTTTCACAGAATTGAGTCTGAAAACATCTCTAGCCTTTAACTCCATGGAGTGCCCAGGATGAAGTTCGCATGAACCTGTTTGATTCTTCATTGACTCAAACCCCACACCTTGATATTCCTGGAAAAAGGAAGAACACCCCAGGGACAATGGTGATTTTTTGGGAATGTTTTCCCCTTAAAATATCTCAGAGGCCCGAGGTTAATTGCCTAACCCCACCTCCTAATGAAGGGGGAAGCTGAAGGGTTCTTCAGCAGCCTCTGGAACAAGCACTGAGCAGAATCCTCAGAGTGCTGCAGAGTTTACTGCCCAGAGTTCAAGAGAACAGGAAAGTGTTTTATTGAGCCCTGGGAAAAGCTGGGGAGAGCAGGTACAGCTCTGCCTGATGTGGGAATTAAAGGGGAGATGCCTGCAAAGATCCGGTGGTGCTGAGCTTCTGGGTGAGCATTCAGTACAAAAATAGGATGAAAATCATCACCAAAGGTGGCTTTTCCACAAATTTTGTGATGGTTTTTCCATCCATTTCACCGCTGAAAGCTTTTCCATGAGGGTTTTATGCAGAATGACAGATCCTGTTTGGATTTACTATTTAGTGCATGCTTAAATTAATAGCAGTCCAGTGACACAAGTTAATTACATTTTAAACCGTTATTAATGTTCTCTAAAGAGAAGCATTTCCTCTGCATTAAATTCTGCTGCTTAACTGCTCCTTAGCTGGTGGAGATGGGCTCCTCCAGGAAGTCCAACAATGGGTTTGGGATGCTTTAAATGGGAATTTTGTTGTTTCCTGTTGTTTCTCTTCCATTAACATCCAGTGGGTGTTTGGACTGCTCGGCTCTCAGCAGCCAAAGAATTTCTGCCAAGATCTGCTAGGACAGGGTTTTTTGTTCAGATTCCCACCATTGGGTTTTCTTTTAGAAACAGTTTGTTCCCATCAGCAGGAGATAAATAAGATCAGGTTTTAGCATCTTCTTCTATTTTCTGCTCAGAGGTGACTGATACACTTTTCCTTTCCTTATTTTTTCCCTTCTCTTCACTGTCCTGCAGTAAATTACTGTAATCCAATTTTGGGCTGTATTGAATCACAGCCCTGTAAGGAACCGGCTAAGGTAGAGGAGGAGAGGAGTACTTTGGGTTATATACAAAGCTTATAAATCTCTGGGGGAAAAAAGATCCCTGAGCTCCAGTGAGGAATGGTTTTCTTGCTGTAACAGAGTAAAACTGCCTGGAAAATCATCCCAAAAGTGGCTCAAGGGAGTGGTTATTTTCAGGGAAATAGCCTGCTTATGGTACTTCCTCACTCATTTTTTTTTCCAGGAGAAAAGAGGATACCTCAGTGCTAAGGAAACATTTAAACTTATCTGCTCTTGGGAATATTGAGGCCCTCCCAAATGAGCCTCAGGAATTTCCTTGCTGCTGCTGCTGCAGCGTGTTCCTCACCTCGAGGCTTTAATATCTGCCATCTGTCACCGTGCTTCGCTCTGCTCTCTCTTAAATGAGGAGAAAAACACAGCCACCGAAATGATCAGTGGCTTTTATTGTTATTAATCACATCTGTGGAGTCAGAAACAACAGAGGAGCTGCGCTGTGCAGGGGGGCTGAGGGGAGAGCCTCGCTGCGAGGGAATGCGGGATGGGGAGAGGGAATACAGGACTTTTCTGTCACTTTGGGTATTGGAGGCTGTCTGAAGGCCACAGATTTTAGTGTTGGCCTGGCCTCCTGTGTCAGGAAAAGGATGGCGCAAGGCAGGGAGTCATCCCAGCTCTCAAAAGCAGCACAGGACCTGGTGTCCATCACCCCGCGCGTGTGTGTGAGCACACAGCAGTCTCTCGACGTCCTGGCACATGGAACAGAGTGAGGAGAGGGTGTTTTAGATCCACTGCAACCTCTGGCCAATGGATCTGGTGTAATTCCCCTGCTCTGGCCGTTTCCCAGGCAACCAGCACACGGTTCCAGCACTAAACAGCAAGGTACCTGCACCCTGCCCCTCCTGGAGAGCCTAAAAATATTGGCAGAGAGCACATGGGTGTGAGAAATGGTGTGGCAGGAATGGTTTATTAGGCAGATGGCCTGCTCCAGTCAGAGCCGCTGGGAGGTGGAGCAGTAATGTCCCCGTGCCACAAGGGCTGCGATGTCACCCCTGGGAGCCACAGGCCACCCAGCCCTGTCCTCGTGGGCATGAAATGTCCTGCCGGTTGTTTTCATAGCCTGTACATGGTATTTATATGTATTTGGATATATTTAAGGTAAAGAGAATAATCTCAAGCAGTTGGAGGTAGAACAGATGGCAGTGGCTGCTTTCTTGGGTGGCGTTTTCTGGCACTTCCAAAATGGCCAATGCAGACCTTTGTCAGCAGTGGCACTGGAATGTGGGAGAGCTGTTGCTGTTCCCACAGCTTGGAATGGGACATTTCTCCATGGCTTTATTTCTCTGGCACTCGTTGTCCTGCTGGCTGAGTGAGTTTGGGGTGCGAAGAGTGGGCCAGCAGTAGCGTCTCTTGTTCAGTCCCTCAGGGTGTTACTGCAGCTCTTCCCCTCGTGGGTAGGGAAAGGCAGCTCGGGTGTTCCTGGCAGGATCCCGGGCTGGCTGAGGCTGAGGGGAGCTCAGCGGGCACCTGGTGCCCCCTCCCAGGGCACAGCACTGTGTGCAGCCAGCTCTGCACAGCCCCAGGGAGGAGAGCCCCCAGGCTCTGTGCACAACCTGCCCGGGGCAGAAGCTGTGCCTCCTGTGCAGGGAATTGCTGGGCTCAGTCCCTGCCCGTGGCTCTGAGGGCTCCTCTCCATGCTGAGCAGCCCCAGCTCCCTCAGCCTTTCCCGGGTGCCCTGAGGCTCCAGGCCCTCGCTCAGCCTGCGCTGGCCCCGCTCACTGTTGAAATTGTATTCCTGCGGTAGCATCGGATGTGGGAAATAAGGGCCTTGTTTTAAGGGTAGCATATCTTCCAGGAGTGAATTAAGCTTCATCTCCTGAGCCATTTGTCTTTGTCGCAGGGCAAGGTCCTGTCTTGCCACCCTGGCCGGGCAGGTGATGAATCACTGCAGTCCCAGCAGCATCTCAGGGATGTCGGTGCTTGTGCTCCAAGCCCTGGGCAGGGAACGGAGCTCTCATTTATCCCCGGATTCTGACAGGCAGAACCTGCGTGCCCCCTGCTGCCTCGGGCCGCGTGAGGCCACACCGAGCTAATGAAGTGACACGGAAAGGGAGACAGCATGGCCACAGCAGGAAATGTCCTGTGGGCTGGATTAGTGGGGAAGCCGTGAGTGCCGGACCTGTGGCACGACAGCCAGGGGACAGCGGGGACAGTGTCTGTCCTGCTGCTGTGACACCTCAGGAGAGGCTGCCATCGGCAGGGCCTGGGCTGAGGAACACCTGGAAATGGCCACCTTGGAATCCCAGAGTCCCTATTTGGGTTGGAAGGGATTTAAAGCCCATTTTGTTCCACCCCTGCCATGTCAGGGTCACCTCCCCCTGTCCCAGGTGCTCCCAGCCCCACAGTCCAGCCTGGCCTTGGGCACTGCCAGGGATCCAGGGGCAGCCCCAGCTGTGCCCTGTGCCCTGTGCCAGGGCCTGCCCACCCTGCCAGGAGGAATTTCTTCCACATATCTTGCCTAAACCTGCCCTCCTTCAGCTTAAAGCCATTCCAGCCTTCTCCAAGCTCTGTCCTTCCTGGCCCTGGGCACTTCCACGTATAAGGAGTCTGAAACCTCTCTGGGCAACTTCTCAGGAGCGTTGGCTTTTCTCCCTGCCAGCTTTTCTGTTTCCCTGGGGAAGAGGCTTGCTCAGATCCACCTGGGAAGAGAAATGCTCCGGAACACACCTCAGAGGAAGTGGACCATGCTAGCACTTATTCCGGGGGAGGTTTTTATCTGTTTATTCCTCCTGGAGAGCTCCAGTAGAATCTGCTGAGGGTAATGGTTCCCCAAAGCACTAATGAAAGCCATCAGTGAGACCTTGGGCTCTGTACCTGCTGCTTTTAGTCTGCCTGAGCTTGTGCTTTGGCAGCAGGGGGTGGATTGCCTTTAAACACATGATCGATCAACTTAAGCAGCCTCCTTGACAGCACCTTCATTATTTTTTCTCAGCCAGATCATTTTCTGTTATTAAAAAGAAGAGTTACAAGTGGGTTGGAAAACGTTTACTCATAACTCCTCTTCTTGAGAGTTTCTTGTGTGGTTTTCGTCTTAAACGGCAAATATTTGTGTTTTCTATGATTTATTGGTTGGTGATGTTTGATACCTCTGTTAGTTCAGAATTCCAGGATGGTTTGGGTTGGAAGGGACCTCAGAGCCCGTCCAGTGCCACCGTGCCATTTCAGGGACACCTCCCACTGTCCCAGGCTGCTCCCAGCCCCATCCAACCTGGCCTTGGGCACTGCTGGGTCAGGCTGGAGACTCTGAGATGAGATGATCTCTGATATGTGTTGGTATCTCTGATATTATTAACCTGTCTCCTACGTTACTGAATCTATATTCCCTTTCCATTAACTTTGCCCAGATTTCCTGTGAGGCCTCTTACCAAGTTCTGGGGCTGTAGCTCTGTTGGAAGGTTGAAGGTGGAGATTCTTGCCTGGGAGATGCTGATGCCTTAAGTTTTATCTTTTCTATTTCTCACATTCTGTGCTGGTTCAGTGTGCAGTTCTGGGTTTCATATTCAGGGTTGCTGAGCTCTCTGCACAGAGCAGGGACACAAAACAATTCCTTTCCAGCTGGGACCAAGGACAAATTTGAGGCCCAAGAGTGGAAACAGCAGTGAAGGCAGAGAGGGAACAAGGAGGATGGAGCTTCATCAGCTGGAGCTGGAATTGGACAATGAACTCCAATGTGCTGATGGACCCGAACCTATCAAAGTGTGAGGCCTGGTGCCCGGGATCCATTTTGTGCCCATTTGTGGGTTTGACTTGGGTGCAGCCCCAAGGGGTTCCTGCACTGCCCCAGCTGGATCCTTGCAATAAATCCCTTTTATTCCACCCAGTCTCTGTTTCCAGGTCAGCCTTCCCAGGCAGCAGTGCTTTCTGGCCCTGAGGAGGACAGGGATAAATGGGATTGAGAGACACCAGAACTGGTTTCCTGCATTTCCAGAGCGGGAGAATGCTTTGTTTCCAGAGGAGTTGCACATGGGAGAGGGCAAGGCTGGGCTTTGGGAGGGTTCTGGGGCTGAGCTCTGCTCTCCAGGTGTGCCCATCCATGCCTGTGGGTTTCCCAGGAGGAGCCTGCAGCGGGAGGCAGGGCTGTGTTTGTCCCTCCGGCAAAGAGCAGGACAAGGTGGGGATCGGTCACGATTCTGTCAGTCTCTGGCAGCTGCTGTGCTGTCCAGTGGCTTTTTGGAAATGCAAATGTCCTCGGCCACTCTCTCCTGCAGAGATTTCCCATTTCCTTCAGCCTCATCCAGTGGGGAATTAGCCTTGGCAGAAATCGAAGTAGCAGGTGATTTGGGGAAGAGATTTGAGGAGGGAATGACTGGAAGAACCAAAAGTGAAGCCAGGTGGGAACACAGACACCGAAGTTTCTGTTTGCTCAGTTCTGCTTCTCCTTTTCCAGTTTTGCCTTAAGGATTCACCGGCATTTCCCTCACCCATCCCTGGCTGGCTCTTGCCCTCCTCCCCTGTGCTGTCTGGCAGGTGCAGGATGGGTTTTCCTTTGGAAAGCTGCAGCCAGTGTTCCTCCGAAGCCTGTGGCTCCCTCGCACTGTGGGATCTTGGCTTGCTCACATCCCTGAAAGCCCGGCTTGATGGAGCAGCCAGCATTGGCAGGTTCGTGTCCCCGAGCTGAAGGGCAGCTGTTGTGCTTTAGAAAGGCCTTTTACAAATGCTCAGGACCCCGGTGCCAGCCGGAGAACTCAGCATCAGTTTCTAGGTAAATTATTTCTGCTCCCCGAGTCTTCCCAGCGGCCACTTGGCAGGCAATTAACCTGACAATGGGATGTGGGAGAGATGTGGCACAGGGAGTGAGAATTGGACGTTGGGAAGGTTTTTAAATTGCTTTTCAAACCGGTGTCTTCCGTTCCCTGCTCTGCATGGCTGGTGTCGTACAGCCAGGGGAGGGAGGGGGTGTTTGGCACCCCCACGTCCCCAGACAGACTTTGAGGCACATCTCAGCCTTCTCATTCCCACACTTCGGGCCAAAGAGAGTCCTGTGCCAACATGCCAGCTCACAGGGCTCACCCGGAGAGCCCTTCCAGTTCCAGGCAGCTCTGGGGGCTTTGGATCTCTCCCGATCTGGGGGGGGTGAAGGGATCTAAAGCTCATCCCATTCCACCCTCAGGAATGTCATGTCGTGGCAGGTACACCTCCCCCTGTCCCAGGTGCTCCCAGCCCCACAGTCCAGCCTGGCCTTGGGCACTGCCAGGGATCCAGGGGCAGCCCCAGCTGCTCTGGGCACCCTGTGCCAGGGCCTGCCCACCCTGCCAGGGAAGGATTTGTTCCTCACACATCCTCTGACCCGATCTCTTTGGTTTTGTCCCGTTATCCCAGGTTTTGGGTTTTCTCATAGCATCCCTCTGCAGGAATGGGCTGAGCAGGTTGGGGTCTGTGCCCGCAGCACCCTCAGCCAGTGCTGCCTCGAGGATCTCGTGCCTGGTGTTCGCTCCTTTGTGGGGCTGTTTTGAAGTCAAGGAGCTGACAAGGTGGGCAGATCTGGGGCTGGCAAACCTCTGATCTTGTTCTTGCATGCAGTCAGAAATCAGAGAGGCGGCTGATCCTGAGGGATTTGGGTCGGAACGGGAATGTTTTCCTTTGTGAGCCCCGCAGAAATGAAAGGTTTCTGACGAGGGAGGCTGGTTCCAGCTCAACTGAAGTTCAAAGCACTGAGTGGGAATCGTGCATGCTGCAAGCCCTGTGACTACAGGATCCCTGCTTGTGCTTTGACAGCTCATTTCTTATATCCTAAAGGAACGTCACCCGCTTCCCAGGAACCCGTTTTGCCTGAGCTGGAACACCTGCAGTGGATGTGACGGTGAATGGCAGTGCTGTAATAAGTTACAAATGGCTTTTTGATGTGGGCGCTGGAGAACCTGTGCCAGAATGGCAACAAATCCTCTGGCATGGGCTTGGGGGAAGCTTGGAAGGGCAAATCCTGCAGCTGCGTCCATCTCTGGGACCGAGGCTGGGCTGGAGGGGGCTTGGAGCAGTGGGGGATAGTGGCAGAGGTCCCTGCCACCCAAACCACACCGGGATTCTGGGATTCAATCAGCTTTTTGTCAGCTGGGTGGTGTGGCTGGAAAAAAGTTTGTGATTCCCTGGGCTGGGTGTGTGTGTGGCACTGGTCCGTGCTGGAATTTTCCCTCTACTGGTGATAGTAAAATGCAGTTTGGAATTGAAGGTTTTATTTCCCTGCTCCATTTCCCTAAGCTCAAGGACAGAAGTCATTATTTTATTTCTTTCTGTTGAACCTGCCCTCTCTCCAGCCCATGACCTTGTTCCTGGGTGAAGCCCATTTGTATTTGGGTGCCTCTCCTGTGGCCAGCTGGAAATCCAGAGGTCATTCAGACACACTGAACATCACTTGGAGCATTTTGTTTGATGGAGTCAGGTTCAAGTGTTTGATTTATCACACTTGTGTGGGGGGAAAAAAGGCTGAAAGATGTTGCTGCTCATGTCTTTGGCTGAGTCTGTTGGGTTTAAGGCTTGTGGTTTAAAGGGCCTGGTTCATTGCAATGTTTGAAAGAGCTGCTGGGTGCTCTAAAGTAATAAAAGAAGACAGAAAATGAGAAATTTTCAGGTGATTTGAGGGCTGGTCTAATTTTCATTCCACTTTTCCACGTGTTTTCCTGTTGGAGACCCCATTGCTGCCCTGAGCTCTGGGTATCACTGCCACAGGGTCTCTGTGAAGTGGCAGCAGCCACTGTCCCCTGAACACCCAGGAGTTCCTCAGCTGGCTGCAACTGCCTGTGTAATTAGCTGAGCTAAATTAATCAGGCCCAAAGAATGGAATGGATTGTTTTTGTCTTTCTGTGTCTACCAGTTACTTTCTAAGTCTGTGTGTTGGGTATAAGCACAGCAATTAAAAGAGCAATAATTTAATTTTTTTTGATGACGATGAAAATAAATCAAGGAAATGCTGCTGATGTGCTGAATTAAATCAGCATTTATTGCAACAAAGAAGTCCTTGTCCTGTTCGATCAACTCATCAGTGCATCAAGCAGGAGGAATCCACTTGGAATTTCAGCATTTTTATGTTCCACTCTTGAGAGCACAAGGAAAGGAGAGGCACTCCATGGGTTCCTTCCCGCCAGCTGCATCACTGCTCTCATTCTCGGGGCTTTGTCCAAGCACAGAGCAAATCCCTGTGGGCAGAGCTGGAGTCTGGAATTCCTGGTTCTCCTGCCGTGCCCAGCAGAGGCAGAGCTGGGGTTTTCACAGGAATGCCTCTGGTTTGGGAGGGATTCCTGAGGAGTCAGGGACTGTGGAGCTGCAGATTTCTGGATTTCTGTGCTGTTGTACCCTCCCAGGGAATTGTTCTCTCTCCCTTTATTTACGGCCCCTCCTCCCAGTCTGAGTTTTCTCTCCTCACTGGTCTCGCCAGTCTCTGGGAGATTCATCCTTCTCATTTCAGGGGATGGCTTCTGTCTGATAAAAAAGACTCCTTTATTTTCCCTTGCTAGGGCAGCCATGCAGGTGCCCAACCTCGTTTCCCACGTGCTTCCACAGGGTCCTTCACCACTTTAAATCCAGGGGAAAGCTGGGAAAACTGGGTGTGAGACAGCAGGGAAGCAGCTTGGCAGGGGGTGGAACAGGATGGGGTTAAAGTCCCTTCAAACCCCAAACCTTTCTGGGATTCTGGGATTCCAGGAAAACTCTTGGTTCTGTTTAAGAGGGGAAGTAAAAGACTTCCTAAGTCTGTGTCTCCAGGTGCTCTGCTGGGATGTGCTTGGCTACAAAATCAGCAATTTTGATCAAATTCCTCGGGCTCATTTCTCGGATGCCCTGTAGAGTGACAAACAGCCTCAGAAAAAGCAAAGCTGGCTGGGTTTTATTGCAGACACTGCTCTTTTCCCTTTCGTCACGGGGCTGTTTGTCACCAGCCAAAGGAAGAAATGGCAGGGATTGATTTGTGGGCACCTCTCTGCCTGAATTCCCAGCGGTTTTATTACCTCAGGAAAGTGAGAGGATCCCTGTGTGGTTCAGGGAATGTCTCAGCCAGCCTGAGGCCGTTCCAGAGCTCACAAAATCCTTCAGCAAGATGAAAGATGTGTTCTTTAATTCCTGCTTGTGCCCAGAGTGCTGGTTTGGAGTCTGAAAAACAAAAATTCTCTGCCAGGTCAGGCTGGGTGGGGCTCGGGGCAGCCTGGGATAGGGGAAGGTGTCCCTGCCCATGGCAGGAGTGGGATGAGGTGAGTTTTGAAGTCCCTTCCAACCCAAAATAATCCGTGAGTCCGTGTTTTTTCAGCTCTAATGGGGTTAGGAGCCATGGAAAGGTTCTGGCCAAGGTTTGGGTCTTCTGCTGTATTTGGTTCCTTCTGTATTTAATAAACAATTAAAATAATTCTTCTTGTATCCCTGAATTAGAGAGGACAATCAGCCTTGTCATGCAGGGCTGTTAACTGGGGATTTGTGAGTTATTATTAACGTGTATTTAACAAAGTAAAGCAGCAATACGATTTTTTTTTGATCAAAACTTTTCTCTTTTAATCATATTTTGGAAGAAATTTGTCAAATAGCTTAGTTAGGAAACAATCTGGCGTGCTCTGCAGCGGTCTTTGGTGCTTTAAGGTGGCAAAACCTTTCACAGCTGGGGATGGAGGATGAAATTTTGGCATTGCAGTAGATGAAATTCCACCTCAGGCAGCAGAACAACAGAGCAGCCATTAATGTGCGCTCTCCTTTAATGTATATCCTGGTATTTATTACAACATATGCTCTGCACACACAATATTTACTGAGCTGGCAGCTTCTCCAAGCGGGGCTTTGGAAAATTCTCCAAATGGAATAGCAACAAAAGCAAAAAACATCTTTTAGCTGTCGTGTTGGCTAAAACACCCTTGATTGGCAAACAGAGGTAGGGTTTGCCAGGGAAAACCAGCCCAGGCTCTGAAGGTTGGTGCTTCCTGCCAGCAGAGTAAAACTGCCTTCTCTAAAACTTGTGCTGCTGCTTTAGGAACGGCACAAAACGCTGCCTCAGCTTTCAGAACTGCTTCAAATGAATACCAGCAGGTTTTCCACACAGGCTGGGGCTGCCCCTGGATCCCTGGCAGTGCCCCAGGCCGGGCTGGAGAGGCTCTGGAGCAGCCTGGGACAGTGGGAGGTGTCCCTGCCGTGGCAGGGGGTGGCTTTGAGCTCCTTCCACCCCAAACCCCTCCGTGATTCTCTGATCCTCCTAAGTCTCCTTTTCTCTGCCCTGCTTTGCTGACTCCGTGGAGTCTCAGAGCACCAGTGAAACCTGGAACTGTTGGAGGCTGCTGCCCCTGGCTCCTCGCTGCTGCCAAGGCAGCACTCACTCACTCCTGTGCTTCCCACTGGCAAACCCAGCAGGAGATCTGGCAACGGAAAAACGGTACAATAACAGAATGTGAGGCTCAGGAATTTGTGTTTCATCAATAATGGTGCAAAACCAACCCCCCAGTGAAGGGCTGCCTGTGCAGCATTTTCTCCTTTCCCTCTACTGAAGGATGTGTGCAGCTCCGGCTCTGACTTTTAAGAAGCCTACACGCACAAATTGGGGAAGATGAACTGGTAATTGTAGTTGTTAATGTGCCACTTAGATGTGGATTGATTGCATCGCTTCACAGCCACCCCGCCTTGGTTTTTACTTAGTTTTTTTTTTTCCTGTCAGGGAGAGCCATTGCACAGAATCAGTGTTTGGGAGAAACGGAGCTCCCTGAAAGAGTGGTGCTTTCCTCCTGAAATTGTGATTTGTCATCAGCTGGAACGGGCAGAGCTCTTGGGGTTTGGGAATTGCTCTGTGTGAAACTTGTGTCTCCTATTGCCCTCATGCTTCCGTGGGTTCTCCTTCTAGGATAACCGCTGCCTTTCAGGCTCAGCCATTGAGAATGTTCCTTGTGGTGATGTTTTCTGTGCCTGAATTTGTTAGAGCAGCTATTCTGCAAATCCTGTTCTCATCCTTTCTCGCTCGCTGCTGTCACAGAGGTTCAGGTCTGTTGCAGACACACAATTCCCATCCCTGTGACTGTGGTGGGAATTACATCTCCATAAAACTGGGGAAAAACCCAGAGGAAAAGCTCAGTGCACCTGCAGCTCCTCATACCCATTTCTCTGGCTGGGCACTTTGTGTGCTGCATTTATTTCATGTAGTGGTGTTCAGTCAAGAATTCGATGTTCTTGGAGGTTTTTTCCAACCTCAATGGTGATTCCTTGGAAAATGAGGCCCTGGCATTGTGTGGGCAGCAGTGGAAGGCACAGGGAGAGAACGGCTCAAGTGCAGCCACATCTCTGTGTCAGTGGTGGTTTAGTGCTGGCACTGGGCAGGGTTCAAACCCAAACCCTGCTCCAAACTCCATCCCTGGCCCTTTTTCCCCTCCTTAGGGCATTTCCTGATGTCCCTCATATTTCAGTGCTTTCCTGTCTCAGCAGCCCCTGTGTGTGAATGCTCCCAGACAGCAGAACCATTGCAGAGATCAACCTGCAGCCTGAACTTCCTTTTTTCCTGCTGCTCCTTGAACAGGGAAGTGCAAAGCCTGTAGGGATCCTTTCCTTAAGAGCAGCTTTTAACCAGAAGCGCCCTCAAACCGCACGAATTTGGCTTTGATTTTCACCCCCCGCTGTGAGCTGTGTTTTCTGTGGTGTAGGATTAACTGGGGGATCAGTGACTCTCTTAAGTGCCAAGAGAATCAAGGCAAATTGGAGTGTGCCTGAAAAGCCACGTTCCAGCTCTGAGCGGGGCTTGGAGAGTGCTGCATTAACCTCTGAGTGGTGGAGGGCACACTGGAAAAACAGCTCCCTGTGTAGCCATGTGCTCTTTTTTAGTTGCTATAATTTCTCTCTGCTCCAGATAGTCCCTGTGAGTCAGAAAAACTTGGTTATCGTGGTTACTCATTAATTATCCAGAGCTGGGCTCTGGGAGTTAAAGAGTTTGGCACTGGTAGACTTTAAAATGAGAGCTGGGTGTGATTAGGCCCGTCACGTTGAAGGGCTGTGCATGAGGAAGGATCCACAGAAAGGATGCCAAGCTCTCAAATCCATTCCTCTGGCCGTGTTTCTCCCAGAGTTTGTCTCGAGTGGAAGCTGCTGCACCTCCCAGTGTCCCAGGCTGCTCCGAGCCCCATCCAGCCTGGCCTGGGACATTTCCAGGATCCAGGGGCAGCCACAGCTGCTCTGGGCACTCTCCCCACCCTGCCAGGGAAGGATTCCTTCCCAACATTCCCGAATTCCTCTCTACCACCTGCTGTGGGGGCTGTCCCGTGTCCTCCCTTGTGCTTCGCAGGTGAGGGGATGGCAGAGCCCCATTTGTAGCTGTTCCCATTAAACTGGCTCTGCTTGGATCTGCCGAGTTTGTCTGGGTGTAGGACTGAGTTTTCCCTGCTCAATTGCCTGGGAAAAGTAAACGTTAAACACTTGTGCTCAATTAAACTGGGACAACAAACTGTTAGCGGAGTGCCGTTAGAGTTCTCCAGTCAAACACAAACCCCTGGCTCTGGGTGGCCTCGCCCGCAGCAAAAATCTCCTCCGGCCAAAGCTGGGATCCAGAATTGCTGTGTCCCAGTTTAACCCAAAATTCCACGTTTCAGGTTGGGATGCAAGTCCTGTGACTTCCCAGCAGGACAGTCCCCCAGCGGCACACCCAGTGGGGAGGGACACATGGCCTGGGGTAGATCCAACAAGTCCATCCAGCTCTTAAATTTCTCCTCCCAAATCTCCCTGCCCACGCAGCCCCAGATCTCTGGGACTTGTTGCTTCCATCTGCAGCTTCCCACCCTTTCCCTGAGGGAGAATATCCTCGGTGGGGTTGGGCAGTGCTCAGCTCCCTCTTGGCCCCGAGCAGATCCATCACCCCCTTTCCATGTGCATCTGCCCCTCCTGGATGTGGAATTTGGGTTCAAGTGGCTCCTCAGCTTCCGCGAACTGAATCAAATTGGTCCTTTTTGAATTTCTGGTGCCCAAAAGCTGCCACGTCCCCAAAATTATAGATAGATTGAGGGGTTGTATGTCCAATCAGTACATTAAATCTCTAGGATGAACCAGGCCAGAAATGAACCAAACCTCTCAAAATTATGGACAGATTTAGGGTTTTTATTTCCAGTCCATGTGTTCAATCTCTGTGATGAGGCAGGCTGATAAATGAACCCAAAAACCTCGGGAGAAAACGCTGGTTTATTTTCCAACACAACAATTCCCGTAGGAAATGGGTTAAGTAAAAATCAATGTTAGGTTACAACTCTGCAGTGTTGTTCCAACAAATTCAGGTGCTCTGAAGAGCTGCTCGTAGAGAGGAAATGCAGGGCCAAACTGTGAGTAAACAGTGTGTAAACAGTGAGTTAATGTGCTCCCTCCTGCCAGCAGCTTCGTGGCAATCCTCAGAAATTATCTGTAATAAATTGCTCTTAATTGGTTCCTAAATGTAAGGAAATTGTCAGCCCTAGTTTGCTATTTTCACTCATAAATTCAAAGTGTAACAGTGACCTTGATTCCACAACCCGCCCGTGCTCAACAGAAATAAAAGATAGAAAAGTCAGGGTGCTCTGGGATGAAGGAAACTGGGCTCCTCGGAGTGCACTGGTGGTCACAAATCTTGGCTGAGCAGCTCCACGATCAAGAGAGGTGAAACAGCCCGTGCCTGCTGCTGTGGAAATGTTTGCTGTTTTCCCCCTCAGTGGGGTTCATGTTCCTGATGCTGATCAGGAGCTCGTAGCTCTTGTTCTGCAGTGGAGTTTCAATTATTTCCGAATTCTGCTCCTGTCAAGTGTGTGTGTGGGAGATAAGAGCCCATGGAGTTGGAGCAGTAAATCTTCCAAGATTTCCTTTCCTACGGAAAGGCCCAGGAAAAGAGCAAATACAGGCCCTTGTAACCAAATCTTCCACGTTTCAAATTGTAATGCAAATTTGCTTCTGTTATAAGATCTTCCAGACAACTCCTTGCTCAGCCTTCTGCTCCCTCAGCTCTTGCCTGTCCTTCCTGAAGTGGGATTCAGGGGAATTGGATGAACCCCTGCGTGGCTTTTAATGGAGGGAATTGCACAAAGGGAATTGCACTTGTGGGAACAACAGAGCCACTGGAATCCAAGGGGATGCCTTTCCTCATCGCTGGGAAATAGGGATGGAACGGTGCATCAAATTAAGCACATGCTGCCTTTATTTCACAACATTCCTGTTTTCCAAATTGCCCAGAAACACAATTATCCAACTAAGGAAAATAAATTAAGCGTATAATGAATGCTTCAGATTTTTTGCCTCTCAAGCTTTTTAAGCCTTTAAAGCACAACCTGGAACTGGGAATGTGGAACAGGGAAAGGATTTTTCAGGTAGGGGAATTTATGGTGAAGTTGTTGTGCCCACTTACTTGTCTGCAGACCAGGGGTGTTTAAGATACACCCAGGGCCCAGAGGCAGATTCTATTTCCCAACTTCCCAAGGCTGCTGAGGCCTTAAGTTTTATCTTTTCTATTTTTCACATTCTGGGCTGGTTCAGTGTGCAGTTCTGGGTTTCATATTCAGGGTTGCTGAGCTCTCTGCANCAGGGTGGGCAGGCCCTGGCACAGGGTGCCCAGAGCAGCTGGGGCTGCCCCTGGATCCCTGGCAGTGCCCAAGGCCAGGCTGGACTGTGGGGCTGGGAGCACCTGGGACAGGGGGAGGTGTCCCTCACATGGCAGGGGTGGCACTGGGTGGGATTTAAGGTCTCTCCCAACCCAAACCATTCCAAGATTCTCTGATCTGCGGTGAAAGGCTCAGGACTCCATTTTTTTCATGCAGAAAAGCCAATCTTTATTCACACAACTCGTTTTTATACAGTTTTCACAGACCTCGTGTTGAACTGCAATTAGCCATTAGCTTTCTTGCTAATTACTTTTATTGGTTACTAAAGAGTATTTTACTTGTCTGTCAAATCTCTCTATTCCTGGATAGTTTGTTTACTGATTCTCATAGAAAAAAATTCTTGTTATTGCAGGTGCATTTCTTTTTTACTCTCAGAGTAGTTGTTGTGTTAATTGCTTTCATGCTTATGGTTTTTCACGTGGAAATTTGGCTAGCTGCACTCAGAAAAAGTAACAGGCTAGCAAACAATTTTTAACAGAGCAAGGCCGGCTTTCATGAGGAGTTTCATTATAATTCTTGTGTTCATGTGTGATACCTGCCCATGGTAGAGGTGGCACTGGATGGGATTTGAGGTGCCTTCCAACCCAGAACTGTGTTGGATTGTGTGATTTTGGGGTTCAGCTTCTCAGGAGGTGTGAGGAAGCAGCCAGTGTGGGAATGGAGGAGGCATGAAAACAGGTGTTTGCCCTGTGAAAATAATTCCAAACAGGCCAAACCTGTTTCCCATCCAAACTCCAACCCTGGTTTTGTTGGCCAGAGCTTTAATCTTTAAAGCTTGGCTTTAATCTTTGGCCTTTGCACTTGTGGTGGTGTGGGATTAGCAGAACTTCCTGGCCTGCTGAGGGAAGGTCTGTTCAGGGCACCTTGTTGCATGGAGGCACTGCCTGTGAGCTGAGAAATTGTTTGCAGGCAGATGATCAGATCTGGGTGCTTTGTTTTGTGCACACCCAGAGAGAGCAGTATCAGATCCTTCTCCCCCTTTTCCACAGTCAAGAGCGGTGACAGAGCTCAGAAGCAAATGGGACTTGTCACTCTGTATTCCCTCCATCATCAGAAGCTGATTCCTGCTGCTCTCTCATGTCCCAGACAGTAATAAATCACATTTTCTGAGCCCAGCCAACACGCTGATTTGCGAACGTGAAGTAGCAGCTCATAAGAGAATGCATTTCCAATTTTTAGGGAGTAGACATTGCATTAACCTGGAGTGGTGCAAATTGCAGTGAAATGAAGCTTTGCTGCTTGAAAGTTCAGTGCAAACTTGATGTATGCAAAAGTAATTAAAACTCAATTTGTTGTGTTTTCAGAAGAGACTTTAAACACATTTGACAGAGAAATCACGTCTCTTTATATCACAAGGTGTTTCCAATCCTGTCATTTGCCCATTTGTCAGCTTGGATTTGGAATGAGAGCTCGTACTTCCAAGCAGTTTCTTGCTCAGGCGCTGATCGCTCAGCCAGGCTAGCAAGAATAAATAATCGTTCCTACCTGCTTTTTCCAAGTGGATGCTCCCCAGGATTGTATACAGCGGTTCCAAACTTCCTCACAGCCCTTTGTGTTGTGTTTGAACGAACCAAAAAGCTCCTGCTACACTGATTTCCATCCCTGGGGATGTCTATTCCCAAAAATTCCGCACCCAAATTTCTTTTCCAAAGTGTGTTTGTGCTTCAGAATCCTCAGCTGCCTCCTGGGCTGATCCACCCCTGGCAGCACAGGGCAGGCTCTGCTGGGAAGTGTTTTACACACTGCAGTGCTGGCTTTTCCAGAGAAGAGCAGAAGTGAAAAGCAGCTCTGAAATCAAGATTTGAAGGAGGATTTCTGTGTGCCCCCAGCTGGCCTGGTCCTGCTCTGCCTGAGGGAGGAATGAGGTGTTCTATGAGGTCCCTTCCCCGCCAGACCATCCTGGGGTTCTCTGATTTAGTGTGGTTCAAGCCCTGGTTTCTTGCCTCAGAGCTGTCACCCTGATTCTCAGCTCATGGTGTTTGATTATCTGAACAAACAGCCCTTGGATGATAAATTCTCCTTTTCTCTCTCAGAATCAAGCCTTGATTTTATGTATTTGGTTTCTCTCCCTTTCTTCCTGTTTCTTATTCTTTGAACCAAGGAACCTCCTACAGTTTTTTTTCCCCAAAGTTTTCCTAACCACTTCCACCATTCCCTTTCTGTGCTGTCTGTAGACGTGGCCTCCAGGGAAACACAGCTCTGTATTTTAGCACAGGCAAGGCAGAACAATTCTGTTTAATCCAACCTGTCTCCCATCCTTTCCCTGTTTCCTGGCAAACTCCAGATTTTTGGAGCTCTGTGGAAGGAAACAGCCCTTGAAAAACTCTGGGAGAAGCCACCAAGAGCCATTTGTGGGACGAAGAGAGAAGGAATTGGGGCAGTAAAGGAGCAGAATGTTTTAAAGCAGTGAAATCATTATTTCATACATGTGGAGCCTGAACCCTCCAGGCGTGTGAGGGTCTCCAAGGAATCTCCACTTCGTTTACTGCTGACACTTTTCTCATATTCCTGCTTCTCTTCTTGATTGTTCTCAATGCTTTATGACGCACTTGGCATGTATTAATAGAATTTGTGTCGTGCCGCTGATGTTATTCCCCATCTCTTCCTGGAAGAAAACTGCTCGGAACTGTCCTTCCTTTCCCCACAGGATGCTCTGGAGGTCTTAAATCAGAGTTAGGTGCCAAGTGGGCTAAATGTTGGGGTGAAATGAGGAAATCACATCTCCCTGGGAGGCTGCAGGATAAAATGGGAAGGGGAGCAGCTCCTGAGGGCCCTGCCTGCACCTTTCTTTCCCTGTGGAGAAGCTTGCAGAGGGTTGTTCACTGTGCTGTGAAGGGCGCTGGGGATCTGAGCAGAGCTCCTCTTGGAGGAGAATCATTTTTGTTAAATAGGAAAGGATTTGTTTCCCAAGGAAATTGTTCCCATACTGTTTTCAGGGGAGAAAAAGCAGGATGAAATTCTGAAGTGCCCATTCTGTCAGGAGCACTTTGCTGTCAGAAACCTGCGAAGTTTTTATTGACCAGCTAATCCAAACCCCTCGTGCCCAGACAAGGAATGAGAGCACCAAAGTGCTGCTGCTCCTGTGTGATTCGGAGCCGAGCTCATTGCAGGTGTCAGGTGAAAACATCGATTGAGAGGAGATCTGCTGCTGCTGCTGCATGCCAGTCACTCCAGGGAGAGCTCTGCCTTCCCTGCCAGCCCCTTCAGCCTCATCCCAGGCGTTTATTTACCAGGAAAACGTGGAAAAGAGGGGAGGGAGGAGCTGTGCTGGGAGAACATGAGACCTGGAATGGTAAATGTGGACTTGCACTCGGAGCAGTGTGAGAGAAAGCTTTGGCTCTTTTAGGACCAAATAAATCCTAATCCCCAGGTGTTCCTCAGCTGGATTTACCCATCTCTTCACGGTATTTACCCCAGGAAGGAATTGTGAGCCTGTGCAATATCACTAAGGGTGCAGTGGCCTTAAAAAGTATGATGGCATCAGAGCATTTGGCTAAAACTGGGCTAAACAACCTCTCCTCACGCGTGATTACTGAGGTGTGGCTTGAAGGGGGGAAAGACTTCCCAGGTTATTGCAGCACCTCTCCTCCTTCAAGGATGTGAGAGGCCGGAAGAGCGATTCAGGATTGGTCCTGAGGAGTCCTACAGTTTTTTCCACGCAGAGCTGTCGGTGCTAGGCACTGAGCTGAGGGATCTGCTCCACGCAGAGTGAGGTGTGGGCGTGCACCTGCAGAGCAGTGTCAGATATTGCATGTGCATAAATTTTAATCAATATTACTCTTTTGCTTCTGTGAGTTATGGTTTCTCCAGGAAGTGGCTGTCTGGGGGTTTTTAAATATAGCTGTTCTTTTATCGCTGCCTTTCAGGCACGTGATTCTCCTGGGTGCAGAGGGAAAGGAGGGAATGAGTTGGAGCTGTTTGAGGGGATCTCAGCTCCTGGGTTTGGTCTGTTATCTCTGATACGAGACTGCGGTGACTGCATGTGCCAGTATCACTCATCACTCACCTATCAAAGCGATTTTCAGTTTAATTGAAGGAGACATTAAAACAGACTCCTCAGTCCCTCAGTTTTATTTGTTTATAGCTTCAGCTTTTGTTTTTTAAGTGGGCTTTTTTTGGCTGACATTTTGACATGGAATCACTAAGGCTGGAAAAGCCTTCGAAAATGGAGTCCAGCCATTAACCCAGCACTGCCAAGGCACCTCTGATCCATGTCCCCAGATACCACATCCGCGTGGCTTTTCAACACTTCCAGGGATGAGGATTCCACCTCTTCCAGCAGCCCCTTCCAGTGCCTGACCACTCTTTCTGTGAAGAAATATTTCCCAAAATCCAATTTCAACCTTCCTTGGGGCAACTTAAAGCTGTTTTCTCTCGTGCTGAAATGCTTCCAAACTGTTTTAAAAAGCCAGGAAATAAAAGTGAGAGCTCTGAAAAAGCAAGGGAGGAGGTTTGCAACTAGGAAATAAATTTGGATGGCAGGATCTAGTAGCTGTTTGGGGCAGGTGAGCAAAATCTGTCTTTTCTCAGTGTAATCTACTGCGAACATCTCAGTGTTTTAAGGGGGATTATTTTAACCAAGTGTCTTAGAAGGGCTGTGAAAATGAAACAAATCAGGGTTTTGCTCACAAAAGGCTTTGAGTACCAAAAAAGGGTCAAGTTTGGAATTGGAGCTGTAATTCCAGGTTTAGAGGTGCTGAGCCAAAATTTGGGACAAACACTGCAGCTCGGCAGGGCAGCTGTGTCCTTGCACAGAATGCCAGGGGGAAAAGCAGTTTGCATTTGGGATTGTTTGCTTTTGAGATTGAAACCCGTTACATATTAAAGAGTGATGCAAAGTGGACAGGCATGTCCTGAAGGGTATCTGAGCTTTTCAGTATTTTATCCAGGGTAAATATGAAAGTTGTCCGTTCTCTCTGGTCACTTGTTGTTCACATCCGGGCTTCAGAAGGACGGGGGTGAGGGGGTGTGTGTGAGGATAAACTGCCAGCGTCTCCCACTCTCTGAGCTCTTCTTGAGCTGCAGCTTAACTCCCGAGTTCCTCAAAAATCAAACTGAGCAAACCACGCCTCCTGTTGCTTTCCCCAGGGATCCCAGACTTCTCTCTCCCTCCTGATGGATGGATCAGGCAGAGCTGTTCGTTTTCTGGGGGCAGAGTGTGGCATCAGGGCTCGTTTTGGGGTGACACAACTCTGTGTGTGCCTTTTCACTGAAGGAGCTCTGACATGAGACCGAATGTGAGTCACACGAGAATCGAGGTCGTGCTGGACTTCTGGAGGTCACCCCTCCGTAACCCTGAGCAGGGATCTGTGCTACAGCTGGAAAGATCTTGGAAAACCAGATAAATGTATGTCTGTGTATATATTTTTCAATGTTTCATATGGTTTATGAGGATGTGCATCTCCCCTTGGGAGATAAATAATAACAATAACAATAATCATCGTTATCTTAATAGAAAAAAAATCCAAACTAGTTTTCTGTTTTCCCAGAGAGCAGGCATCTGAAAAACCCATTTATTTTGCTTTGGCTGCAGAGTTTTCTCGTGTAGGTCACAGGAGGAGATAGTTGAGAGGGCCCATCCCTGTGCAGGCAGAGCATTTCTTCTGGGAGAAAGCAACTTCTCCTTTCTTTTCCTTCCGGGGGAATATCAGCGGTGAGGTGGGGATCAGGCACCGCTTGCGTTGGAAGATCCTGGAGGGTTTTTTTTCCAACGCCGGTGGCTCTGGGATCTCCACAGCCTGCCACACTCTGACTCTCAGTGCTCTGTGCCTTCCTCTCATCTGGCTTTTCGTCCCTACCTTTGAAGCCCAGGGGAAGTTTCTTTATCCTTTTTTTCAGCTGCTCTCGGTTCTCCCAGCCCCTCTCTGGCCCCGGGCTGCTCTTAGAGATTTCGGCAATCGCCTCCTTTCTTTCCGTTGCCTGCTTCTCAAAACGCTCCCGCAGGCAGGGTGCGGACCGGCATGGAGCTGTGCTCTTATCTCCAGTAATCCTTTCTCTGGAGCGCGCCTTGGCTTCAATCAAGGTGTTACTCGAGTCACCGCTTCGGGCTGCAGTCATGGTACACCTTGATTCATGGCTTCAAGCCCGCTTTCAAAACTATTTCTTGAAAGCCGGTGCTAAAAAGCAGTTTTAGGATGTCACTTTTGGGTCTCTGCCAGGGAGGTGGGGCCGGCTTGGCAAATACTTTCTGGTTTTTGGGCACGGTTTGTACCAGTGTCAGACTCTCCTAAATAAACTTTGGCACTGAAATCGGCCCCAGCGAGAGGATTTCCAGGGTCTGGTTTTGGGGGAGGCTGTCCCGTGCCTGCCCCAGTTCCACCCCACTGGGACGGCCTCCCCCAGAGCGTTGGAGAGGAGGTAAAATCAGTTTGTTCAGCTCCACAATGCATCTGCTGAAGGGACTTGTCGTGTCCCCAGGTACAGCTGGTGGTTTCAGAGCCAGGATTCAGGTCATGCTCCATTCACCTTCCTCCTGGGTTCTGTGCACCGAGGGTAAAGCTCGCTGCAGGGTTTTTGGGAACGGGATACACGGATGAGGCTCTGCGGGGTCATCGGTCTCCAGGCTGACAGCTGCCCTGCGTTCAGTTCCTCTTCATTTGCACAACTCTAAAAGACTGAGCTTTTAACTCCCAGCTTAGAACAAGCTAAGCCTGGAAAATGCCATCAGAATTTATTTGGCTTGTCCCAGGGAGACGTCTGAGGAAAAATGCTCTTTTCTCCATATTCAAAGCGCTCTCGCAACAATCAGCAGTGGGAAAACGGCTTGAAATTTGGCAAAGTATGCATTATTTATTTTTTTCCTCACTGATATTGTAGTTGTTCTGTCAAAACTTTCCTGAATTTGGGTAAGGGAGGAACCCATCAGGGCTTACGTTTCCCACAGGCACAGGGGCTTGTAACTGTGCTTGTCACTTGTGCTTCGTCTCGGGTCCCATTTTTTAAATAAATTCAGCCTTTTTCAGGAAAATCTGCAGATCCAGAGTGGTATTTCCTAAAGAAAACTTTCTGCAAACAAACATTCCTCAGTTTTCAGAGCAGAGCTCGAATAGCGTCCAACAAATCAAGCTGCAATCCAAGTGTGAAAGCAGCACAGATGAAATCAAATATTGAACAGTCATTCCTGAATCCTGCACTGAATTGAGAAAATCCTCCTCCCACCCCTCCTGGCATTTTTGGAGTTGTGGGATGAAATGTATATCCTAGGAGTACATGAGCTCGTGCTGAACCTCGCTTTTCTAAATTCCTCATTTTTTCACTAGGAGTGTTTGTATTTTTCCACCTGGCATGGCAGTGTGATGAATAATTAGTGC
The DNA here is from genome assembly GCA_013400315.1 of Bombycilla garrulus. Taxonomy (NCBI): domain Eukaryota; kingdom Metazoa; phylum Chordata; class Aves; order Passeriformes; family Bombycillidae; genus Bombycilla; species Bombycilla garrulus. The sequence goes on along the minus strand of VXBU01018857.1, from coordinate 16,957 downwards.
CTTCATGGCAGAACCAGCCTTTTTTTTTTTCTCCCTAAGGATCCAGGACTTGAAGAACACCCAGTAATGTGAATAATACTAAAATCCATTGCTCTTAGCCATGTTCCAAAGGCACTGCTGGGATTGACAACTGAAAGTAAGGATTTAGGCCTTGCAGGGGTCTCCTGCCTATGGAGAGGTTCAAGGTAGGAATGAATGTCCCTGGCTCATTCCTGCTGTTAAAACCTTTACTGGACAATAGAAGAAACCCTCTTATTGTACAGAAATCCACTTGGGATTCTCAGATACCCTCTTGGATATTCCTGTATCTTTAAAATTCAGATTTATTTGGATTTGGGAGTCATGGAAGATTTTGGCTTGAAGCAGCGAGTGCCCTTTTCCCCCGTGCTGGGAGGAACAAGGGAGGGCTGGTACTGCATTGCAAAAATTTTAGTCTATTATATAAATTACACACGGGTTCCTCAGATCAACTTAATCTGTTTTCTTCTGTGCCTGGAAAGAGAAAGCGACCATTTAATTATTAGGGGAAAAAAATGATCCTCCTGATTGAGAGAGTCACATGAGTGCAATTTACTTTGTCCTTCCATTCATTTGAGGGACATGGATGCAGTTCAGCCGGAGATGTTATTTCACGTTTAATTGGGTGGACTCAGAGTGACAAAACCCCCAATGTTCCCGTCAAAACAAAACCTCTGTGCTTTGCTGGTGGTGCTCTGTGAGACAAAATTGATCCTGCTTTGTTCTTACGTGCTTCTTTCATCTGTATTTTTCCTCTTCTGTGGTTAAAATGCTCCGTGTTTAACTCGGCATCCTGGGGGGTTATTCAGGAATTTACCAGAGCACAGCTTCCCCGTGCCTGGAAGTGTCCAAGGCCAGGTTTTGGGTCACCCTGGGACAGTGGAAGGTGTCCCTGCAGGGACCTTTGGAGCTTAGAGGTGCCTTCCAAAGCATTTTATGATTTTCCATGTGTAGATGATTTTCCAGGAGCTATTTCATGATTCCTGAAATTTGGACAGAGATGCACCAGGAGTAATTCAGTGTCACCCTATTTTAAGAAGGGCTGTGACCAAAAAAAAATAAAAAAAAAAAAAAATCCCCTAAATTCCGGCTTTAATTTTATTAATATTGCGACTATTCCTCATTCTGAAGCGTCACACTGCACAGCCACCGAGGGGAAGATTCCCTGCGGCTGAGGCACAACCCCGTGAATAATCCATGAATAAATGCAGACCATTATCCGTTGTTTCCAAACAAACCCCAGTGTTAGCACCTCTTCATCCGCCCGGCTCCGAAGTCAAGCCGCCACTTAGCAATTGGAACTTTAATTGCCCCACAATTAAACCTGCGCAGTTCCACTGTGATTAGCCCGCAGGGTTTAATTTGGGACAGCGAGGCTCTGGCTGAGAGGCCCCAGGTTCGGGGAGGTGTGCTGGGGACCCGGGCAGCGAGGGAAGCTGTTTCCTCTTGGATTTCATGGAATATCCCCAAGGATCGTTGAAGTCCAACTCCTAGGAGTAGTTTTTCATAAGAAAAGCTCATTTTTATAAAGTTTTTTTAGTGAACCTCCCAGAAATCTTGCAAAGCAACAGGGTGAGGTGAGGCTCTGGCACAGGGTCCCCAGAGCCGCTGTGGCTGCCCTGTCCCTGGAAGTGCCCAAGGATAAAGAACCAAAGAACTGAGACTTGGGTGTCTGCAGAACCCCAAACATTTTGAGCTATGCGTGGTTAAAGGGATTTTTTGGAGGTATTTCTGTGGGAGCAGGCTGCTGGTGGCTTGTGAAGGCATGGATCTCTTTTATTGACCCTTTATTGTGGTCAGCTTCTCGTGTTCATCCTGGAAAGGGAATGGCTGGAGCCCTTGGAGCTGGGGAGCTGAAGGCACTGATATTTTCATTTTATGCTCTGTTTGAAAAATCATATGCATTGCCCATCCTTATGGAACAGCTTCTTACAGCTGACAGAAAAGTGCATTGTTTGTATGCCAGCTAAAGCTCCCCAAAATCAGCTCGAGCTGTAAATTAAACATAATGCTGAATTCAACAATGCTCAATATTTAGACTGAAATGCAGCATTTTCTGATTCTCCTGCCTGGAGAGAAGCATCTCTTGCATTATTTAGTGTTTTTGTCTGATGGAGATGCCAAGGCAAGCTGCAGATGCGTCTCCATGAATTGATCAATACTGTGTTGTATTTCATTTGGTTCCTTTATCTGGTTGATACAGCAGAACAATTTGTTTGCTCCACGGAAAGCTGCACTCTTGGTAGGCTGCCAGGTAGGAGAAGAAAATGGGAGAAATCCTACAGCAGTCCTTTGGCCTTTTAATTCCGTGAGAGGTGAATTTTGTGTGAATTTTGCTCTCGGTCTGGGCATCTTATGGTGAGGTGTTTAATGTTCCAGACTGCTTAGTTACACAGCAGGAGAATGGGAGGCTTTCTCCAGGACGACACATTGTAATTAAAGAGCACATGAATTACCAAACCACAGAACATCGTTTTATCTAGTCCTGCCAATACCTGCAATATCGTGCTGGGAAATCTTCTCAATTCTTTTAAAACAAATATTTTAATTTCATCAAGAATATGTTTCTTGTGCTCCCCAACACTTAGGAGTAATGTGTACGTTACTGCTCAGAATTGTCCATCTTTCATTGGAACCCATGAGCCAAAAGTCAGGTGAAGTCATTCCCTTTGCAGGTTTTTGTTGTAGAGCTTTATCCAAAAGAGTGTTTTGCAGAAAAGGCTGCTGAAACTCAGTTCTGTCAAACAAAAAAATCACATTCTTCAAAATATTATAGGAATCTCTGAAGTGTGTGAGGCCCCAGTGAAGGTCAATATTGCCTGTTCCTGAGACAAACACCTATTTTTGTGCTTCTTGTTAGATTGACACTTAATATGAGGAAATGAACCAAACAGTCATAAAATATAACTTTTAATGAAGATATTTGAATACCCCACCTCTGCCTCTGTATTACAGAGAACACCGTGCCACCATTTTACACTGCCCCAGCCCAGGTGACCTTTAGGCCATTGTATTTACCAAACAGCCGCCTTCAGCCTGATAAATAATCATCTTTTCCAGCCTAAACTAGGCTGTTTTTCAGTTCTCTGATTGTATTCCATGATCCCTGAAGCTGTTTCCCAGTTTGGGGTGTCAGGGGAGGATTTTTAGTGGCTTGTCTTTTTTTTTTGGCGGGAATAACCCTGTGGCCCCCTCACGTCTGTCCCCTCTTCCTCCCCTTCTCCTGGCTCTTGCTTTTCACAATTAGATTTTCAAACCCTCCAATATTTAAAAGATCGGTCACTTCCAACTCCCAGGTTGGTCCTGAGCTCCTTTCTTTCTATCCAACCTGGAATTTTTAACCCCTCCTCACGCATCCCTTCCCATCATGGTGCAGGTAAGCTGCTAAAGCAGATTTCCCCTCATCAAAAAAGATGTTCAGAAAGGCAAGGGGCAGAGAGATGGGAATTAAATAACAGCCACGGGTCAGAGTAATTTTCTTTTTGATAATAGTTCTGTTATTCATGGATGAGTGTTCTCAGGGGTTGGTTTCTCTGAGAAAATGAGCAAAATTACACCGGCTTTTTCATGTGCGGTGTTAAAGACCTAAACCTTTTCCTTTTTGAACACAAGAAACTGGGGGACATTTCACCTGAAAGTGTAAGAGGTGAAACAAAGTTCACCCTGAGCTCAGTGCACTGTATATCCTGATTGCAGAGATGCTCCACTAACAAGCACTCAAGAAAGGAAGTTTCTGCGTGCAACAGTTGGTTTTAACCTTTTTCTGAGTCTATGTGCTCTCCTTCACAATACATTTAATTCCTTTTGAAGTTGCAGGGCTCTGGAGTTTTTTGTTCACAGTATGGAATCCCAGGATGATCCCAGTATGGAATCCCAAACAAACCTTTTTATCTAGTTATATATTATCATTAAACTCATAAACAAACAAACAAAAACACAAAACCAAACCTCCACCCTACAACCTCCATCTTTATGTATATTACTATTACTACCTTCTAAAACCTTCAACTCTGAAGTTTTCCACTATATAATATTATACACTTCTGTTCAAACTATACACTCATGATCACAATTCTGTCATTTAATTGTAAAAACCTTCTTCACAACCTCAAATCAAAAATAATATTCTCCTAAAAATCAACTAAAAATCTCCACTAAAAAACATTCAAGTGTTGGAAGTTTCTGCGTGCAACAGTTGTTTTAACCTTTTTTCTGAGTATATGTGCTCTCCTTAATAATAAATTCAATTCCTTTTGAAATTGTAGGGCTCTGGTGTTTTTTGTTCACAGTATGGAATCCCAGGATGGTTTGGGATTTGGAAGGGACCGTAAAGCTCATCCTGTTCCACCCCCTGCCACAAGCAAGGAAACCTTCCACTATCCCAGGCTGCTCCAAGTCCATTCCAATCCAGCCTGTAATCAAATAAATTTTAAAAGTTAAATCTAAAACACATTGATCTTCCTTTTAAAAGGTCTGGAATTATTTAATTGCCCTTTTAAAATGCTCTTTTTCTCTTCTTTTTCTCACAGACGGGAAGGTTGAAGTGACAAAAGAGGGAGTGAAGCTCTGCACCATGGGACCTGGCAAAGTCTTTGGGGAGTTGGCCATCCTCTACAACTGCACCCGGACAGCTACTGTCAAAAGTAAGAGCATTTTAGATGTTTTTTCATCTCTTCACTTGCAAGTTGAAGCCTCTTTTAGATGTTTCACTTTCTCAGTGAATTCAGTTCTTTGGGGCATGGTTTTTGGTATGGGATTTAGCCATTCTGTGTGAAGAAGAGGCAGAGGAAATGCTTCGTTCAGTCACTCAGGTTGGTCCTACCCCATGCGGAGGAGCCTGAAGCTTCTACCACAGTTTTCCTTACAGTTCCTGCTGAATCTCATGAGAATCTTTTTTTTTTTTTTACTGCTTAGAAGAACCTTTCTGACCTGTGTAAGTCTGCAAGGGAAGCTCAGTAAGCCAAGCTTAGTTTTTGTTCAGGACAAGTCATTGTTTTCCCAGTAAGCTGACTAAAATAAATCAGGGAAAAAAAAAGTCTGGATGGCATTGAGCCCCTCCTCTAAACTCCTCAGCCCTTCTCCTGTTACCTGTTTTCTTTTATGAATGTTCTGGGCAAAGGCTTGGCTTGCACAATTAAGCAGAGGAAATAAATCACATCGCTGTGTACGACTTAAACAGGTTTTTGTTTAAATTGAGATGCAGAGTTGAGATCTGGGATATAGGATATCACCAGTCCTCCTTGATCTCAAGGACAGGAGTTTATGGTGCTGTCTGAAGCAGAGAGAGGTAATAAATAGCTGTGTGGTTTTTAAGGTGCTGTGGGGGAGGAGTCAGAAGGGTACAGATGGTACAGAGTAATCCAAACAAGAGCTACAAACTCGAATAATACAAACCAGTGGCATTCATGTGCCAGAATAATGAGCTGTGCGAGTCCCTGCGCAGAAGAAAGCCCTTTCCAAATACCTAATTGTGCTTCAAAAAGAGAGAAAGGAAGAAGAACAAATGGGCAGGAATGAGAGAGCAGGAACAGATAAGTGGATTATTTTCTGCGGGATGTGCTGTTCTCTGTAGGAGTGAAGGATGTGACTGATGCTCTGTTCTCACCTGTGCAAACCTTGCCTTTTCACAAGTGCTGGGTACCTCAGGTGACGGTGAAAAATCCAGAGAAGCAGCAGGTTCGTGTGATAAATACAGGTGGGGAGGGTTGGAAAGAGCAGAGAGAAAGGTCAAATCCTACAAAAGGCGGTGAGAGGATGGCTGGTGTTGAGTTCCCCTCAGGGACGCAGAGCTGAAGGCTCCTGGTCCTGCACAACCACTCTATTCCTGTGGCCCGGCTGTGCAAGGCATTCCCACAGGGAATTGTACACCGCGGGTTTTCCTGTCAGTTTTCCAGCCCTCAGTGCCCTTTCCAGCCCTCAGGCTCTGCTCTGAGCGAACCTGCAGGCTGGCAGTGGCACTCGGCTGTCCCAAATCCCTTGGTGATGCTTAAACCGGGGGCGGCGGTGAGGTCACTGCTCAGAGTCCTTGCCTCAGGGAACAGCAGTCCTGTTCCTTGTTCCTCTGCTCCTTTCCCAGCAGCATTGTGTAATTCGGATTCTGCCGGGTTTTAATCTCTCTCCCGGGGCCAGCAAGGGACTTTGAGGAATTTTCTCTCCTGTTGGTGCACAAATCAGTCCAGTTGGGGTTGTAATGGGCTTGGGGAGCTGAGCTGAGGGTGTGCAGGTGTTCACATCCCCGCAGGGCATGGGATCGACTCCGCTGATCCCACACAGCTTCCAACACCTGCTTGTTCCTTTGGGACACGAGCAATAAATGTGGTAAATCCCTGGAAAGGTGAGCGGTGGGAAATACCCCGTTAAGCCTGGGGGTAACTTGGATCCTTCCAAGGTTTATTCCGGGAGAAATGAAACTGGTGACTGTAGCGAGAGCAGACAGTCAGCACTGGTGGTGAAGGAGTGTCAGGGAGCACCATCCAGCTCCCATCTGGAGAAACACTCAGGGCTTCCCAGTTTTCAGGAGGGAGCTTTCCATCATCTCCAGAGTGTCAGGAGTGTGTTTTGCTGTGCCTGTGCTTCATTTTGAGGACATTAAGTGCTGCTTTCTGAGGATGAAGCTGCAGCAGAGGCCAAGTGAAGGATGGATTCATGTGGCTGTGGAGCCCAGCGTGTCAGCTGAGTTGACATCTCCTGCTGGAACTTGGTTTTATGTGTATCCTGGCTTTGGTTTGTAAATAATAAAGATTTTAGTGTCATTACTCACTGTTAGTCCGCACGGGCTCCTCGGCTCGTGCTCACTCTGCAGGAGCAAACTTCAAACATAAATCACTGGAGGAAGGGCTTTGTATTTGCAATAGAATTTAGGAGACGTTAAAATTTAATGATTCTCATCTGACTCCTGCCTCATAATGACCTCTTTAATAAGGCAATCCAGGGCTTTGAAAAGCCTGTCCCAGGAGCGCTATTAGCATATTTTTTTCCTATTATTGCAGTCTTAAATAAAAGCAGGGTGGGGTTGGAGTTCGAGTTCAAGCAGGGCCTGGGAAGAGCCCAGATTTCCAAGGAGGTTGCTGAGGAGCACCAGGGAAGGCAGAGAGACATCTCCTGACATGGGGCCTTCTTTTAAGATAAACGTACAATTTTTGACATCTGATTTTTGTTTGGTTATTCTGCAGTGCTTGCTTTACATTTCCAGTATTAGTGGGGGGTTTTGGCTTGTTTGGTTATTTTTGTTTTGTTGGGTTTTTGTTTGTTTGTTTGCTTTTTTGTTTGTTTTGTTTGCTTTTTCTTCTTCTGGTAGAAACTGGTCAGTCTGCTCCAGGTATGGAACTGCCAAGGCTTTCTGAGTCCTAGATGTTCACAGGTCACCTTCCACTGCTAGCTCAGTGAGCTCCAAATCAGCAGCTGATTTCTCCCTCTCTCTCTATTGATTATCCAGAGTTCTCAAGTGCCTGCATGCAAACCTGGTTGCTGCTTGTGATTCAAAGCAGAACCACAGACCTTCCTCCCCGATTCCAACAAATAATTCAGTTCAGAATGAGGAAAACACCACTTGTTGTGGCTACACCTAAAATGATGGCTCTGATCCTGCTTTTAGAGACATGGTTGGAAAAAAGAGCGATGAGAGCTCAGCAAAGAAAGGCAAAAAAGACAGAAATCCCCCCAGCTGAATTGAGGTTGTGTTTAAAACATTTTGATTCTTCATTTTGATAGCAGAAAAGATGTGGGAGGAAGTGAAATTAATCTGCTGTTAATATTGTGCACAAGTGCTCATTCCTCTCAAAGAATAATCCATGGAGCAGATTTTTGCCGGTGATTAGGGGAGATTTTGCGGAAAGAGCAGATTTTCCATCCTATAAGGGTGTTCTGCTTATTTTAGAAGTGGTCTTAACACCTGAAATGGATTCTCTTGTGGGCAAAATTCAAATAAAACCATCCCCTAGAAACATCTCCGTGCGAGGCTGATGATTTCAGGGGAGTTACACTCTGCACCAGCCCGTGTTTGTAGGAGAACTATTAGCAAAAAAAAAGAAAAAAGCAAGCAGAGGCTGAAGTTATTAAACTCTAAATTATGTAAATCCTTTTGCTGGCCCTCAGAAGGCAGCCCAAGAGTCCCTCAAGCCGCCGTGCCTGCCAGCAGCACTAATTGTACAAAACCCGGCGCGGCGCAGAGGGATTAAGGCGAGAGCTCGGTCGCTCCTTGCCAAGCCTGGATGAGTTTGAATTTTCCACTGCTGTTTTTTGTTTTAATGGAGCCCTGTGCACTGCTTGCTGCAGCCCCAGGAATGACAGAGCTTTCTGAGGAGCTGGGTAACACGGATAATTTGTGAGGAAAAATAAGGCAGCAGCGAGTTGCCAATTAAAACTGCAGAGACTCGTTAAAAGCTTTGCAGAAGGATGTTGCCCTCGGATGTTCTCCTCCAACAATTACAGGAGCCAGGGTAAAGTTTGTTCAGCTCTCCTTAAAACACACTTTGGAAGGAAGTTGACTTTAGATACTCAACTATTTGATTAAAATCTCTGTGATATTACATGGAGATAAGAAACCCGGGATGGCGCAGCCAGTGCAGTGTGCCTGGCGGGAGATAAATGGAATATAAATGGATATATCCCGGGAGAAAGTAATTTCAACTCACCTTTCCACTGCCCGTATTCTTCTGTGACCTTTACAGGTTTTGCAAGTAATGGGACAAAATGGGATTGGATTATTCCTCCAAGGGGATGATAATGAGAAAATGATGTTGAGAACAATGGACAAGGTGTTACAGGAGGTTTTATTTCCACCTCTTCTTCTTCAGGAGCATCTTCAGGATGGAATCTCCGTGGCTCTGGAGATTCACAGACACAGGGATGGGTGGTCCTAACTGAAATTTTACTGAGGGACAGACTAATCCAAGAGAAATAGGGAAAACAGAATGAAAACTTCATTCACCTCCTGGGATCATTGTGTACCTGAAACATCCTCAGGCGTGCTGGAGTAAGGTTGCCCAGAGCAGCTGGGGCTGCCCTGGATCCCTGGCAGTGCCCAAGGCCAGGGAGGTGTCCGTGCCCATGGTTTGGGCGGCACTGGATGGGCTTTGAGGTCTCCAGGTGAACACCTGGAGGTTCTGGCATCATGGGCATCTTTAAGGCTGGGTATTTATTTATGAGAAAAGCTTTCGATGTTAAATCCACGTTTAAAAGCTCTACAGACCCACATGGCCAAGCAGATAGAGGAACAATAAATCCCAAAGCCCTGTTTGTTGTGTCTGATACAGAAGGAGAGGGATCACCACGGCAGGGAAATGAAGTGCTTCCCTTGTTCTGGAATACTTGTGGAAATGATTTTGTTGATATTTTTCACGTTGATTTAATTGCAGAGTGGAATGAGCTGCGATCCCATCACTTAAACACGGTTATAAGGAGATGATGGCTTTCTCTGTGCAGCCCTTGAAGAATTAGTTAATATTAACAGCAGATGTCAGATAATTAGTTCATAAGAGCTCCCATTTCATCCCTTTTTATAGCTGTCACTGAAAGCGTTGCTGATGTTTGAAATATGGCCAGAGCAGCTGTGAGAGATGAGGTGACTGAACTTTCAACAGTGAGCCTTTGCTTTGGGTCGAGTCTGATGAACAAGGGATGCAATGGAATATGTGTCATAAATATCAATTTATGGGCTCAGTGACACGTGGTCTTTTCCCAGATTAAAATGCCACAGACAGCACAGGGGCTGGATTTGCCCCACATGATATAAATTTTCTCATTCTAGACTATTTTCTGGTAGTAATTGGGGAACAAAAAGCCACTTGGCACCAAGACAGACCCAGAACCGATCAATTGTGTTTCAGAACCAAAGCCACAACCACTTTCTGTTCTCTAAAGCCACTTTTTAGAAGCTCCTTGATGACATGAAATCACCCCAAGCTGCCTTTCCTGCTGTCCATGAAAGCAGAGTTTGTAAAGATTATTTTGCCCATCGTAATTCAATGTTTCTTTCTGAGAGACACTGGATTAATTTCACCATTTGATTTGATTGTACTGGAGTTGTGCTTCCCTGTATCTCGAGTCCATCACTTCCAATGAACTTCCATTAAGGGAATCATAGAGCAATCTCCCTAAAATAAGCTAAATATGGTACTATTCAGTAAATTTACTCCATTTTTAGTGCTTTCAAACTGGGTGTAGCAGCACCATCTCCACTGGCTGATCCCTTTGGAGCATGAGGCTTCTGCTGCCTCTCTTCTTTCCAGCCCACATGGAACAGGAGGATTTTTTCCAATGTTAAACCTACTGCAGGTTTCATTGATGAATAACTTTAATTACTTTCCCCCTGACATCTTATGTAGTAATGTGGGGTTATTGTGAGGAAAAACGTGTGTGAACACCAGTACTAAAATTCTTCTTTTAAATTCTCCACAAGTACAGTGTCAGTGAAGGTTTCCTTGCTTTCCAGGCCTTTTTAGCTATGGCAAGGTTTAGAACAAGGCAGGGCAGCCCTGGGATCGTGCAGGAGCATTGGAAAGCATCATCACCTTGTGTCTGAACGTCCCCGGAGGAGAGGAGACAAAATCTGGGGAAATCAGAGAATCTTGGAATGGTTTGGGTTGGAAGGGATCTTAAAGATCATCCAGTGCCACACAGGGACACCTCCCCCTGTCCCAGGTGCTCCCAGCCCCACAGTCCAGCCTGGCCTTGGGCACTGCCAGGGATCCAGGGGCAGCCCCAGCTGCTCTGGGCACCCTGTGCCAGGGCCTGCCCACCCTGCCAGGAACAATTCCTGCCCAAAATCCCATCCAGCCCTGCCCTCTGGCACTGGGAGCCATTCCCTGGCTCCTGTCCCTCCATCCCTTGTCCCCAGTCCCTCTCCAGCTCTCCTGGAGCCCCTTCAGGCCCTGGAAGTTCTCTGAGCTCTCCCTGGATCCTTCTCCTGTCCAGGTGAGCACCCCCAGCTGCCCCAGCCTGGCTCCAGAGGGGCTCCAGCCCTTGGAACATCTCCATGGCTCCCTGGTCTCGCTCCAGCAGCTCCAGGTGCTGGTTTTTTTGGGGGATGCCGGGGCTGGAGGAGCTCTGCAGGCAGGGTCTCACCTGAGCGGGGCAGAGGGCGAGAACAGCAGAGCTTTCAAAGGCTGGGCTGCTCCTCCAGCCGGGGAGCTGAGCCTAAACCCAGCAGAGCCACTGCCGAGGCTCCTGCCTTTCCACGCTGAGCCCCTCTGCTCTCGGGGCTGCCCCGTCCTGTGGGAGTGAAGCTCCCTGAAGGTTTCTAGGGGCACCGAGGTGACTTTGCACACGAGGATTTCACCCTCGAGGACTTCACCCTTGTCTGCTGCCGGGGGTGAAACTGCAGCCTGCGGGAGCAAGGAGCAGCCTTGCAGTTGCAGATGTTTTGCAGGCAGTTCCTGTGTTGGTAAAAGCAGATCTCATTATGCAGCGTTCAGCGTTCCACCCTTATTGCCGCTACTCTTGCCGTGCTTTGATTGCCTCACACTTTGATAGCGGCGCTGTTGCTGTCTTGTCTCCGTTTCAGGGATGTCGTTTGAAGTGGGATTTTTTATTGAAGTGGGATTTTTTACAGGGCCCGGGCGTTGTGGGGAGATGTTCTAAGTGAGGAGAAGGATGTGTAGGGCAGCTCGAGCCCTCCTCTGCCACAGCTCCGTGTTGCTGCTCCATTTAAATTCAAAATATTGATTAATGCTACACATCTTCTTAAAAGAAGCAGAATTCTAAGGAGGAGCTGAAAATCCCAGTTTATTTTTGGGGATTGTGTGGTGTCTCCTGGCCTTTTCAGCCTGTCAGTTCTGGGATAAAGCAGCTGACATCTCTTCTGTGGTCTTGACCTTGCGACCTTAAATCCATTTGCTTGTGGCAATGATGCAGTCATAATCAAATTGATGGGATAGTAATAATTCCAATAATAACAGCAATTCCTATGATGGAATTATTGAGGCTGGAAAAGGCCTTCAGGATCATCCAGTCCCAGCTGTGCCCGGTGCCCACCTTGTCCCCAGCGCAGAGCTCTGAGTGCCACCTCCAGCCCTTCCTGGGACACCTCCAGGCACGGGCACTGCAAACCTCCCTGGGCAGCCCCTGCCGAGGCCTGAGCGCCCTTTCCATGCAGAAATTCCTGCAGCTGGCCGAGCTGAGCCTCCCCTGGCCCAGCCTGAGGCCGTTTCCCCTTGTCCTGTCCCTGTTCCCTGGAGCACAGCCCGACCCTCCCTGGCTGTCCCCTGCTGGCAGGGAGTTGTGCAGAGCCACAAGGGCCCCTGAGCCTCCTTTGCTCCAGGCTCAGCCCCTTCCCAGCTCCCTCAGCCCCTCCTGGGGCTCCAGCCCCTTCCCAGCTCCCTAAGGCTGCCGGTATTTGCTCAAGTTTGGGATGCTGAAGAGGGCTGCAGTTTACTTGTGGTTTTTCTGCTCGGAAGTTCCCTGGCCAGGACGGATTTCATATTACTTAAGTGCCAGTGTTAAAAGCATTTGGATACCAAGTAAATTGACAGAACTGCAGATAGGCTTTTTAATTAAAATTTGAAAAAAAAGGGCACCAAACAGGTTCTCTGTATTGCACATTTGAAAAACTCATTATATTTCATGAATTGCATCTTCTCTGGGAATGGGCTCAGAACAGGAACAGTTTTATTTATCTTTAGGCTGCAATAAAACCCATCCAGACAACAGAAATGTTGACAACTGCATTCACTCCTCTGAAGTTAGTTATTTGTAAAACCCTTTACTCTGGAATATCAAAGTCAGTAGTGTTTGAAATGGGCTTGGTGAACCTCTGCCCTTTGCAGCCCGTGCCTGACGCCCAGCTGGAGGAAATGAGATTTAAATAGTGTCTCTGTTTTAATTAACTGCAGCAATGAGGAGCGTGGGAAGAGGCTCAGCTCTGTTTCGTTAGTTCTTTGTTTTTTCGGGGTAGCCCACGGCCTCTGTGCCCAGCAGAAGGTGCAGGTGCCCCCCTGAAGCTGTCTCCTCTTTTCCTCTGACATGTCCTGGGCACCCCGGGTTGGTTTTTGGATGGGAACTGAGGTGAACTGCAGACATCTGAAGCGATGTGACAGCACTGGGAGCTAAGTGCAGAGATCTGAACAAGGCAGAATCCTGGCTGCCTTTGAAGAAATGGAGTTGTCTTTATTTCTTGTGTTTGTTTTGCAGCTCTGAGGTTACTCTGCATGACTTATCTGTACTGGAGGGCAGGAGCAGGGGCTGATTGAATTCACACAGAGCACCCAACTCACAGCCCGTCTTTTAACTTGGATTTTCTCCAGCTGATGAGGGTCACAGGAGCTGCCTGGAGTGGGATGAGTTTCCTGAGTGGGTGTGAAAATGCCCCTGGTGCGTTTGTCCTTGTCACCAGCCCCTTTTCCGAAGGGCTTTGCCCAGATCCACCTGGGTGCCCACAGCCGAGGCACTGCTGGGATGTGCCTCTCCTGGCCCATTTCCTCCTTGGGAAGGCACACTCTCCACTGAAAGGCTGTTTAGCATCTGATTAGATCCTGTATTCCCTTTCTGAGGAGTCTCTTGAACCTCTTCAGAGTCCTTTTTGTTCTTTGAATTTCTTCTGCGGCTGCTTTTGTAATCCTTCATCGTTTCCAAGCGCTGCTGCTCTTCTTCCATTGTCAAACGCAGATCCCAAACACAGATTTATTGTTGTCAGATACTTTCTGCTAACACAGCACAGTCGGCTTTGCTCTTGGGGAAACGGAGGGAATTTAGGTGAGTTCAGCTGATTTGAGGGAGCAGATGAAGGCTGCCGTGCTTGCTGTGTGAAGGAGAAACATCAGACACCTCCCTTGGTCCTGGGCTTGTGTTGGCTGGGAAGGAGAGGCGGAGAGCGCTCAGGGCTGCTGCCGGTAGTGGTGACAAAACAGAGAAAAGTGTTTAAAACCCTCCCACAATCCACACATTGTGGTGTCTGGGGAGGATACAACAGTTTTCAAGAGCTCTCCTGCTTCAGCCTTGGAGCTGTTTGGGCAGGGTGGGGACGTCAGGAGCCCTGCAGAGCTCATCCCCATTGTCCCACCTTGCCCAGGGGATGGCTTTTCCTTTTATTGGAAGGGAAAATGCACCTGGAGTGAAGCTCACAGCTTCAGATTGAGTGGAGATTTCTGCTTTGTTCCGGAAGCTTGATTTCGGATAAGCCCTCCTACCCTTAGTACAGGTGTCTGGAAAACTGGGAAAATTTGGATTTACACGCCTGAGACTGGAAACTTCCTGGGAATGGGCTGGTTTGTCCCACACAATCAGCACTGTGCTCTTGGGGATTCTTGGCTGTCAGTGCAAGTAATAAATATTTGTGTGCCATTCCTGACGGCAGCTTTGTGACTGAACAGAAAAATCTGAGCCTGCCTCATCCCTGAAGTGTCCCAAGGCCAGGCTGGACGGCCTTGGAGTCTTAAAGGGAGTATTTAAAGATCCATTTTCAAAATGAAGGATTTTGAATCTTCAGAGAGCCAAATGTTTCAGTGTTGGTTGGGATTTCTCTGTTTGGCTGCACAAATATTTGCCTGCTTCAAATGAATTGTAAAAGCTTTATGGGTGTTTGCTTAATCGCTGGTGCGTTTTTAATTGTTGCTTGACAAACACTGTAATATCTAAAAAGACTCAGCTTTATGGAGCACTGGGAAAGGAGATAATCTTGTTTTGGCCACTGCTGCTGTAGAGTTTTTTGGGGTTTAAAAGAAATCCTCCTTCCAGGTCCAGGAAGATGATGCTGGTTGTGTTTAACAGCTAATATTCAACTCCTGCTTAATTTCTAAAATAATCCCCCTCAATTATGGGCAAATGAAATGCTTCCCCACTGCAAGAAAATGGGATCAGACACTGCCGTGGTGCTTCTCCCATGCAGAGCTTGGTGGTCTTGAAGGTCTCCTCCAGCCTGGGGACTCTGGGATTCTGGGATTTTGGCAGGAGAAAAGCAGGGATGTGCTGCACTGGCTCCAGTGGGAATGGGAATATATTCTTTGTCTCTTCAATGGGAATGTCTCAAAAACAGATGTGAAGCCAGGCATGGAATCAGGCAGGCTCATTAGCACAGTGCCCCTTGGGTTTGCTTTAATGTGTGTTTTAATGACTTTGTCATTAGTGGCTGGAAAACAGTGGTTCCGTCCTTGCTGGACGAGTGGTGGGTGCTCCTGAGTCCTGCACTCCTGGGTCACTTCCCAAATAAATTGGTTTGTCTCTAGCACACTGATGTTTTTATCACAGAGATGCTCTGGTGCCAGTTCATCACCCAGTAAAACCCAATGGTTTGGGTTGGAAGGGACATTAAATCCCACCCAGTGCCACCCCTGCCATGTCAGGGACACCTCCCCCTGTCCCAAGGACACCTCCCCCTGTCCCAGGGACACCTCCCCCTGTCCCAGGTGCTCCCAGCCCCACAGTCCAGCCTGGCCTTGGGCACTGCCAGGGATCCAGGGGAATGCACAGCCAGCCCCAGCTGCTCTGGGCACCCTGTGCCAGGGCCTGCCCACCCTGCCAGGAACAATTCCTGCCCAAAATCCCATATTTCTCACCTCTTATAGTTCAGAACCCTTTCCCTATCACTATCTAACCACAGGAAATAGTTCCTCTCGTTATTATAAGCTCCCTTTTGCTTCTGGAAGGTGCTTCAGCCTCCCCTTCTCTGTGCTGGGAAGATGGAGAGGTGGCAGAGATCCATTGGAAATGTGCACTTCTAAATTACTCTGGGAAAGGTTTACAGCTGAGCTCAACCAGGAAGACTGAGCAGTTTCTCAGGCAGTGAGTTTTTTTGGAGGATGGTAAATTTGGAGGAACCAATCTTAATTTTCCAACTTAGTTTGCAAATGAAGTCTTCTTTTCTGAGAACAAAACTAATGTTCTGAAAGCATCTTTATAAACAGTTTGTAATTGCTTTAATCTGATAAAGGCAAAGCGTTCCCAGCTTTGTCTTCTAATATCAACAGCATAAGAGTAGAACCTGGGAAAGAAATGATTCCTTGTGGAAGGAAACACTAATTTCCATATTCGTTCTCTCTTTTTTAATGTTCTATCGTAGCTAATGAACTGTTGTGGGTTTGTGTGGGCCATGAACATTCTGCATTCGTTGTGTGTCTGCTCTCAGCCCTCACATTAGGACTGGAACAACGTTAATGTCCTTTAATCACAGCTGTAATTCCTGCTGCACTGGGGTGTTACAGCTCGGGCTGTGCTGGGAACAGAGCTGACACACACTGCTGTGGATTCCTCCAAACCCAAATGTTCCAGGCTCTTGGAGATGTGCAAAATAATCCTCCACAAATAAAGTGTCCGAATTGTTGATCTAATTCTTGAGTCCCCAGTGCTTTGATGCTGGGACAGGAAGAGGCCTTGGTGGCTTTGGGAGCTTGTGTTTGTGTTCCAGCCTGGGAATGGGCTGAGACTCTCCTGAGGCCTTAGCTTTCAGCTTTTCTATTTCTCACATTGTGTGCTGGTTCAGTGTGCAGTTCTGTGTTTCATATTCAGGGTTGCTGAGCTCTCTGCACAGAGCAGGGACACAAAACAATTCCTTTCCAGCTGGGACCAAGGACAAATTTGAGGCCCAAGAGTGGAAACAGCAGTGAAGGCAGAGAGGGAACAAGGAGGATGGAGCTTCATCAGCTGGAGCTGGAATTGGACAATGAACTCCAATGTGCTGATGGACCCAAACCTATCAAAGTGTGAGGCCTGGTGCCCGGGATCCATTTTGTGCCCATTTGTGGGTTTGACTTGGGTGCAGCCCCAAGGGGTTCCTGCACTGCCCAGGCTGGATCCTTGCAATAAATCCCTTTTATCCATTTATTCCACCCAGTCTCTGTGTCCAGCTCAGCCTTCCCAGGCACCACTCCTGTTGGAAGCACTTCAGAGCTACCTAGGAAAATTTAATCTTGGTAAAACGTTATTTATTCTCTGCAAGCTGCTGAGGTTTAAGGTCGACATATCCACATAAGTATCATAGAATCCCTGAACAGTTTGGGTGGGAAAGGAC